>CM055094.1:51997990-52395490 GCA_029204225.1 Diphasiastrum complanatum | reverse complement strand
AATTCATGAATACACAACAAAATCTAACTAAGATCAAAGGACAATGGGCAACTATTTGCTAATTTGAAAGACCGCCTAAATAATCAATCATATAGTGTTCTCAAGTCACTTAAAAGAAGTTATCAGATCAGGGCATTAGCATGGAATGGGTAAAGAGGGTCAACTCCCTCCCACTTGGTCCCTAGCCCAGTTAGCCTAAGCTTATCATTTGAACGAACATAATAGAGATCATGGGTGAATCTCAATAAATGACCTCATCATTCATCATTCAATCTAGCATCGTGATTCACATCTACAGAATTCGTGAGACCTACCTGCAGCCTCGACGTATGAAATTTTTGCAAAGTGCTAAATTGCCATTATATAACTCATCTCTGAGCACAATCTCCTTCAGTTGGAAGCCAAAATATTGGACCAAAATTATAACAGAAGCAGAATACAGATTCAAGCTGAGAATATAAACCTTGAAACTCGCAGCTTGCATAGTTGCCAATGGATATCATGTCAAACTATCACCAAAAAACACTCAACAATTATAAAAGCGACACACATCATTTTGAAAATGCAATGAGTAGTTAATGCACCAGAATCTAAAACCTCCACAAAAAATACAACAAAAATAACAGTCTCACAAATAGTATAAGCATCAAATTGTCATTACTTTTGTAGTATTGGACTTACCAGAAGCACCAAATATCTACTGAGTCCTATTGGGACGCCCATGTCAGCATCTACACACAATTTGAGATGCAAACACTAATAGAACTTGATCAAACTTGAATGAAATGATTATGTACTATTGCTGTCCGTACAAAACCAGCAAGCTACTATATTTCACACGTGTGGATCCAAAAATAACAAATATAGATCATTCTACACATAGAATTGCAAGCAATCACCAAGATAGTGCACCAATGGATAGTAGAACCCAAGAGAACCATGTATAAGCATGAAATGAGATAGAGAAGAGAGAAGATGACTCTCTCCACGAGTTACATCTTTTTATAGCAGGTCCAAACCCTATTTGGCCACTTGGCTTTCCCACCAAAATGCTAACCCTACCAATTTTGGGTCTAGATTCAATGTACCCAACTTATTCAAATTGAATCTACTCAAACTCGCATTCTATCTTTCCCACACTTTCAAAAAGTGTTTATTCAAATGAAATTTAGACTAATGAACTTTGAAAAGTCAACCTCTAAGTCTAAAACAAGTTTTGGCCTCAATATGCCAAATATGGAAATATTGCAAAATGTGATGAAACTAGTTGAATCTTTCACACTCCCTCTTCAACTAGTTTTAGCATGGACTTTGATAATACTCCAAGTGAAGTCCTATGCTTTATGAACAAGTCTTTTCCCAATGCTTTGGTGAAGATATCAGCTGCACATTCCCTTGAAGACACATGTTGAAGCTCCACCTCCTTTGCAATGACTCGCTCCCTCACAAAATGATATTGTATCTCAATATGCTTGCTCCTAGCATGAAAGATAGGATTGGATGCCATTCTTTGGGCTGATTGATTGTCACAAAAGATGATTGGGCTCTCTGAAAAATCCAGCAAGTGAAGATCCTTGATCATCCTTTTGATCCATACCATCTCCTTTGTGCAATGTGTAAGAGCTTTGTACTCGGCCTCACTAGATGACAATGAGATAGTGGCTTGTTTCTTTGACATCCATCATATAGCTCCATCACCTATGAAAATACAATAAGAACTAATGGATTTCCTATCCATTACATCTCCAGCATAGTTCAAATCTAAAAATCCAAAAAGATTAGGTGATGATCCCTCATACAATATGCCAAAATCTCGAGTTCCAATGATGTACGTCAAAACTCGCTTTCCTAGCTTCCAATGCTCCTCACTAGGATCTTGCATGAATTGACTCAATCTTCCAACACAATAGCTTAGATCAGGTCTAGTAATGGTTAGATAGATGAGTGAACCAACTAGCTTTCTATAGAGAGTAATGTCCTTGAAGGATCTTTCATTACCTCTTATAGTAAGCTTTACATGAGACTCCATAGGTGTATCAATAGCTTTTGCATCTACCATATGAAATCTTTCTAGAATAGAATAGCATTCTTCTCTTGACAAATGAAAGTAGATTGAGAAGATCTAATGACTTCTATTCCTAAAATGTAATGCAAATTACCAAGATCATGCACCTCAAACTCCTTCTTAAGAGCATTCTTGATATCCTCCACATCTTGATTGTCTCCACCACTCAAGATGATATCATCCACATAGATTAGCAAGATGGTAACATCATTTCCAGCAAACCTATAATAAAGTGAATGATCATACTCACTCATAACAAAGCCTTGAGAGAGTAAAAGAGTGTTAAGCTTAGCATACCAACTCCTTGGTGCTTGCTTAAGGCCATACAAACTCTTTTGTAGAAGACACACATGATTTGGCTTTGTTGATGAGATGTAGCTCTCGGGTTGCTCCGTGTATACTTCCTCCTCAAGATCACCATTCAAGAATGCATTTGAAATGTCCATTTGTCATAGATCCCATCCATAAAGTGTAGCAAGTGAAATGATGACTCGAATGCTTACCATCTTTGCCACGGGTGCAAAGGTCTCATCATAGTCAATTCCTTGTTGTTGAGCATATCCTTTTGCCACTAACCTTGCCTTGTACTTGTTGATAGATCCATCTTGGTTTGTCTTCACCTTGAAGATCCATTTGCATCCAATAGCTTTCTTGTCCTTAGGCAACTCCACCAATCTCCATGTTCCATTCTTCATAAGAGCTTGATACTCAAGATCCATTGCTTGGATCCACTCCTCTTCTTTCCTTGATTGATCTACACTTTTAGGCTCATCCAAAGAGGTTAGGAAAGCAACATAATTTCCAGAAACTACTTGCTTACCCTTTTGATCATATGTGAGCCTTGAAGGTACTTGTCTTTCTCTTGATGTTCTCCTTGGCTTTTGACTTGATGAAGGTCCATCATCACCACCATCCAAAGTAGGATCCTTCTCATCAACATCAAGAATGTTAGATCCATCTACTTTACCATCAATCATGCTTGAAGACACCTTTGGAATGTTTCCCTCATCAAAAATGACATCTCTACCAACAATCACTTTGTTAGTAGAAGGAATGCAAACCTTGTAGGCTTTACTCACCTCACTATATCCAACAAAAATACCTCTTCTTGAAGATGGATCCTCCTTGGTCCTATCATCAAGAGTAATGTTGACATAGCATGTGCATCCAAAGGTTCTTAGAAAGTTGACACTTGGCCTCCTCTTGAATAGCATCTCAAAAGGTGTCCTTCCATCCAAAATAGCACTCGGCCACCTATTGCACAAGAAATTGGCACACAACAAAGCTTGATCCCAAAATGGTTTGTCAAGATTAGCACTTAACCTCATAGCTTTAGCACTTTCACATAAAGTTCTATTCTTCCTTTCAGCCACTCCATTTTGTTGTGAGGTCCTTGATGTTGTATACTCCCTCTTGATCCCATGCTCATCACAAAAGGCCTTGAACTTGTTAGATATGTACTCACCACCATTGTCACCTCTCAAGCACTTGATCTTTGTGGAGAATTGGTTCTCCCTTGCATTCTTGAACTTGACAAAGACATCATACACTTCATCCTTGCTCTTTAGTAGATAGATCCAACAAAATCTACTAAAATCATCAATGAATGTTACATACATCTTAGCTCCACTATTGCTAATTGTAGTAAATCCATGAATATCCGAATGTACAAGTTGAAAAGGCTTTGTAGATCTAGAAATAGATCTAGTATAAGGTAGTCTATGTGACTTAGACAAAGCACAAGATTCACAAACATGCTTGTCATTACTTAAGGAACTTGGAAGACCAATCACAACCTTCTTCCTTGCCATTACCTCCAATGACTTGAAGTTGAGGTGTCCCATCCTTTTGTGCCAAACCTCTTGAATAGAAATTTGCTCCCTTGCAACACATCCAACTTGGTTAGCAATAACACAAGCATCAAGTTTGAACAACTTCCCTTGCCTTTTACCTTTTCCAATCAAGACATCCTTCCTTTTGATCAAACAAGCATCTCCATCAAACTCCACCTTGAGGCCCTTACTTAGCATTTGACTCACACTAAGCAAATTCTTGGTAATAGATGGAATAAACAAGACATCCTCCAAATGAACATTCCTATTTGTAGAGAGAGAAATAGGAATTGTGCCAATCCCTTTGATTGCACACTCACCATCATTGGCCGTGTAGATCGCCCTCTTGTCATCTCCATATGCCAACAAAGAAGTGAAATACTCTTTGTGAAAGGTCATGTGTGAACTTGCTCCACTATCAATCCACCAAGGATCTAGATCTCCATCATTAGCAAGCATACATGAAGACATCACAAAAGCATCATCATTTGCATCTTGCACATCCAAACCATCCTCATCAAGAGTAAGATTACCTTGCTTGTCTCCTTGATCTCTCTTCTTCTTGTAGCACTCACTTGCAAAGTGTCCTTTGATGCCACAATAGAAGCACTTGAGCTTTGATCTATCCTTCTTTTTGCCACTTGAAGAAGCATCCACTTGATCTTGCCCTTTAGACCACTTGTTTTTGGTTTTGCCCTTGAATTTGCCCTTTGTGAACATAGCATCATCTTGAAGTGTCGATGTAGATCCACCTCTTGCTTGAAGCCTATATTCCTCATTGATCAAGATCTCTTGAAGATCCATCAAACTTGGCAAAGTCTTTTGAATAGCAATACTTTGAACAATGTTAGCATGAGCATCCAACAAGCCATTAAGAATCACTTGAATAACTCTCCTTCCTTAATGCTTTCATCTATGCAAGCTAACTCATCATTCAATGCTTTCATTCTCAAAACAAAAGTACTTAGACTTTCTTCATTCTTTTGCAAACAAGAAAAGATTTGCCTTCTTAGAGTCAACACTCTAGAAGTAGACTTGGATTCATAAAGCTTCTTCAATGAATTCCAAGCTTCCAAAGATGATGTGCACTTACCAACTTCCTTGAGAAGTTCATTGGTAACATTCATCTTTATCATGTGTAGAGCCTTCTTGGCCCTCTTGTCATACCTCAATTGATCTTGTTGTGTTGCTAGTCTCTCCTCCAAACCTACAACAATATCCAAAACATCATTCATCTCAAGAAGTGACTCCATCCTCACTTTCCATAATGAATAGTTACTTGAGGTAAGCCTATCATTGGCTTCCAACATGACTCCAATTGAGGTTGCCATGTAGCAATGACCTGATCTTCTCTTTCAACCTGTTTCAATGCACAAAGCACTCCTTTGAACAACAACAAATGCTTTCAAAAGAAATCACCAAGATTTGAAACTATCTCACAAATTCTCTTCTAGCACTTATCCAAGCAAATCAACACATAGAATCATGGAATCTTGATCAACCTATGATCTATCCTCAACCTAATGACTTTTGCCACTTCCTAAGATTGAAACACACTCAAATGAAGTCCAGCAACCTCACTATCTAGAGATCCAATCAAAATTAGGGTTTTGACAAAATCACAAAAAATTGACTATTCCAAATCTACATGCAAATGCTGAAAATTTGATATGCAATCTATAAGCCACCACTTAGGCTGAACCAATGATCCAAAAATTGGCCAAATCCAGCATGTGAATTCAAAAAATGGAATTGAACAAGTATATTGACCTATTTAGTGTTTTGATCTACAAAAGATCCAATCTACAAAAGCAAAAAATCCGATTTTGGTGTAGAATCCTCTCTAGCATGCTCTAGACTTGATATCTTCACCAAATCATTGATAGATCTAATTTCCTCCTTCATAACCTGAAACACAAGCTCTGATACCATGTGAAAGATTTCAGAGCCTTAAGATCCAATCTACTTGAATGATCTTTGGTTAGAAAGAGAAATACACTACCAATTTCACCAATGTAAAAAAATCAGCATCTACACACAATTTGAGATGCAAACACTAATAGAACTTGATCAAACTTGAATGAAATGATTATGTACTGTTGCTGTCCGTACAAAACCAGCAAGCTACTGTATTTCACACGTGTGGATCCAAAAATAGCAAATATAGATCATTCTACACATAGAATTGCAAGCAATCACCAAGATAGTGCACCAATGGATAGTAGAACCCAAGAGAACCATGTATAAGCATGAAATGAGATAGAGAAGAGAGAAGATGACTCTCTCCACAAGTTACATCCTTTTATAACAGGTCCAAACCCTATTTGGCCACTTGGCTTTCCCACCAAAATGCTAACCCTACCAATTTTGGGTCTAATTTCAATGTACCCAACTTATTCAAATTGAATCTACTCAAACTCGCATTCTATCTTTCCCACACTTTCAAAAAGTGTTTATTCAAATGAAATTTAGACTAATGAACTTTGAAAAGTCAACCTCTAAGTCTAAAACAAGTTTTGGCCTCAATATGCCAAATATGAAAATATTGCAAAATGTGATGAAACTAGTTGAATCTTTCACACTAATCAATCAAATAGTTTATGGAGTTGCACCTCGTCCTCTTATATCATGACATCAAACCTGCATGTTATTCTCTACGCCATACATACTCGCATCATCAAGAACTAAGAGTAAGTGCGGATCAAATGCTTAAGGAGACATCCACAATCGATTTGATAGTTACACAATTTGCAATGCACTTGCTGTCGGTTTGCAATCCAACATGTTAAGAGTTTGTATGAATCCTCCGAAATCATAAAACTATGTACCAAAAAGGTAATATATGAAATGTCCTAGTAGCATATTGGCGTCGTATTCAAACAGCAAGAAAATAAGTTATTGTTGAATAACCCCGTAGTCAGTGAATCTATGAGAGATTATCAAGGATGAGAATTGAGCACTCTTGAAGTGCATTACCTTTGCCACTGTGGGTGCATCTCATGTGTGTGTGTGTGTGTGTGTGTGTGTGTGTGAGAGAGAGAGAGAGAGAGAGAGAGAGAGAGAGAGAGAGAGAGAGAGAGAGAGAGAGAGAGAGAGACAAACACACACTCACACAGAGCGCAATCTGGCTTCGTGTGTGTGTGTGTGTGTGTGTGTGTGTGTGTGTGTGTGTGAGAGAGAGAGAGAGAGAGAGAGAGAGAGAGAGAGAGAGAGAGAGAGAGAGAGAGAGAGACACACACACACACTCACTCACTCACTCACAATAGATTCTATCAGACGCTCTCTCTCTCTCTCTCTATCACACACACATTCTGGTTTTTCATGCTGCTTAAGTGGACTACCTTTTGGTGGCATTATGTGGTGGTTGTGTTGGTGCACAGGGGACCTCTGAACATACTACTGAAATTGGCCATGTCCAACGAAGAAGAACTTCATGCTTTGATCTATGAGGCTCACCTTATTTCTGCTTCTCCTTCTTCCGAGTGGATCATTGTCCACAATTAATAGATAGTCCGCAACTTTCCATGAAAGAACTACATCAAAGTAAGATATGTCCATACTGAATCAGAAAACAAAATGTGACCCAAAAAAACTCAATGGAATCAGAGCAATGTCAGTTTTCTTGATTGTTTCCACAATGTCTATGGCAGCGATCTCTCAGACTTGGCCCAAGCTTTGCCATAGCCACAGGCAGAAGAGGCAACAGTAGTAGCAGAGGCTTTGGATGCCAAACGAAGGCCCAAGAAGTTCCCAAAGGATCGGGACTGTGGGCAGAGGGTTTCAGATTGGCCCAACGATGGCACATGAGCACCGGGTGTTGACCGAGGAGCTGGTGATGAGCGTTGTGTTGCACTTGAGAGGGAGGAAAGGAGAGATGGATCTTAGAGAGGGAGGGACGAAGAGGCAAAGAGGGAGAGAGACAAAGAGAGGGAGGGAGTGGGGGAATGAAGCGCTTGAATTTTGAATTGGGGAGGTGGGGCCAAGTGGAGGTGCAATATGCATGCATGGGGAGGAGGCCCCATACATGCATCCTCTTTTTTTAAATTTTTAGTTCAAAAAATGTGTATGCATGGGTGAGGGGTGGAGGATGCATGGTCCTCTCACCCATGCATACAAAAGTGTATGTAAGTTTAAATATATATATATAGATATATGTATGTGTGTATATATGTGAGAGTGTGGGTGTGTATGTCCATGTGTGTGTATATGTATGTGTGTGTTTGTGGCTATGTATGTGTGCTTATGTGTGTATAAGTATGTCTGTGTATGTGAATGTGTACGTGTGTGTATGTGTATGTGTGTGTGTGTGTGGATGTATGTTTGTGTATATATGTGTATGTATGGTTATGTGTGTGCGTATGTGTGTGTGTGTGTGTGCATGTGTTTTTTATGTGTGTGTGTGTGGATGTATGTATATGTGTCACTGTGTATGAATGTGTATGAATGAGAGAGAGTGGCAATGAAAGAGGGAGAGAGTGGCAATGAAATCGTGATCCAGAAATCCCTATTGTGCTCAATCTTTGCTCGTGCTACCTATAGCTCAATCCAAGGCAAAATACGCTGATTGTGTGTGTAGATCGCACTGTAGATTGCATGTGTAGATTGCACTAATAGTAGGTCGTGTGTGTAGATTGTCGGAGTGAAAGGATAGCCCATATTTCTACTTCCGCAGAGCAGACAGAGCTGATACTTACTTTGGGGAATAAGGAAGTCAGTGAAGAATAGTACATCATCGTAGCTAGTACACATTAAAATTCTAAGATTTGGATTTTTGTTTTGAAATTTCAAAATGCTACTACACGATCAATAGCTCTTTTTTGTGAAATTTTTCAAGCATAGAAAATCAGACTGCGTAGAGAGCATGTAAGCTCTAGCTCATTCTTTGGAAGAAGTAGCTACAACTAGGCAACAATGCTCTAGTCAGGTTCTCCTTTAACATGGATCAAAACATTAGAGATTCACTAACATTTATTAATGTAGATTGACAATGCTAAATGAAAGAGCTGTCTTTTGTAGTCTTGGAAGGAACTGCACATTCTGTTTCCTTCAAAGTTGTGGGTTAACTATTGATGCAAGATGATTTGGATTTTTGTTTTGAAATTTCAAAATGCTGCTACATGATTAGTAGCTCTTTTCTGTGTCAATTTTTCAAGCGTAAAAAATCAGACTGCGTAGCAAGCATGTTAGCCCATTCTTTGAAAGAAGTAGCTGCAACTGGGCAGCAATGCTCCAGTGAGGTTCTCCTTTAACATGGATCAAAACATTAGAGATTCACTAGCAATTATTAATGCAGATTGACAATGCTAAATGAAAGAGCTATCTTTTGTAGTCTTGGAAGGAACTTCACATTCTGTTTTCTTCAAAGCTATGGTTAGCTATTGATGCAAGATTAGTCTGTCTTTTCTTTTATTTAATTAATTAGACGAGGCAATTACTTACTCCACACAGAAGCCCAGGGTAGCCACTGCATGGAGAACTTTACTGGAGAACTTCACATCACAGCAATGCTTCTGGATCCAATTGTGATGAGACTAAGCTCGCCGCACTTCTAGGGTTGAAAACTCAACAGGAAAGTTATGGAAGAATTGAAGGCTCTTATGATCTCATTGTTTGGAAGCAATGAGAAGGCTTTTTCTTCATTTCTAAAAGCAAAATTGTACCCAACAACCTTCCAAAGCATAGCCAGCGGGGCAGCAGCAGAGAGAGAGAGAGAGAGAGAGAGAGAGAGAGAGAGAGAGAGAGAGAGAGAGATGCATGTGTACAGATTGCGACGATGATTAGAATGTAGCAGAGAAATCTGTGTCATCAATCAGCTATTGCGAGTAACAAGTGATTCACCTGCATGGAAACATATTGAAGACCAATGGCCCGAGTCTAAAAACGAACCTCGTAATTTGAGATTTGGCCTTGCTATGGATGGCGTAAATCCTTTTAGAGTTCAAGCATCAACTTGGTCCACATGGCGAGTTGTGCTCGTTAATTACAACATACCTCCATGGTTGAGTATTAAAACGGGACACTTGTCATTGGCTTTATTGATTCCAGAAAAGTACAAGGCCAATAACATGGATGTGTATCTTGCACCTTTGATCGATGAATTGTGCATTCTTTGGAATGGTATTCACGCTTACGACATTTCGAGACCTTTACAACAACGAAACTTTGTTGTTCGTGGAATTCTAATGTGGACGATGCATGACTACCCCGGTTTAAGCGAATGTTCAGGTATCTATATAATGAATCTAATCCGTTTTAGGGTTTAACGTTTGAGTATATCTAACTAAGATTATGTCTAATTTGGTTCATGAACTATGTAAGTTTAACCACATCGGGTTACAACGCATGTTATATTTGTGGACCAATTTTGGAGGGTTGACATAGCACAAACATGTTAAAAAAAGTGGTGTACGAAAATCATCGCAAATACTTGCCGCCTGATCATCCTTTTCAAAGGTTGAATAGGCGATTTTTTGGAGGGCGAGGAGATAATCCTCTAACTACACCACCACCCCCACGCATGGGAGTAGCGGAATGGCATGGTGAATGGCTTAAACATCACAACGTTAATTCTTCATGGAATGAATCCATTGATGGTATGAAACGGTTGTCTATTTTTCATAAATTACCCTATTGGAGAAATTTATTGATAAACCATCTATTGGATCCTATGCACATATTCAAAAACGTCGGTGAATCCTTATGGAACCACATCATTGGCATAAAAGACAACTTCGCAGCTCGTAGAGATCTACAAGCGGCCGATGTGAAAAGACCCTATTGGATTCAATACATCGAAGGTGGAGATGAGATTCTACCTAGCGTATCGTGGATTCTTACAAAAGAGCAACTCTCATATGTTAAACATGTCATAAAACAAATGAGAACTCCAACAGGCTATGCACATTCTTTATGCAAGTCATTTACCAAAGATGGTAAATTAAGTGGATTGAAATCACATGATTGGCATAAGATGTTGCAATTTATACTTCCACTTTCTATTCGAGGTCTCTTCAACGATGACGTACGAAATACGCTTTACAATTTGTCATCGATGATTAGGTTTGTATATTTTTTTAAGCACTTGTATAAATATGTGATATTTCAATTTTTTTATGTGTTAAACAACCTAATGTACTATCAATCTTGCAGGTGAATTTCTTCAAAAGAAATAAAAAGTAGTGAATTGGATTCCATGAAAATCCAAATGATTGAAATGGTATGTTTGTTGGAAAGAGATTTTCCAACTTCCTTTTTGGATATACAAGTTCATCTTCTAGTGCATTTGGTCGAAGAAGTATCAATTGCAGGACCTGTGCACATGAGATGGATGTTCTACCTTGAGCGCTTTATGAAAGTTTTGAAGGCCTTTGTGAGACAAAAGGCAAGGCCAGAAGGTAGCATTGCAGAAAGTTGGCCTGTACAGGAATCTTTGTTTTATATCACCGAAATAATCTCACAATTGCATCCTGCAAGTCCAAAAATGTGGTGTGAAGAAGAAGATGAACGTGTTAAGAGTGAAGTACCACAAGGAAATGGTGTGCAAAAAAGACTTTCACCTCAATTAAAAGAGAAAATTGACACATTCATATTATATAATTGTGGACAAATGGACAAGTGGATTTCAAGGTATGAAGAAGCCAAAAAGGAAAGAAACATAACATTGAAACGAAGAAGAAATATCAATCGAAGAAGAAAAAGGGCGTTGGAGAACGACGAACCTTTGGAGCCTTTACCTTCAAAATGCTCTCGTGAATGGGTTTTTGATACGATGCTAAAAGCATCTGAAAATGGAGAAGAAGTGACCGAATTAGAATGGGAATCTGTTCGCGGATGTGGATGGAAGGTTAGTATAATATTGTTTATGTAAAGTTTTGTTTTTGTACTACTCAATATATGAATAGTATTTCTAATTACACACATTTTTTTTTTTTTTTGTGTTTTAGTATACATCATACACTGCCATGTGGGCATATGGACACCATTACCGTGTTGAGAGAGTTGACAACAAGTGACGTACATATGATTGTGGTATAATGGCCAACTTTCAACAAGAGAGTCGTTCTAGTGCGAGGGACCCTAATGTCATTTCAGGTGACCTAGACTATGTCGACACATTGCAACATATTTATGAAGTCGATTACGAGACTAAAGGCAAATATTTTATTTTTGACGTAAAATGGTTTAAGGTCATCTATCGTGGAAGCAACACCATGATTAGAAATGATAACTCAAAGTTTTTTCAAATCGACGCAACAAAATGTATATCGATGGACTCTCATGACACTTTAGTATTGCCACGACATTGCGCACAAGTGAGACTCTAAAATTTCAATGTCATTAATATTCGCAATCCAATTATTTATGTATCAATCTTATAATACTAACTTAATTTTTTTTAATTCTTTGGCAGATTATATTCCATCCAGATTGAATAGACTCAAGATGGTGGTATGTGATCCAACTTAATGCAAGAAAACGACGCGTGTTTGAAGAAAAAGATATTGTTGAATTGGATACACACGACGAACCACCACCCAATTTTGACGACGTTTTGGAAGAACCTGAACCACTCATCCAAACTTGAAATGATGTCGAAATGACGGGAGAAGAGTACAAATGAAAATGATGAGATTCCTACGATTGTACAAGACCAAATTGGGGGTAATTTGAGGCCCCCGCGTTTGGATGAGATAGAATTAGAAGAAGAGGAGATTGAATATGATGGTAACTCACATCATGAAAGAGACACGATCGAAAATTTACTATTATACCTAGACCTAGATTCAGATGAGTGTCAAGACTTGTGTGATGACGAAAATGATGTAAATGATGAGAATGATCTATGATTATCTATTATTCTTTTTTTTATATTCATCGCAATATTTTTTATGTATATTTTTATAGATAGAGTTGAATGTGATAATTATAATACCCGAACCTTGCGGTTATGTCCTATTTAAGAATGTCACCACATATTCCCTCCCTGCGGCGTGTAGGTTTTTCCATGCAAGTTGGAAAGATTAGAACCTCGCCTTTAACTGGAGAAAAGTAAGGGCTACACACCTTCCTAGGATTGGGAATTTTAATTATCTACATTTCACCTTTGCATATTAATTAATTGCTAGTGTATGCGATAAAATACGATATTGCTTTGAACAAAATGAAAATTATGAATTACATTTAATTTTTTACTATGTTAGATAACGTATTCTATTAATAAAACAAATTGAAACAACACAAACTCACCAATAAACTCACTCGAAGCTTCACTCAAAGCTTAAGTGCAAACCAATTGCTCGCTCTTGCTCTCTTTTTTTTGAATATTTTTGTCACATGCACAAGCAATTAAAAAATAACACTATATTACACAATTGAACCATTATTATAAGCAAATTCAAACATACAATTACCACCAAACACTATCTAGTCATCTACTACTATAAATCTTAATCAAAATACTCTCTCTCTCTCTCTCTAAAAATCCAATATAAATTCTATCAAACACTATTTATTTATCTATCACTCTTAAATACCCTAAACTAGTGCATAATACAAAACACACACACACACACACACACACACACACACACACATTCTCTCTCTCTCTCTCTCTCTCTCTCTCTCTCTCTCTCTCTCTCTCTCTCTCTCTCTCTCTCATCTATTATTCTTAGTTCAAAATAAATATAAATCTAACAATCTATTACTACCATAGACTATGTATATATCTAAAATCTTAAATTTTAAATCAATGCAAAATCTTAAAAACACACACATACACACATCTTTTCTCTCTCTCTCTCTCTCTCTCTCTCTCTCTCTCTCTCTCTCTCTCTCTCTCTCTCTCTCTCTCTCTCTCTCTCTCATTATAAATTTAACAATCTATTACTACCCAACACTATCTATATCTATTTGTCTATTAACTTAAATTATAGATCAATGCAGATTTCAAAACACATACACATCCTCTCAAACACACATACACTATCTTAAATAATTCTAACAATCTATTAATAACAATATTTATAATTTTATATCAAACACTATTTATTTATCTATCACTTTAAATACCCTAAACTAATGCATAATACAAAACACACACACACACACACACACACACATTCTCTTTCTCTCTCTCTCTCTCTCTCTCTCTCTCTCTCTCTCTCTCTATATATATATATATATATATATATATATATATATATATATCACACATCTTAAATTTTAAATCAATGCAAAATGTTGAACACAAACACACACACACACACACACACACAATCTATTCATCTACTACCCTAAATCTTAATCAAATCACACACACTCTCTCTCTCTTTCTTCATTATCTTAAATTCAAAATGCAAGACACAATACATACACATTTCTTCCCTTCTCTCTCTCTCTCTCTCTCTCTCTCTCTCTCTCTCTCTCTCTCTCTCTCTCTCTCTCTCTCTCTCTCTCTCTCTCTCTCTCTCTCTCTCTCTCATTCTTAGTCCTAAATAAATAAAAATCTAACAATCTATTTATTACTACCATAGATTATGTATTTATCTATAATTTTAAATTCTAAATCAATGCAAAATGTTAAACATTATCTCAAATAATTCTAACAAACTATTATAAACACTATAAAAAATTAATCTATTATAAATACTATCACAATCTATTATAGAAATCTCTCTCTCTCTCTCTCTCTCTCTCTCTCTCTCTCTCTCTCTCTCTCTCTCTCTCTCTCTCTCTCTCTCTCTCTCTCTCTCTCTCTCTCTCTCTTAAAACTTTATTTTAAAAAAAAGACTCCAAAATCTTTCAATATCTTCAACCATACATGTACACTTCACCTCTTCGCTCTCTTTCTCTCTCACAAATTACAAATCTAATAATCCTAAATCTACTATCTTAAATAATACTAATAATCTATTACAAGACCATTCAAAACCATTTTAAATCAATGCAAAATTTACAAACTCTCTCTCTCTCTCTCTCTCTCTCTCTCTCTCTCTCTCTCTCTCTCTCTCTCTCTCTCTCTCTCTCTCTCTCTCTCTCTCTCTCTCTCTTTTTATCTTTCACACTTTCTATCTCCTCTTAAAACAAACAAACAAACATCAACCTCAAACAAACAAACAAAAGCAAAACAAACAAAATCAAGCACCAACCTCAAACAATGATCTTCAAGCACTGATCTTCGAGCACCTTCAAGCACTGAATTTCAAGCCCTCAAGCACTGATCACCCTCAATCGCTCCAAAGATGCTCAAATCTGCAAAAGAGAAAGTGAAAGAGAAGGCGCTGGATCGTGCGAATTGGAATATTGAAACAGACATCAAAATCCGACGGCCTCCCCGTCGAAATCCGACGTCTGTGCCCATTCAAGCCTAGACAAATGTGCCAGATCCGTGGACATGCTTTTTGGCTTGCCGACATGGACGTCGAAATCCGACGCGCGTTGGATTTCGACATCCACGTCGGATTACACGTATTTTTAAAAAAACATATGTGACAGGTCATATCCACGTCTGCATGTTGGAATCCGACATGTTGGACTCCGACTTGCCTTTGAAAAATTGGTTGTCGCCCATATTTCCCGATCGCCAGACTCTGATATTCGGATTTTTTACTGGGACGTCGGACCTCGACGTGTCGGATTGCGACATATTATGAAATTTTTGAGCATACGTCGGACGCGGACGTCGGAATTTGCGCGATATGTTATTGTGTTCCATCAGAGTTACCTCATGGTTTACCACCATCTAGGCTAGTAGACCACAAGATAAAGTTAATTCCAGGAAGTCAGTCTATTTCTAAACAACCTTATAGGTTCTCTCAGAAAGAAGAGATAGAGATTTCAAATCAAATAGAAAACTATCTGAGGATGGGACATATCCAACCCAGTAAGTCATCATAGGGCACTCACGTTCTTCTGAACGCGAAGAAAGATGGAGGTTTTCGGATGTACGTGGATTACAAGGAGTTGAACAAAGTGACTATTAAGGCAAACTATCTTGATGAAACTCCGACAGGAGTTACTCTACGATAAGGAATCCAAGTATGAATTCTTTAAGCATGATCTGGTTTATCTTGGTCATAAGATCACTGCTTATGGTATCAAGATTGACGAGAATAAAATCAAGATAGTGGTTCATTGGCCGATTCCACAAACTGTTAGGCAAGTTAAATCATTTTTGGATTTTATGGTTTTCTTTTGGAGATTCATTGAGGATTATGCTAAAGTAGCAGCACTGCTCAATAATCTGACAAAAGGGATTGTTAACAAAAAGAAAAAGAAAAATCAACCTAGTCCACCTGCTGTTTGGAACGAGGAATTGAATAAGTGTTTTGAGAAACTTAAAACTCTGATCGTCTCAACTTCCCCATGATAGACCACTAGCGTTTGAAAGCAAAAAAAATCACTGGTCCTCAATTGTACTACGTAGAAAAATGAATTATTTACAGTTATCCATGCACTTAAAACGTGGAGACATTGCTTGTATGGTAGTAAGTTGATAGTGTATACGAATCACCAGCTTCTTAAGTACTTTTGCAATCAACATGATCTTCGGGGGAGGAAAGCCCGATGGGCCAAATTGATGCAAGAATTCGATTATGAAATCTGTTATATAAGAGGTAGCTCGAATCAAGTTGCAAATGCTCTTAGCCGAATTGGTGAATAGAACGAGTTGTCATTCACCTAGATTTCCACGGATCTATATCTTTCAATGAGAGGAAAATATGAAAATGATTCTCATTTTGGTCGTATCTGGAACATTTTTTAGACTGAAAGAAATGAGGACAATGTTGAGTCGAGTTCATAGAAGCCTCAACTAACAAAGAAAGACAAGAAGATTGTGGAACAATATGCCATTCGAGATGGATTGTTTTTACATGCATTAGTACTGTCAAATGCTCTCTAATTCATTTCTCTTTCTGTTAATCATTTATAATTCTTTTTTTTTCTTTGTTGGTGAGATATGAATCATCTCCTATCATAGTCAGGCATTAGTGACACCCAAACAGATCAGTAGTTTCTACTTGGTTCAATGGTTTGGCTCCACTATGATTCCTTTGTGTGTGGCTTATAAGTAGGATCTTGAGGTGCTTCTCCTTACACTTTACATCATGCCAATAACTGTCTTAACCCATGTAATAGCCCTTGGGTCCTCACAAGGTTAATAATTACATTTCTAGCCTAGTTCAGAATAATGAGGTGTCTCATACATATTGATGAGAGCATCCCAAGCTTGTTTCGATGTTTCATATTTACTGATATGTGATATTTGTGAATCCTCAAGATTCATGGATATCAATACATTTGCTATGCAATATCTGGATTTCCATTTGAAAATGAGCTCTGCATCTTGTTGTGGGAGTACGATAGATCTATGAACCCTATCCCATAATTTTTTCCCAATAATATTATCTTCATACAATGCTTCCACATATGGAAGTCATCAGACAAATAGAAAATGATTGCTCAATGTGTCTTGTTAATTGTTGAATATGCTATGACAATCAACATTTAAGCTCTAATACCATCGTTGGTAAAACGATGAAAATATGACACAAGGAGCAGAGAAAAAAATTCGACTCAAGTTCGAAAATCTTGGTTGCTCAGTGTGTGCACTCAAAAGACTATGATAATGAGCAATTAATTGTGTCTAGAAAGATGAATCACCTGTCACAACAGAACTTGCACTAGATTGAGTTGGGAGGTATCAAGGACAACTATAGTGTCAAAAATACTGAGGTGTCTAAGACAACCATTTGATTGGGCGAAAGACAACCCTAGTTGGATGTTGACCCTAATATCAAAGGATCATATACCAGTCAGGTTGGTTCTTTGATCCTTGGATTGATACTCGTGTTTATACTAGTTGGGCACTTATATACTTGCCCAACACTGGTAAGAAGGAAATTGATGGGTGAAAATGTTTATGACCATGTCTTTCATGGCACATCCAAAGATAGGTGCAGGCCTCAAGGTCGTGCTTGTAGCTCCCATGACCTCCATAACCCCTTCATTGGGTCATTGGGTCCAAACTACCTTTAAAATGTATTAATTGGAAATAGATAGTTGTTCCCAAATTCAAATCAGTGTATTCCCAACCACACTTCACATGGCATGGTGATGCTTGGGGTCTCCTCCAAGGGTATGGAGGGCTCGAGAGATAGTGGGCTTGCATCTCTTGCAACCTCAAAGGCCTCCATCCATCACACATCACCCTTTGGACAAGGTTACCAACACACTAGAAAAGGTCAATAATCTATCTAAAGCTCCCTTGAATTTAGTCTTCCATTTTGTTGTAATATCCAAGAGAGTTAGCTTAGGGCCTCTTTCCATGCAACCCATTTGCCGAGTTGCTAATCCTTGCTCTTAGAAAACTTCACCATGCTGAGGTCAATGGGTTGCATAGAAAGAGGCCCATTAGTTTGATATCCCAAAATTTCTTTAGTCCTAGGTCTTAAGAAACCATCAAGATGCATTTTCTTGTAAAGTGTAATATGTATGATTGATGAATGATGAGTAGGAAAGCGTCGAGCAAATCTCTTAATAAACCTTTTATGTTTTAGGGTGCTCGAAGCAGCATGCTAAAGAACGCGATCCTTGTACAGATTTGTGAGGGTGGTGATGGCAGAGCACCACTGCACCTGCAGCTGTTCTTGTCTAGTTTGGCAACTGGACTACTAATGCTTAGCTCTTTTGTGGCAGCCGTGCCTGATATTTGGGTTATTGCTTCTACAGGTAATTATGTACTTTGTTGAATTTGGTGCTCTGTGGATTGATAGAAGCGCTTTGAAGCAACAGGCGCCGTATATGGCGGAGCACTGCAAGTGTAAGTGCTCTTGTCTACTTTGGCAGCGGGACTAATCCTTACCTCTTTTGTGGCAGCCGTGCCTGATCTGCGGGGTATTGCTCCCACAGGTAAATATGTACTTTGTTGAATTTGGTGCTCAGATACCCTGTGGATTGACAGAAGCTCTTTGAAGCCTGGAATTCATAGTTTCGATTTCACTTTTTTCCTCAATCTAGTGCATTGCTCTAAATTCTCAAAATTTTTAATATTTCCAATACAGAAATAGCCTCGATTTAAAACTTTTTATTTAATTTGCAGACCTGGAATACTACGACAGCTCAACGATATTGTGCAGAGACAATTCCAAGAGTTTTTTGAGGGAGCGCCTGAATGACAACTTCTGTGATTGCACTGATGGAACGGATGAGCCTGGTAAAGAGTTAGGCGAAATCCTCCTTTGTTCGAATAGAAAGCATTGCATTTCATGTAAACCGAATAACCACGCGAATAGAAAATCGTGAATCTGCTGCGATTAATTAAAATGTATGCGTCTTTGATGATCTTGGGAGTTACATGGGATGCTGAATGCTGAAAGTGCATTTAGGAACTGTGCTTTCTTTTGAACGCATACACGCTTTGATCACAATACAGGCACATCCGCATGTCCCGAGAGCAGATTTTACTGCAAGAGTGCTGAAAGTGGAACAGAAAATCTGTTCTCATCACGTGTGAATGACGGTATTTGTGGTACGTTCTATTGACTTTCCATTGCCGTTATATGCATGCCTGCAATATCTGCCCATTTATTCATTTCTCGATCAACCTACCGAAGTTAAACATTCACCGTTAAACACAAATTAGCTTCCAACCGTGTCCATGCAGGAAGCAGGCACTTGCACTTGTTATCTACTCATTTCTCGGTCGTTAAGAGAAGTTGAGCATTTAAGTTACGCTCTACATGTCAAGAATCAAGTTGTCCTTTATATAGTTAGGAGCAGTGTCTTAATAGTTTATCTGAGGCCTCTACATAGTCACGTCGTGATCAGCTTGATTGATTATGATTCAAACAATGCCTGGTAATCCAATGGCATAATGGAATTTTTCTCACCCTACGACACGATCCGTAAAAAAAAAGATGGAAAACAACACAATGGAAAGGCGTACCTTTGCACCCTAAGGAAAGTAGGCACAAAAATTCCCCTTGTTCACGGTTGTGCCAACCCTAAAGATGAGACTCTCTCCACGCAGATGATTAGAAAGATGGCAACATTATAGGGCGGCCGTTCCAAACCTTCAACTCCAAGAAGCACGTGAGAAGTGTGTCTCCCTTCTCCGCACCCACAAATATAGGTGGAGAGGAGGAATAAGTTCACATGGTTGTGGCACTGAGATGGTGCCCCCAACTTCCGTAGCTCTAGTTGCATCATTAAATTTAGGCAATGTGCCCACACAATATTGCTTTTCCCTAAAGGTCCATAGTCGTCTAAAGAAACCTTTTTGCTTTACCTTGTCATGTGAGCATGGTTTTTGACATTCAAATTTACCATCTGGAAGCTCTCGATCTTCTTTTCTCTTCAAAGTTACAACATGCTCCATGCTGAGCAATATTTATGGCTGTTTTTGGCCACACAAAGCCTTACAACACTAATGTTTTCGTACTTAATTATCAAAGTAATTGCTACGATCTTCAGGGTCACCAAGCCCTAAAAATACTGTAACATAGTATCGTTATGATTCGATTGTCCATTTTAGTAATTGGTTTTTTCGTTTGCTCGAGTGGTTGGTACATATGGCAGCCACTCTAGTGAGCAAACAATGCATTTGTCTACCCTAGATTGTCAATACATTTGATAACTAGAAGTTGTTATTGAGATAATAAGTCGTGCAGCCAATGCATATGACTACTACAGTGGGCAAGCAATACTTAGACTTGCACCTTATGTTGGAATTTGATGCTCAAATTCAGGATGAGAATGAACTAATCATATTAGCACTCACACACACACAAGATCAACACGAGAGATTAAAGAGAACTCGAGTAATCAAAGAATGAGCATAGCTCTCTACAATGGAATCGCATGGAGGTGGGGCGACTAGTGTGGCCTCCTACATGCAAGACTAATTAACTTGACTTTAGGACTTTGACTTTGATATACTAAAATATAAATGACCGCTAAAATAGCTTGCAAGCATGGTCAAACCAGCATTAGGCGTGCAAATAACCGGTTTTGCTTTTTTATAGATCTAGATTTTTAATTTTTAAATTTCACACGCACGTTGTGATTTAAACCCAAAATAGTATACCAATTTTAGGGACTTGTCCCATTACTTGTCCACTTAGAGCACCTATTCTTCAGTTAATGACATTTGACAATTCCTGAGATCTATAGACTTTACCTTATGACATTATTGGCTTCTCAATTTAAATGAGACTTCTCAAGATCATTAGATTGCCATCTTACCAAGCGTATCTCAGTGTTCATGCATCCCAAGTTTACACCTATAGCTATTGCGTCCATGTTGAATAGTCAAACATATTTCAATGTATTTCTCAATCACTAGAGGTGTGTGATTTTTTCACACTATTAGCCCTACGTTTGTAGGAGCACTACCATACACTAGGATCTCAAACTATCAATTGATATTTCTCATGATGATTTACTACATCCCACACAGTTTCTCTTGGTATTTAGTTTGAGACAATATTTCATCACATCGAAAAACCTCTTGTATTATAGAATATCTCACTGTGGTGGGTACAATTCTATAAGGTGTTGACAATTCTACATTTCGACTAAGAAAGTGAGACAACATGTGGTGCCATTGTATTGAGCACCAAAGGGCTATCAAGTAGAAGCAGCGTTTAGTATTTCGAAGTTTTTTCAATCTTTGTAACCTCCAATCTTCATCTCAAACTTTCGAGGTGACCAATCTTAATTAGTGTGAATTGATATGGTCAATCTTTCCATTGGATTTGGTTAATCAAATGAGTTTAGCTTTTTTATCCAATTTCTTGAAAGAGGATTGCTAGAATTGTCTAATGAGCTTTGAATCTATAACATTGACAATATCAGTTGCCAGCTCCAACAACCTAGACCTCTCATGGATCTTCATATTGGTCCAATAAAAGTTCCTTTTTCCCAAGTCATGCAGCCTTTGTATGCTGGGTGAGTCACACTGGAGATTTTATGGCATTTGTGTCGAATCTGAATTGTCATTTCTTCTTCGTCTAGCCCCCCCACCTTTTCGAGAAAATTAATGATACGTTACTCTTCCAAGAATATCTTTCAAAATCTTGCAATCCAAGAATCACCATCACTTTTGGAGCTCGATGCTTGGACCTCATGCTGTATATCTCCAAAATATCCATCAGCTTGACAAAGTCCTTCAAGAAAAAGATACAAATTTGATCAGATCTCAAGAATACAGAATCATTAACCTCTCTAATCATACTCAATGCAACAATAACCTAGTTTGTGACACCTTGTCGTTACCTTTTTCAAATTTAAATGATGGCATTCAATTAAGCCATTTGGTTGTAGACCTCTTAGGTTTATTGTATCAAAAAAATATCTAAGGAATTGGTGGTCTTTCAACGTTGTGAGTTTGGACCAATGTTTCATGGATCTGTTTTGTACGTCGTTTCAAAACGCGTTTGAAACAAGAAGTCCAGGTTTGAAACGGGAAACTTTTTTAGGTTTCTTTTTTTAAATGTGTTTTTATGGGTTTTTGGGGTTTAGACATGCCATAGACAGACTAGTAGATACATCCAATTTCATTTTCTATCTCCAACTTAGTGGCTCTCTCACTCTAACATCTCGAGACCGCGAGGAAATGCAAAAAAAATTGCTTTTTTTTCCAATTGTTTCGAATGTCCAGTTGACGTTTCAAAACAGGTCCATTTTGAACAGGGCATTACGAACACGCTTCATTGTTCGAAATGTGTTTCGATAAAACATTGACTTTGGACCCTCACAACTATTGTTGCCAAATCCTTAAAGCCTTGTTCACAACAATAAGTCCTCCTTGTAAAGTGGAATATCCAACACTAAGTTGGATATAACAATTTCTCTCAAAATGCAATGGACGTTGCAACTATCCAAGAGTAAAATTGTGGCCTCCATTTTCACCACAAATGGGTTACTCATATCAACCACATTCACGATGTGGTGTGGACGTGCAATGTTGAAACTTCAATTAGTTTCATCTGCTCATCATATTGACAGCCTAATTTCAATCTTAACTATTACTTTTTCTTACCTGTTCGAGCACATTTGTTGGATGTGATACGACTATTAAAGTCAAAGAAAGCCTTCCTCAAACGTTCCTAGAAAGAGGCCACGCTTGTACTATTTTTGGACCTTCCAAAATCTGAACGAAGTTTTGAACGTATTGTAAGCTTGTGGAAAAAAGCTCACATTTTAAGTCTTTTGCATAAAGCAAGATAATCATGAGATTCAATGCTAGCTTACATCATGACCTTTGTAGACGTGATGGAAACTCAATAGTTTGATCTACAAATCTATGAAAAACTTATGTGAACATATGTTTTTGCATATGATTTGCACTATAGTTGCCCGTTTCGGAACGGAACGTGTTCCTTTTTGGAATGTGGCATTAAAAATAAAAATAAAAATTCATATTCATATTCAATTTACAAAAGAAATTTACTAAATAATGCATAAAAAATTGAGCATTGATTGAAAATAAGATAAAATTAACCAGAAATATCTAACGTACGAAATTCTACGAATACAAGAATTCAATTTTGAAGAGAGCTATTTTTTATTTCAATATTGTACCTTCCGAGAATCCAATTCCTGTCAATGAACAACAATTTGTTTGCACCTAGGAGTTAAATGCAAATGTATCTCCTGTTTAGAGAATTTTTTACAAGTCATCTCTCAATTCCAAAAATCTACTATGCTTGGCTTAATTACCAAAATTATCGAATGGTCTTTTTTTCATTTAAACTACATTCCGACCCAATACCATAAAATTATCAACAAAACCATGAAACATTATAGATGAAACATAACAGAACCAGCATAACCACCATATAATGAGAACAGGGTTTAGGGATGAGCCATAAATGTAAAAAAGCATCAAATAGTTCTGCGTTCGCTGTATGCTGAATACATAAATAAACAGTGCATGCCTGATAAAATAGTACTATGAAAAAAAATTCTAGGGTGAGACATCGTCTGGGGCTAATAAGGGACCCTCTTTAACGTCTGGTGAGGGGGCCACGAGCCGCCCAGATCTGCCTCTGCCTCTGAGCAGACTGACTCCTACCCTGGCTAAATCCGACAACTAACTCTGTAGGTCTACCCCTACCCCTAGGTATGGGTGGGGCGGTAGATGTACTTGGGGGCACCTGCGCTCCAAGTATACCTCCTCCTGCCCATGGTCCACATCCTCTCATGGGCATTGATGTTGATCCTCGTACACATCAAGGACACAAGCTCGGTACATCCACAAAGCCAACACATTCTGAAAGCTGATAAATCCAAATCTGGTGGAAGCAGGCTCCCGCAGGTCCCAGCAACTGTGCATGCGAAACATGGCTATGGCTCAACGCCTCTGTCAGGTCAATGGAGTGGGCCCCACATGGAAGTCCATACAATGTGGGTGTAGGTACGAGTACAAATCCTCCCATCTCAAAGCAGTTGGATGCATTTTCTGTGACAACCTACCTAAGTTGCTGCAACTGTGTATCAACGCCATTGCACTCGCACGCTGCCCTAAGGTGGTAGGGCCTTGGTGGTCAGGGGCCTACAGGCAGAGGGGGTGCATGTGCAGTAATGGCTTCTCTGTATAGGTGGGTGTCTGCTATAGCAAATGGCAGATTCTGGCCATAGAACATGTCAGCCAATGCCCTATCAACTGCATCATTGTTGCCCCATTGAAAGGACTGACGAGTAGTACTCTGAGGCATGGTGGAATGTGAGGTGGATTTGAATGTAGGAGGACGATGTGGTGGGGGTTGGTGTTGTCCGAACAGCAACAACAAGGTCTGGGTCTGACAGACCAATAGATGAGGGCATTGCTGGAGGTGGAGCTGCTGCTGATGTGCTAGGCCTGTCAGCTTTATTTGGAGTGGGCTTTCCTTCCAGGATAGAAAGGTGTGCCAAAAAATGTTTAATGAGGGAATTAGTTGCCCGATCCCATATGAATATCGATACATCTTCATATTGCCCTAATGCCCTAACCTCTCTCCTTCCAATAACTAGCAAATAACATACAAAGTCAGGCAAGAGTTCATAGTTATCAGAAAAAACAGATGATTTTGTAGGTGTAACTGTCTTGCCTGAATCTGACCAGAAAAAGGAAATTGTGGCCGGCCGCCGTAGTTAAATTCAGAAATTGGTAAAAAGAAAATAAGTGCATTGCCAGTACTCTTTCTCCCTGTCGTTCTATGCTGAATTTGTTGTTCATGGTTTAGCAGTTCAAGGTACTTATTTTAACTAAATGATATTTGCTTTAACTGCTGGTGGACAGTTTTGGGTATTTTTCTCGAGAAGCTTAGGACTTCAACGAAGGTGGCCATGATTGAATCATAAAGATCTATCCTGTTTTCATCTTTTTAGATTGTTGTGATGGAAGTGATGAGTATGATAGCACAATCAGTTGCTTAAATACATGTCAAGATGAGGAGGAGAACTTAAGCATGGATTCAAAGAAAAAGCTGGAAGTTTTGGCAGGAAAGCTGCAGACGAAACGTTTTGATCATGCAAACAGAAACCACAATGAGGCTGATTTATTTAAAGCAGGTAGCCATCCCAGTGACATCTTCAGTGCCATTGATGGTTAGTCTTTATTCTGAAGATTTCAATGTTATTCAAACATACTGTAGTGAGATAAGTCACGAAAGCATCTCAAGTTGGTATGTTTCTTAAAGGACCTGAATGCCTCTGCTCTTTCCATCTTGATAATGATTGCATCCTTGTGATGTTGTCTGTAACAGAGGTTAAAACGATGCTGTTGCTCGAGGTTGCAGTTCTGGCTGCATTGATGTGCTGGCTGCGTTCTTACTGGCAGAGAGCAAAATATAAACCCAGAAAGAGCTTCATTATTCCTTTGGTTACTGATCACTAACAGTTCCCTAATACAGCATGTAATCTGCATATATGAATCACATAAGAGCTAGCTGAGAAGCCAAATGTTGTAGTGAACTCAAGTGTGATGACTTTTACATGAAATTGGGAGGCATACTACCAAAAGGTTGTCATGTGAGTCCATTGGGCAAATACCGAGGCAGTTTTGCCTCTGACCCTTTTGACTAATTATTTTGGAAAACACATTGATGTGAAACTTGAAGCATTTGTTGAAACTTCATGCAGGTAGAAGGATGCTTCTCATTTTGAGCTAGTTGATCAAGTGTTTATGATTGAACACATAATGACATCTTTGATGTGGAGGGCATCTTTCTCTCTTACTGCAGTTATGCTATGCATGTAATTTAATTAGGCTCTGTAACTCAGTAGACAGCCATATTTGATGGTTTTAAGATTCTGCTCACTTGCCAAGTATTTTATTAAAGCTACTGATTATTTCTGTGTCTGGTTAACATCTCTTTTGGTTTGTTCAGCCTGGTAATCTTCACACTTCAATGTTTGTCATTTTACCAAACAATAAGTAGCAGCATCTGCACCTTGTGCTTTGTGGTTTGGGCCATATAAATCAGACAACAAATGTGCTCCATCGTCAAAAGTTGACACTAACTAAATCTTTGTGTGGGTGATGTAGATGTTCCAATCCGTTTCAGAATGTTTGAGATTATTTAAATGTTTAGAAACTTTGGCTTTTTTCAAACCTTCTCTTTCTGCCATTCATGAAAACATTTCTAATATAATGTAGTAATAGAAACTCTTTGAAAGCACTCTAAATATTATTACATGGCAAACAATGGAATATGATGGGCAAAATGAAACCATTTTCTGGTGAATAACGATTCTTGAAGTCTGCATATTGTCGATTATTTTTCAGACAATTAAACTGAAAAATCTTTTGCCATAATCTGTCCGAACGTCCAAAAATGCATTGAAATAGTCCCAAGCTGGCTAGGGAAGTACATGTAACACCATAACATAATGGATTATGATGTACATTCTCAAAGTACCTACAAAGGGCACATGACAATTCATAGCCTACTATAGTCTGAAATTAGCTCCAATACTTGTAGTGTTCTTGTAGAATTGTATCAACATTGAAGTGTTAGACTCAAATTTATGTAAATGTGAATGAACATATGAACTTATACTAGCTAGTACTCCGTCAACCATGAAAGTTAGTATAAACTAGACTATGAAAATGCTTTGATGCTTGATAAATTTCAGAATACGTATCATTGTGGTGTTGGATAATTGCATCGTAAAGCAACCCTCCACCATGGTGTGTTTGCTCTAAAAAAAGCACTATTTTGTCTAAGGAATAAAGGCTAACAACTAATATTACTAGAACTAAGGAATGCCAATGTTAGGTTGAGATGTCCAGATGGTCACATGGAGGATTTTGGTGAAGCTTGAGTCTCTCAAAAAATTCTAGAAAATAATTGGCAAGATTTCACCTAAGGAAGTGTGTACATAGATTGTTACTCACACCTATTTATAGCTCATGTTGCAAGTTAGTGCAAGATTAAGCTTTCCTATGCATTGAGGTAAATTTGCTTATGGGGAGTGCATCTAGCCATGTGGCAAGTAGCTTTAAGGTCATATCGACACATGCAGAGGAGAATACTAGTATAAACTTGATATTTGCTATTCCATCACATTGTATAATTACCTTTGGCTCATGTGACTAGGTACAACTAGTGAGATACTTGGTGAGTACTCTGTAAGTATTGGAATGATGCTACTTACCCTTGTGAGAAATGATAGTGTATAATTTGCTAATGTGGTTGTACAATTGGTGTGAATAAGACATATATGCCACCTGGAGAGTAGCATGTAAGTACAAAAGTGATATTAGTTGCAAAATGCTAGCTTTGGCAAGTACAACTACGTTCTCAACAAGATATGGGTGAGTAGGACTTTAGTATATAATGTCGAGTTTTTTTTTTCCAGAATTTCCTTATCTCTAATGCAATGTTTTTAATATGATCTTCCCTCCCACCCCTCCTTTTTTGGGATGACTAGAAGTTTGTTGGGCTGAATCCCATGCTACTAGAGATCGAGCAATATCTTTGGTAATTATTTCGTCCATTAACGTGCACGACCTTTTGAACACATTTTGCATTGAAGGAGTGGACATGAGCACTAGAACCATCCATTGTAGAACTAGAGGGAAGACCACAACAAGGAGTTGTATTTTTAACGTCATCGTATTTGAATTGGCTTTTTTTGCAAGGGTAGGAAGTGTAGATAATAAATCTTCACATGTTTTCAATATGATTATTGTTTCACTCTTGAAGTTTGTCTAATATGACCTGATTTGTTTTAGGATGTGCAGTGTTGAGTTGATCGACTAATTCTCTGAATAAATTCATGTACCATCACTCCATCTACAAATGTTCATGGATATTCATCATGCTTGAGGTGGTTATTGTTAGCCAGATCTTTGGGAGCACATAACATTCTTTTGTACGACAACCTAAGTGACTTTTGACAAACAAGATTTTCAAAAGGGATAGAAAAGTGCTTAAAATCCATTGCAGTTGTAATACAAGAATGAATGAAATCGACTTTATTTCACATTCATAGAAATACAGTGTTTCAAGATTTTCTTCACTTGTTTGTGATAGTGGTAGCAACAACCTATTTTTTATCCCCTTTAAAATATTGGGTGTGTTGCTTCTTAGGAACCTTTGGTTTTCATGTGATGTTTGGGAATAGCTTATGATTATTGTGAAATAAGACCTTTGTCATTGTGAAGCTTGCCCCAACAATGATGATTTGGTTTGATGTTGATGCATTCTGATAGGGAATACCCTAGAGACTTTAAAAGGCCAATCATTTCTTTGACCCTAGTTTGATTTTAGTTTAACAGTGGAATTTGAGACATGAAAAGTTGACACTTCACATTATGACAGCTATACTAAGGATTCATTTAAGTGGCACAACTTCTACTAACTAAGGTAAGGTATGCTATTCAAGCTAGTCTTTATAGTTAAACAATGCCATTCTCCTATATGTATATTACCTTGTAGAGGCCTTCGTCAATAAATTTAAGTTTCCCCATAAGGAATGTTCATATTATGAAGCAAGGCCACCAAGTTTAAGGTCCTTGTCATGCAAAGCCTGATCATGACAAGACTTGAAACAATTCTCTTTTAATAACAAAATAACAAAAACTACATAACAAATCTTTTCAGCCAGTGTGGCTTGGAGAGCAATAAGTTTCTTTTTGCACAAGGAAATACTAGATATTGTTTTCATAATTGGCTAGTGTTGACCATTTTTGTACAACAATACATATACTAGGAAACACAAACTTGATGGCAGTAAGGGTATAGGACTCATCTCATATGAGATTCTAAAGACCACAATGGGGCTTGCAGCTTATGTTCCCAGTTGAAATGACTAGCTTATAATTTTGGTAATAAATGAGGATAAGATTTTTTTGGAAGTCTCAGCGTGGTCTTGGTAATGAGGAGTACTCTTCCGATCACCATGAAGAAGTATGAGAGTAGATGTTAGATAGTATCATTCATAAATTGTGTTACTCAGTCACTTACATTCTAAATGAATTATCATAGATTTGTAGATAGACTTAGTTGTGCCTCTAGTTGTGAAAATACAAGATATAGAATATTTAGACTTCCAATAGATTCATTCAAGCAATGAAGTTTGTAAAATGTCCAAATCAATCAAGACTAGCCTCGGATTTCCGCAAGAAACACAAATTATTTGGCAATTGCTCCTAAAATCACTATGATCAACAAGTACAAAGCAATCAATACAACTTGTTTTTGGAACATAAAATCACTTTGTTAGTATTCAATTAATTATGTAGATCATCAAAATCGAGCAAAAATGGATGCTCCTACTCGGCTTGGAAAACAATGTGTGTCTCAAACTCAAAATTGCATCTCAATGAATGAAAGTACAAATAATCCTCATCAAAATAATAATTAATCAGCTTGGATCTGAGCATTAGGGCTTTCCATCATTAGGTATTGACCTAATCCTACCATCTAAGCCCCTAATCTATAAATCACACCCACTTGGTGGTTGGATTAGGTGAGTCATGTGGATTGTCACCAAAATCCCTCAAAATTAGCCTTAGGTCATTAGTTTTGGGGCTCAATTCAACCACCTTTAAGCATGTAAGTGGATTCCAATCACCTTCACAATAGTACCTAACTATGTACGAGAGTGTTGACACTTGGCCATCTGTAATGGTGCCACTTGGCAACAAACTAATAGCTAGTTTTCTATTTTCACACTAGCAACCATTGACTGGGGATAATTCTTGCTTCCCCCAATTAGAGAAATAATATGGCTACAGTGATGGACCAAGCTTGTGCACCTCTAGTTGTTGAATAATTAGGTTCTATGTAGTATAAACCTCATTTCTTGAATGGCATCTGGACGAGGATGGATTTGGTGACATTTGTCCATGTGTTGGCTTTGGTGTGCATTGGGAAATGTCACACTGACAAATGTACAAATTGATGAACTTGGCAAGTGTGGGTGACCACAACGTTGCCCGTAGGATTTTGCAACCCTTGTGTTTACAGTGAAGTGAACCCCTCCCATTCCCTTAATAGGACAATATGATTAGTGTTGTGACTTTGTGAAGTAGAATACACGACTTTAGAATTTTAGTTGTCCAACAATTAATTGATATGAAGCAACCTTGATGATTAACTTTTGTTGTTCAAAGTCAAAAAGTTGCGAATCTTGTCGTGCACTCATCATGTAGTCTACAATATCAGTCACCCATTTAAGGACATTGTTTGCATCAGAAGACTCATGTTCAATTTTCTCAATATATTCTTAAGCAGGATAACTGATTAGTGACATAGTGTTGTTCTCCTTTCTTAGACTTTACAAAAGTCAAATTCCTGCAATAATAACAACCATCTAATGTGACCAATGGTGCATGGACGATTGACAAATATAAAAAAGGTTGATGGTTGGTGTATAAAACATATTGGCTTCTAGGTAGTGGCTAATTTTTTTTCCCACTATACACCTATTACCATGGCTAAAGTGTCTCTTTCAATAATTGTACAATTTACTTTCATGCCAATCAATTGTTGATTGGTAGATATGATAACCTCTTATGGTTGTATAAGAGCACTAATCAAGGCATACTTAAATGAGTGAATCCCTAGGGACATTGAATTCTATCTTCTAGATTGTGGATCTCAATTGTGACTATTAAGGCATTGTTGATATTATGGAAGCTATCCTATGCTTCATAAGTCCATCTAGGTTTTATAATTAGCATATAGATGGAAGGAACAAGTAGGAAGCAAAATTAAGGATAAACAATTGATAGTAGTTTGCTTGTCCCATAAATATACGTATCTCATAGACTATTTAGGCTACTTGCATTTCTATAGTTACCTTGACCTTCACGTGATATGTGGTGAGCCCATGTTTTGATAGTATGTGGGCGAATACAATGTTATGAGTGTAGATTGACTTGGTTGAGCTCAATTTTGTACTCATCATTAGATCAACAATTTTTGAGTTTTTCTAAGTGTGCTTGATAGTTCAAATGAACACAAATTTTCAAAGAAGTTGACCTCCAGAAAATACTGTAAGAACTCCTTGAATTCATATTGCATCACCTTTGAAATGTGCTCAAGGCATTGCAATATTCAAATGACATAACTTGATGTGCATAACTTTGTCATTCAGTGGCTAGTGTCTTGTATTGATCGTTGAGTGCAATTTGATTGTATCCACTGCATTCACCAATGACAAAATATATATACCGCCTCTCTAGCCACTTATTCAAGTATGTTTTAAGTGAATGGTAGGGAAAAATGACTCTTTCTCTTGATGATGTTTAGTTTCTTTAGGTCCACACAAATACAAAGCTTGCCATCTTCTTTGGGTCCCACCACAATTGGGAACACCCACTCCCATATATCAATCTCATGTTTAGCAACTTTTGGAGATCCTACTAAAGAAATTGCAAATAATGTGGGTTACCATGGTATGGTTTACTAACCTTAAAAATTTCCCCCTTCATTAGTGAAATTGTTTGTCAAACAACTATGGCCACATCATCCACTTCAAGTCTCCATATGTCCAATCAAAACAATCCGTATATCACTTCAACATTTCCTTAAGGCCCATTTCGGCTATGATCCTAGAATGGTTACAATTGCAAAGAATGGAACCTGCAACAAACCTTAAGACGTTCCAATTTCTACTTGTACAAACAAAACTCGACCATATTGGTAGGGTAAGCTGGATAGTTACTTGGTGAATAGTCAATGTCCATTGAAATCAATGATTTGTCAATTGAAAATAGATTTTTTTATTTAGGTGATTCAAACTTTTGAGATTTAGGCATTCTACTTTTGAAGTTTATCAAAATTTGAAATTTACTTTTAAATTTTCACATATTTATTAGGCTATTCAAACCTGCCCTATGATAGTTTAGTTTTGGTAAAATATTGCGACATACGTCATGTCTTTATTTTTCGTCGATAGACGTAACAGTGATCAATGAGATATTTCCTCCCCCTCACTTCTCCCCCTCTCTTTTGCATATGACCCAATGTATTGGAGAGCATAAGCATTATAGTAAACAAGCATGAAGGACATGAAATTTGAAAAGAGTTGTATAAAGTTTATATTCCATGTATGGTTCGGAAGCCAAGCTTGCACATCAAAGCCTAAGTTTAGGTTAAGTGATCTGAATTGGTATTTCTCTTTTATTTGGTTCTTCACCTACAACAAGATGTGATTTTTTCTTATTAATGGAGTTGTGGCTATGTGTAGGAAGTTAAATTCCAATTATTTCCATGATAAAGTGCAAACTCTGACCTGAGATATTTACTTCCAAGAAGCTGTTACATGAGAGAAGTTGGTTCTCCTTACTGGCAAGTCGCCACCTAGTACATGCATTTTTCATTTATTTTGGGGTGTGTGTGTGTGTGTGTGTGTGTGTGTGTGTGTGTGTGTGTGTGTTAAAATGACTACCACAAGAACCACATATGTAAACTCCCACATCCTAATTCTCAAACCACCCTTAAATATAATCTAACAATGAGTTTATGGCATGTATAAAGATACATGCAAAGGAATTCACAGTTCTAGGGCCCTTGCTTGGGGGAGGAGCTTTAGGCTAGGGGCCCAAAAAAGCATAAAGTATGACACTCATGCTTTTTCTTGACATAAAATCATAGACAAGAATACCTTTTGACTAATTTTTGGATATGTCTCATCTCTAGGATTGATTCATGTTAAGAGTCAAGGCCCTAAAGCTCGCAATAATGCCCTTCATGCTTCAAAGCTCATGACCATTTTATGTCATGTATACTCCAAAGGCAATGGAAAATAGAATGGATTCTAAGGTGACTTTCATCCAACCATGAAAGTGGATCACCTGTTGATGGCCAAGTCATTCTTATAGCTAGATAACATAGTGGAAACGCCATTTTTCCATGTAAAGGATGATTGATACTATCCAAAATGGAATGCTTCTCTCTCTCTCTCTCTCTCTCTCTCTCTCTCTCTCTCTCTCTCTCTCTCTCTCTCTCTCTCTCTCTCTCTCTCTCTCTCTCTCTCTCTCTCTCTCTCTCTCTCTCTCTCTCTCTCTCTCTCTCTCTCTCTCTCTCTCTCTCTCTCTCTCTCTCTCTCTCTCTCTCTCTCTCTCTCTCTCTCTCTCTCTCACACACACACACACACACACACACACACACACACATGGATGCTCCTTCATTCAGTTTCGCCCTGCTTCGCTAACATAGACGTGGACAACTACAGACGTACCTCTTCTCCAAGCTTAAAAGGTCCTTTTAAACATTCTACACTCGCATTTTAAATCCCAAATTGGAGGGAAATTAATATTCCCTCTCCCACTCACAGTCCAGGATGCTACCCAGCTTGACACTATAAGATCATGCTTTTTTGACGCCTGTTTTCTACAACACCAGTGAAGAGTTCTTTCCTCCATCATATGCTGAAAGTGCGCCCTACCAGTTCACGGATCAATGGTATACTATCATACGGTAAGCATCTTTCTCTCTTTTGCATTGCTCTCTTAACGCTCTACTCTCACAATGATGGTGCTTTGATAGCCTTCAGCTATTGTTTATGTTTGCTCATCACATGAAAGTGTAAAGAATCTTTCGTATGTTTAGAAGTATGGAAGTCCAGCGATGGACAGCACTGGCACTCTTTGAGTATGTAAACATGTCCATCCTGACTCAATAGGCAGTGATGGACAATTTCTCTCATTTTGCAACCCTTCATGATATTAGGTGACAGCAATGGTCTGATGGCCACCTTTTCAACTATAAAAATACTCCACTTTGATAGATAGCAATGGAGGGGCTCCTTCACATACTTGTATGATGACTACTTTTTTATGTAAAGGTTGGCCACTGCCAGCGATGGACAGTTGGATCTCTATCATAATAGATATGGTGGATAATGATTGATGAGGTGTGTTGTCCCCAGCGATGGACAATATGACCTTTCTTGACATGCGTTTGCTTACCGTATTGCACATAAAACATCCTACTGTCCAGCGATGAATAGTAGGAGCATTTATTTTTCATGCTCTAATAGTTTATGACTATCAATGGATCAAGAATCACTCATTATCTTAAGAATCCTCACATTTTCTTATAATCTTCAAATGACCTCTAAGTATCAATTTATGATCTGTCAATCATAAACATTTAGAATCTTATGATCGTTAATCATAATTTACAGGATTCCATACTTAATCATTGAAAGATATTGGAGTATATGTACAACATACAACTCAGGAAATATAAGAATCACAAGGAAAAATACTGGATTCCAAAAATATTCTTCCAATCCGATTCTTAACCAGATTACGAGTTCCAAATTCTTTATTCAACCAAGTAATTAAAGACCATTTTATACACATGCCTTTAACAAGATAAACTTTATACAATCACTAGAACAATGTCTAGAGATTACAAAGTTCTGCTGAATTCCAACTAGATTCAGTTTACCATTCTTGGAAGCGTTAGGATCTGATATCCAATTGAGCTCACAAGGATACTATTACTAAGAAATCAAGTTTATTTCTCAATTGAGAAATACTCATCCAAGAATTCAGTATCCTATGCACACAATTCCTTGATGAATCCAAATGACTCATAAATTATGTGTCTTACAAGCAATACACACAAAACAAACAGTTTCTGGTGAATTCTCTTCACACTGTCCGTTTTACCAATTAACTTCCACAAGAGTAAATCAACTACCCAAGTTAATTGCTCCTGATTTAGAAATCTTAAATGTCTAGGTACATATCTTAATTGTACTGTACAACACCACATTTAGATCCATATCCAAATCACTTTTAAGTTAACCTATAGATCTATCAGAACAGATCTGTTAACTCTGCAAGTAATTGTCAAACACAATACTTGATCATATGTCTATGTTCAACGACTAGGTTAAGTGCACAAGATAACCTTAGTAACCAGGAATACATAGTAGATCCAAACAAGATTAATCGTGCACATATGAGAAAAATCTCACTATGACCCAATACATAAACACATATGTCCTTCTCTGGCAGATTCCTCCAAAATCCGCATATGTTACTCACATATATCACTGAGAATCTTGTAACTCAACTACAAGATTGTATTTCTCTTGAGTAAACAACATATCTGGAAAATCTATGAAGTGAATAATTCCACATCACAAGTTTTCCAGCCATCATACTTTTACCAACAAAATTCCTTCAACCAATCAACCTACTTCAGATCTTAGTGCACAAACCAAGATTAGGCTGACTTATACAAACATCTTTGGACATAAGGTCAAGATTAATGCTTTATTCCTCTGATCCAATCCATAACTAAATGGTACTTGGTAGCCAATCAGTGAACCTTAATTTAATCTTTACCACTACTTTCCATATTCATGAATATCTCACAACTCAAAACCTCCAAAACTACTCTAGGTCCAGATTATTCCAAACAATCACTAGAGATTTCCTCTATTCCACTAGATAGTTCCACCATTGCACACAAACTGGATTCCACAAAAGAAATCTATGCAATTGGTTGATCCCATGAAAGTCTTATTCCTATCATTTTCTTCTCCCCCTTTTAAAAGAAATTCCATAATTTCGATTAACATTTTCTCAGGAGACAACGTATAAGATATCAAAGATTTGAAAAAAAAAAACAGTAATGAGTATCCAATACTATTACAAACCGGACTTTTTCCTTAAAATCATAAAATATCTTATCCCGAGTGATAGAAACATTACTCTCGATAATCAACTATCAAATAGAGATAATCAATTGGGCTCAGGAAGTCTAGATTCCACTTAATCAATTGAAAACATCAATTGATTCTGAGCTATATTCACAAACTGAAATGGAAGTATGAATTCATATAACTTCAACAGTCCTTCAGAACCTAGTTCTACACTGGAAGGAATTATATGAATCTCAATCCAAATTGTCTTGTATTTAAGAAATTTCTAGAAGGTGGAGGTTTAAAATATAAGAGAAATAGCTTTTCCAATTTGGAATTTATGAGATACCATTGAGGGATCCGGATCTATATCTCATAACCTCTCCAAATACCCTAAACAAGTTTAACCAATGGTTTCAACTGTTAGCATTACAAATAATATAAATACTAACCACTGGTCTACTAATTATTCTTGCACAAGAATTCTCCTTTGAAACCACCAATGTCCCATACCATCAGTTTTCTCTCCAAGAAAGTTCTTTGCTTTTAGATTTGATCATCAGAAAATCAAAAAGATTATGTGACCATCCTATATCCAACATAGAATCCAATCTTCAACCATTTCCACAAACAAATACCTCCTGCCATTGAATTCTCCATTTCCTTAAGTTTTGTCCTGTAGATGACAATATCATCTAAGAATACCACTAGGCATTGACCCAGTATGGATGAGAAACCTAGTTCATATAAAGTCAAAATGACCTAACTTTATTCTTCAAAAACCAAAAGGAACAATTCAAAATAGCTGACATATATACCAATAGATATCCAATATCTATATTCAAAATGGTACAAGGAATTCAATTCCTTCAAGAAGATCTTTAACTGCATTATCCGATAATCCAGAGACCTCAAAACTCCATTTGGATTCCCAATACCAGATATGCACATATCTATTCCACCAAATACTGGAGTACCCCCATATTTGTTCCTAATGGATCCCAATAATCCATTAACAAAATTGTGATTTAACAAGAATCTGCACATGGTTTACCGTCACATAAACAACCCAATTGGTTGATACTATCATTCCCAAATTCCTAGCATCTGAGAGTTCCAACTCTTAGGAATAAGGCTCTTTACAGTACAAATGTGAACTAAGTATCATTCTCGTTCCAATGTCACAATTTCCAATAACAAATATGGTCAACTCATGGTCCTATAGATATTCAAAATAAATTCAACTTAATGAATTCAATAAACTGGTACTATGCAATTTTCTTACATACATTATTAACCAATCCAAACTACATAACACAATCACATTTACTTACTCTGGTGTCTCATTTTCTTCCTCCCTTAGATTTCGCGGTCACCCGAAAAATTTCATTAGCGAAGGCCCCCGAAAACTCCTTTGACACAAGTAAATGCTAGGTTGCTACCCTTTTGACCACACTAGCTTAAGTATTACTTCATTAAAGTTGCCTGAAATCAATGGAAAATCAATAAAATTTGGATCCGGGTACTCTTTACGATATTCTATACACCTATTTTTTAATTGAATATAGAGCTACCTCTTAAAAATTACGACTTTATTCCATTTATTCACTTTAACAAGTATTTGAAAAGCTTTAGTTTGCCCGATCCTAAAGATCAGAATCATTTAAGATAAGCCTCTCGGTGCACCACCGAAGTCGAAAAGGAAGAACCTAAAAATATCAGTTAAATTAATTAATTGGAAATATTTTTACTCTAGAGTTAAACCGATAAAAAGCACAGTACCAAGAATTTAAATTTTCACCTGCTGAGCACTTGCCTGGAGAAAACTTACCATGAATTTTTTTTTTTTTTTTGCCAATCCTAAATCCATGGATCAAACACAGACATCGCAGTTAGGATAAAAAAAAAATTTATTCCCTCAACAAAATCCAAAAAAGGTTTGGATTATTGGTAATTCCATTTCCAACTGTGGGTGTAGGTGGATTTCACCACTTGGAAAGCTACTAACAGTGCAAGACTTTTAGAAAACCCGGTTTATTGGCATGCAACATGCAATAGCTCTCAAAGAAACTATGTAAATGCATGAAAACCAATCCTCAATCATGCATGAGCCACACAAAGCCCTAACCCAAGATTTTCATAGCAAAAACTTAGGTCATCCATTGCTACCCGCAGCAACTGCTGCACGCCCTCCCTCCACACAGTGCCAACAATGGAAGAGTGGCCCTGCCGCCTCGTCGGATCACATAGATCACCATTAATGAGGGAAGGGAGGTTGCCCGAAGCGAGAGAGAGACTATGCAAGATTACTCCATCTGCCATCGAATCTTCTCCCTCACGCCCATCTGCATGCAGGAAACCAAGATTTCAAAGGCATAGACAACGCTTGGCATCAGCTCATAGAGGTAAATCAATCCCTGCGTCTCCCAATGCTTATCCACAGTGCTAAATCACCAACAAAGTTACTCTGTAAGGATTCCACAATAGAACGGACAGCATCATAACAGAGAACCATAGCAAAATCTATGAAAACCCGATTTCTGAGCCTAGAACAGCGCTTCTACCCGATCTCAGATGGATGTATCAAAACGTTGGTGAACAAAAAGCAGAGGTTTCAAAACGATTTCAAGTTTCTTGATTACCTCGTCTCCAGGGTTACAATCACTTCTGCAAAGATCCAGTTTGCAGGTTCATCTCTTAGCACTCTACCTGCGGCCTACACTAGAAAACTCATTTTGTTTCCAGGCAGAATGAATCAACCAGGCTTTCACAACTGAATCAACCATCAAGTTCCAAACACTGACTGGGATCTACTGCCGTTTATCAGGAATCCAATAGTTTTGCCATCCAACACTAAGGCAAAAACATGGACACTCACTAGTCAAAAACCAGAAGGTTCTCTTTAAGGTTTCAGGCAGAGAGCAGAGTTTGTACAAGAATTGTCTACTCCAAATTGTTATGGTTGTCTTTCCATGCTTAATCATTTATCAAGCACCCAAACTGGGAAAGTCACATAACCAATTCTATTACAGGGAATAGATAGTTCTTGCAAAAAAACGTACTCCTTCTAGCCTCATAATTTGCTTGTTAATAGAGAGTTTCACATGCAATTCCATTCTATGATAAAAAAATTGCAGAATCCGCAAGAGAATTAGAAAAAATGGTCACAATCCTCATCATGCAATTTGTTAGATTCAAATTCTTTTAGCTGAAAAGAGTTTATTCATCCATAAACATAGCTAAATCTACTTGAATCCAACACCAACATCATTATGGACATTTGCATAACATTAAACCTCCAATAAAATGTAGATTCAAGCTACAAGCCACTCCGATTTGCACATGCAGAATTTTGACTGATTGAAAGCTTCCCCAAACACAGAATATTACGAAAGAGTTCAAACTAATTTTCACCATCATCATCAAAACTGAACAAGTAGAAGAGCACTCTACCACCAAATTTTGACAAGCATGCATCAACCGAAATTAGTGAACCAACTCCATAATTCCCTTTAGAAAATAGCACTCCAAACCGGGATGAAGATCCAAGTGCTCGTCTCCATCTTATCCAAGACCGCATCTTAGTCGGGCTCTAAAACCAATGTAAAGGCCACTAGGGACAACCCCTAAGATGAGGATAAGAAAACACAAAAGAGACAATGAAGTGAAACCACCCAACCAAACCTAGATCCCTCCTGGATCTAGCTCTCAAGCCATGCCATGTGATAGCAAGAGGAGAAGAGCTCTACAGATAGCCTAGACCAAAAGTCGTCGACGGGATAATCTCTACCTCAATATATAGAGAGAGTAAGATCCTACTATGCATAAGCCCATGCAATCCCCATGCAGGTCAACTATAAATAGGTCACAGCTCTTCATGCATTCTTCCTGCCTACAACTATCACATGTACATGCACTACTCCATATGTCTCAATTAGAGTGTCTGGGTCCTCTCAAGGTCATTAGTCACCAACAGGCCTCGACGTGGAATAAAATCTAGACGTGACCAATTATCTCGAACACTGGAGGGCCGGTCTATCATATTAGGACTATTCCATGTCCTTAGTTGAATATGGCCGTAACACACTATCTCTCTCATGGATGTCTTTTTGTTTATATTCACCCTGCTATGCTACCAAACAACTGGACAACAACAGACGTACCATCTCTTCAAAAACATAAGGTCTTAATTCAAGTACCCCCTTTACTGGCATATGGTTTGTTTTAACAACGGGGATTACCTTCATTCAATTTAAAAAGACTCTACAAATGTTCAAATTGGAGGTAAAGTAGTTTTCCCACCCTCACTAAGCTGAATGTGACCTTCCGAGAAACCTCATCGCATGACACTATAAAGCATGCAATTTCGACGATTGTTCCTCACAACATTGTGAAGAGTTCTTTTGTCTCTCACCTATGGCAAGTGCGCCCTACTAGTTCTCGCTATTCGACGGAAGCTATCATATAGTAAGTACCTTTCACTTCAATACTTTGCTATACTAGCAGTCTCTTTTCATGCCTTTGGCACTCAGTGTTATATTTCCATGCTAATTTTCAGGTATGGCTAGGTCTAACTCATCATACAAAGCTTTGTATGAGGAACTTTGCACTTGACTATGACTATCCAACGATATATCAAGTTTTTTTAGTAAAGAAACAGTGCCTTCTGCCTGACTGGCAGCAATGGACATACAACCATCATTTACATCTCTGTAAAGATTGTTTACTAACTCCGGTGGCAACGATGAACCACTGGTTGTCTCTTCTACTTTAAAATCATTTATATGTTTCTGGCAGACAACGATGGAATACAAATCATCTTGTGGCTCTAAAAAACACATAAAGTATAACCTCTGTCTAGCGATGGACAGATGGCTCACATTCATACTTTCAATATGGTTATCATGCGATTGATACACCTTTTGTCAGCGACGGACAACAAGTTCTATTAACCATTTTAGCATGAATACTTTATCAAATACACCTCCTACTATCCAGCGATGGACAGTAGGTTCATTTGCAATTTTGCTATCGATTATTCATGTGGTTTATTGGCTTCATGTCCAGCGATGGACAGTAGGCCTTAACAATCACTTTTGATTGAAGTTTCTTCCAAACGCACTTCCTATTGTCCAGCGATGGATAGTAGGTTGTTTTATGGTTCATCATTGATAATTATAAGAGTTTACTCATAAGAATGCTCAAGGGATCTAGCAATGTTCTTGATCTAACACTAAAATGATACTCTTAGATGTCTTTTCAAGCTTTAAGGTTACATTATAAAAGAGTCCCACCTCTTGATACTAAACTGTAATAGATGCTTGTGATAATGTAGCATCTTTTTGTTACTACGACCTTTTACCACCTACGATTTGGTTCAAACTCGAACCAAGCATCTACCCAAAAAAAAGGTATGTCACCTACTGAATTTTTATAAAGCAAGCAAATTGGCACACTTTGTGTGCATTGTTTAGATGTTTTTACATAATTCTTAGACATATCTATGGGTTAAAATGACTGTTTTTCTGTTGCTATGATCTAAAGAGAAACAATCTTTCCATGGAAACAACAATGGCAGCTTCTCAAGAAGCCACGTCTACAAACATCCAGGAATGATTTCTTATTACGACTTTCAAGTTGCAAACCCTACGCACCATCATGGGATGGGTATTCCCCTTATACCTAAGTATCTATTTCTCTTCAATACACTTAAAAAACTACATAAGAGATTGCATCTAATCCTAAATACAAACCGGCTCAACTATTCTTGAATAATCCTTGCCAAATACCTAATAGTAGGGACTCCAAGATAATGTTCTTAGACACGAAGTTTTTACGTAAGGGCTAGAATGGCACGGATCTGCCCCTAATACCTTGTAAAAACATTGGAGATCCCTCATTAATAATAAACGATACCTATCCGAAGTAATGTCCCTATACCATGGTTGATAAATGAGTTTTGCATAGCATGCATTTGCTCAGAACCAATCATACAATCAACCATGGCAAAACTTAACCCTACCCTAAGAAGTGCCACATTAGACTTTTAGTGAGATACGATTGGAAGGCATGGATATGCTCAGAAGTATGGACAGTAGTGCGTGACATACCTTGCTCTGCAAGGATCACTTGGGTTAAAATGGCATGGATTTGCCCTAACACTAGCACACGTGTCCACACCAAGTCTTTTAGCTAAAAAGAATTTAAACGGTTTAAACTATTCATACTCGGTTTTTTTTTTTAATAAATACTAATTGACTGATCAGGGGCTTGGCCTATTGCTAAGAAACTTTATTTTGTTTGGGAAGACAGGACTATGATTTAAAAATGTTGTTCAAGCTGTTAAGTAGTATAACTTCTTTTTGACATGGATAACAACTAACGCTTAGCTATGACACCGATTTTCCCCACTGTACTAACTCGTGCGGTTTTGTGTTGTTGAGATGGTCGCGGGTATCAACTGGACGTCTTTGTTATGCTTTATGTTGCTTTTTTAGTACTATATTTCACTTTTTAGCTATATTTTACCGTGTTGGATTATGAATAAAGGATTCAAAAGGTTTCAATCTTGCTTTGTCAAGAGGAACAAAGTGAAACTCTCTCTCTCTCTCTCTCTCTCTCTCTCTCTCTCTCTCTCTCTCTCTCTCTCTCTCTCTCTCTCTCTCTCTCTCTCTCTCTCTCTCTCTCTCTCTCTCTCTCTCTCTCTCTCTCTGCATCCTGGTGGTAAAAATCCGACTATTCCTTGGTTGGAATAGTACCAAAATCTTTACCTTTTATCCGATTCATAAGCTAACAAAGGTCTGTTTTCATGTTTTAGTCTACAAGATGGTTTCAAGACGCTGCCTCTTTGGGTTATGGGGAGCCCCTTCCTCCACCTAACCTCTTTATACGGACACATATTTGTTATATGAAAAAGGCCATTGAGATGCATAACATTGATAGGGCTACTTGTTCTTCTGCTGGACCTGAGGATAAGGTTTTGTGCCTAATTGATCTTCTTGAGACTATTGACTGGATAAAAATATATCTTCAGTTTGTTAAAAAGAAAGATACCTTGAGCTTAGTGGAAAATCTCTCTGGTCGTCTGAATGATCGTCGAAAAATTTGAAGAAGAGGAAAATTTTGTAATATGCACATTAGAAAAGTGTTTATGTGTCTAGAAAATGAAAATGATAATACATTTGCTAGTATTTTCTCTTCTGTTCCTGATGCCCCTTTATAATCTCACCCTCTCGTCTTTCTTGATGACCTTTATGAGGATAGTGCTTCTCAACTCAAGATCTTCTCTCAAGATATCTGCGACATTGGTGACATGTCTTCTTATGATTTCTGCCAATCTAAAAGTTGCCAAGATGTCCCCTTTGTTCTTGGCTGAATCATTGAGTACAAATCCACTCTCACATCATATAAACTTTGGAGTCTTCCTTCTGTCAATTTCCTTGCTCCCATACCTATCGATCTTTGGATCATGATGACACATTTGACAGAAAAAGAAATACAAGTCTGCAAGTTGGCCGCCCTGCATAAAATCCTTCTTTCAAGACCCCTGTTGCCTTTGACAACATTATTCGTATAACAAATTCAAACTCTCTCGTTGCCCCTCTGAGCAAACCTGGGCCAGAATTAGAGGTCACTTTGAAACTAGCTTCAATAGGATGAACCTCCACCAAGCCAGAATCTAGAACTGGAAAAGACCTTTTTTTAAATGTAGATGTGGTGATAAATGCAAAAATAGCTCTTCCATAATCTATTTTAAGCATGAAATCTAGTTCATGATGAATAACCTAGCCAAGTTCTTTCCTGGTGCCTCCCTCCAAAACCAGATAAATGCATTCTTCATGTCGCTACATAAATCTCCTAGGGATGTTTTGAAAGCACGCCTGACTTTTCTTTTTATCCGTCAATACATTATTGATGCCTTCATCAAACTCGCAAAATATTCCTCTGCCAAACTTCTACCACCTTTGAGAGATATCGAAAATATTCAAGAGATAGAACGCCTTATAAAACGACCCAGATTTTCTACCCTCCAAGATAAGTACTTCCAGAACACTACCAAAAGGACCGGCAATTTCAATCTTAACAATCTGAAGTCAGTCATCTCTACATCAGGAAAAGGAAAGAAAAAACGGTTCTCAGATTTCAAAGAAAAGGAAGGACAAAGGAGTGGCACACAAGATGATTTACCAGTCAAAAAATTGAACTTTTATAGATCCTAATCGATGTGTAGAGAGGACGAGGAAGTGACAGAAAGAAGGGAAATCAGTACCTCAGCTTTCCACTAGCAGTGACACAAGGAGACTTTTTTGACATTTATGTTACTGTAATACAGTGTTTGAAGCTATCCATGTGAAGCACTTTTATGCTTAGACTTTTGGTATTGTAGACGAACTCTTTCATGATATTACTTTTGGCTAGTCGTACTTACCAAAGTGTAAAATGTGAATGGTATTTCCCTTCTAAAGTTTTCTGCTAATTTGATATAGAAAGCCTACATTCTTGCCATTGTCTTACTTTCAAACATTGCAAAAGTTTCATCTCCAAAAAGTTTGGTCATGTTATCTGCACAAACTGCAATATTGTTAAAAGTTCAATTTTACGAAAATCATTAAAAAAAGGCCTAAACCACATCACTTTAAGACAAGCTAATATTAACAAAGTTGTTTCAGAACTTTATGACAGTTGGTTCAAACTTATGAAACTTTTACCTTCTTATACAAATCTAGATGAAACTACAATAAAAGAGCATGTTGTTTTCTATAAAAATATCGCTTTGGGCTATATTAGAAATGGTAAATGGCTTCATGGAAATACTAGTACACCATCAAAGCGACAGATTGCCAATGATGAACTACAATGGCTTACCAACTTTCTCTACGTGAACGGTATTGATAAAGCACAACATAACCCACATGTGTAAGTTCTTTGTATGAAATTTGGCCCTTTAAAGACTTAACAGTCCATACTTTACTCCTTTTCCCAATAAACAGTCTAACTCAGTCGACGATTCTAATCATTTAGATGGATTACCAATGCCCACGATTACTGCTTTACTAAACTTGCCAAATTTCTCATAGGAGCTCTTGGTATGTTGTCATCGTTCCTCATGGAAGGTGCAGGCCTGAAGGCAAAAAAATAAAAGAGTATCCTAAGAGTGGATACGCTTTAAACTGGTGGGGAAAACCAGTTTAAAGGATTTCTTTTTTTGAAAAACGATTCTCTACCGTTTATTTAATGTTTTGAATGAATCCAAGCACTTTCGCAATCCAAAATGGATGTCCTTCACTATTTTCAAAAGCCAAAAGTGCAACAAGACTTCCATTTTGAATTTCAATAAAATCATCGGACCACCTCATTTTGGCAGCTTTTATTATTTTTTTTCTCTTGAGTTAAAACTTACATTCCCCTCACCTCGCACAAGTTGTAAATTTTTGGAAGATTGGAAGGCTTTTGGCAACTGTCATTGGAGCTCCTAACTCAAAAGACCATTGAAATTCTTCAATTGAGGACACATCTCCAAGGTTTGAACACTAATTCTTTGTTCTTCAAAAAGGTATATCCGCCAATGATCAAATTCGTCAAAAAATTCATAAGTTGCTTGAATGCCTCATATTGAAAAGTTTAATGAGGCAAATTGATCAACCTCATGATGTTCTCTTTGAGACTTCAATTTTTCTAGCATGGAATTTAAAGGAGACAATGCTACAGTCTTGACTTGAGCAAAAGGCACATTAAACAAAATTGAACTTCCCTAAGAGATAACCATGATGATGAGTTTGAATAGTGTTTTCCCCACAACAATGTAATTTTAGTTTCATTACATATAACATTAAACTAATGTTGAAAGCTAATGTCATTAATATTAGCTATGCAACCCTCTGTCTCATTAGACATCCTAACATAATCTCAAAAATCATATGTACGTCAAATCACTGACAAAACTGGTTTTGGTGCATACGATTTGAAGTATTGGTAAAGAAAATGTCTTCTTGCACCTCTTAAAAAAATAGCTAAACATATGATCAATTTGATCATGGATGTGGCCAACCAACAAGAATACTATTTTTATCTTTCTGAAAATCTTTTGTCCACCAACATTGACAAGTATGCTACCACAATTTAATTCTTGCTTTCTCTAGTAATATTGTCAAGTTGCAAATAAGGAGTTTTGGGAACCAACAATCTTCTTCCTGTGATCACTGTCACAAGCCAGGACACAGCCAATAGATGCTGGTTCAATCCAACGATACCTTGCATGCTGGCTCACAACATGGGCATGCTGGATCCACATCACCCTGTAATGCACTCCATGCCCTCAGGATATGTACCACCCCAGGTACACTCCATGCCACCTACCTCCAAGTAGGCTTGACCCGTCCCTAGGTCACCACACACATGATGCACCAACTGATGAACATCGTCCATACATCAAATGACATGTCATACTTGAGCAACTGTAGCATCTCCCTGAGTGCCACCCTATTGGACTCGTCATCCACATACTATGCTCACTTGATGTCTCCGATCCTGGTCACCATCCTAGTAGACAAGCCGAACTCCAAAGCATCACCTGCTCCACCTGGCTCCTAGAATCTGCTCGCTCTCCCTGGCTATGTGTCGCCCAACACCATGCCAACGCAAGCCTATCCCTGAGTCGCCGCTCATGGGATCCCGAGACCATTGCCTCCCTGATGTACTGAGGTATATGGCTCTGAGTGACTTCCTCTAGGCTTCCCCATGATCTCACCACCTGAGAATCTGCACCATGGAAATTCTTACACCTGTGCCAAGCCTAGACTCCTGCAAATACAGCCAAGCATGAAAGCTATAGGTCGCCTATCCACGCCTGTGATGGTAGATGCCTCCCCATCGATGCCAATGCCAATGACTGGCTCCTTGCTGTAATGCCAACCTATACTCCCAAATGAGCACACCATGAAGTCCTCGCCATCAGTGTCCCCTGCAGTAGATCGCTAGCAAAACACTCACCACATTGTTTGCCCTCCAATCACACCCCGTGCAATCTCCATCAGCTCTCCAACCTAGAGCTGGCTCTCAAAGCTTCACGCTTTGCCCATTTGCATTTGTAGCTTTCTGATTCCATCATGAATCGCCCTTGTAAGTCTTGACCAATGACAATGACTCAAGTCTGATATGAAATAGCTGCCCCTTGATGATCATCCCATGTCATCCTACAGTGCTATCTCTACCAGGTATCCCAATGCCATCCCTGATCACAAAGATCTGAGCATCTACCCTGTAGTGCCCACCTGTATTCCTCCAAGCTAGCTCCAAGATGCTCTTGTGAATGGTTCCAAATCACTCCCTGAGAATACACTGAGATGTGAACTCCAAAGCCACCATCAAGTCCCTCACATGACTATGCATGCCAATATCCCTCCAAGTGAATCTGTGAGATCTTCCATGGCCCAACCAAATGATCTGCACCCTATCATCACTAGAATCTGCATCCCTGATGCAATCATGATATGGAAAATTGACTTGACTTATCCAGAATAGGCAGTTGAAATGTATCTCGTCGATGACAAACCTGATACACTACTCCATAGCTACAATGGCTTAATCAAAATGACTTGCCAACTGCAAAACCGCAAAATCATCACACCCACCACTCACCAAGGGCATCAAAAGTGTGATTATTGACCCATTCTTCATCCTCTGCATGTCCCACACACAGCTTGTCCAATGCAAGTCCTTATCTTGCCCAATGGCTTCCAACTGGCACCACCTCGCACTTCCATCACCCGTGACCGCCAATATCTGTGTACCTCCAAGCTAGCCCATAATTTTCTTTGAAAGAGAAAATTTTCAAGCTACAGATGCGTGTGTCAATGCAACTATCACCTGACTCGACAATGCCACTGCCAATCATACCTGTGAGAGCGTCGTTCCTCAAAAACGCCACCTGACGTTGGTTGGTTCGCACCCCAAGAGTTGAACCTGATCACGAGAATTTTTCACCTGTAACCGGCATAGCATGCCTATCTCTCACCTGTGATTGCTTGCCCTCTCAAAATTGTTGCCAATGATGAGTAGTCACGTTGCCAAACTGCACTTTCATTGCCAAAACTAGCTTTCTCCACACAATTCTGCTACCATTCGCCCCCATACTGCATTTACCACTTTCAAACACCTTGTTACCCTGTCAGGAGTAAGTAATAATGATTCCGAAGCGATAATGCCTCATTGTACCACCCTGCAGCAGGTTTCACTGTAGTGGGTTTCTTTCCTTGCCTAACCTGAATCCAAGATCTAATTAATCTGATTTTGCATCAGCAACTATGACAGCTTTGGCTTCAACCCACTTGGTCATATACTCAGTTGTTACGATAATGTATTGGACTTGAGATCCTTGTGCGGCAGGATGAATAGGACCAACATAATCCAGTCCCCATTTTTCAAATGGTGCTTGCGATAAAACCGGATGCAAGGGTTCATAATTTTGTCCAGTAGGCCGTCATGCTCACTGGCAAACATCACATGTCTAAATATAATTTTATGTGTTCTTATGAAGCGTAGGCCACCAACAACCTGATTGCAAAAGTTTGTGAACAGTAATATCTGTAGAGAAATGTCCTCCGCCCATCCCATCATTTGAAAACATGATTAAATCTGGGATTTCATGCGGTAAAACACATCTTTGTAGAATATTGTCAGATCCACGACGATAAAATTGTCCTGCAATCAATTGATAAGGTTGAGCCTTATGAATCAATTGTCTCTTCTGTACTTTTGTCAAAGAGTCATTCGATTGTCCTAGCGTCAGGTACTCAACAATATCCGCTGCCCACTCAAGTACTGCTTCGACATAGAACAATGCAGCATCTGGTAATTCATCATCCACTTCAGTATTAACTGGTGCAGATGCGATTCGCAAAACGTGATCAGCTAAATAATGTTGCTTGCCATTTCGAACCACAATTCGAAAGTCAAATTCAATCAATAATAGTAACCATCTTGCAATATGTCCAGTATTGCATGTCTTGTTTACCAAATAAAGTAACGGCCGGTGATCCGTATAAAAGGCAAAGGGCATTTCCATGAGATAGTGACGAAATTTTTGAACAAAAAGAGTCATGGCTAACGCTTCACATTATGTTGTTGAATAATTCTTTTCCAGATCTGTAAGCTGTCTGCTTGCAAATCATATAGGATAATCTTTCTTATAATCACCTGGTTGCGTCAAAACTGATCCAATGGCATATTTTGAGGCATCTGTGTGAACATGAAATTCAATCGTCCAATCTGGAGAACGCAATATTGGTGCTGAAGTTAATGCTTTTCTCAATTTTTCAAAGGCTTCTAACGCCTCTACTGTCCAAATAGGAACAATAGTCAGTTTGTATATAAGTTGTGCTAAATCCGCAAAGAAGATAATAAAAATTCGATAGTAGTTCACATGACCCATAAACACATAAACTCCACGAATAGTTGTTGGCGATGGCAATTCCACAATAATTTTGATTTTAGAATAATCTGTGGCAATGCCATGTCTTGATATCACATGCCCAAGCACAACTCCGTGGGAAACCCATATCTGGCATTTTTTTGGATTTAGAGAAATTTCATATTTGCGACATCTTTCAAATACTTTCTCCAATCGATCCAGGTGGTTTGTATCTGTACTATGGACTCCCATGTCATCCAAGTAAATTTCAAGAAATTTCTGTAGATAATCTTTAAAAGCAAATTGCATTACTCTTTGGAACGAACTTGGTGCATTACAGAGTCCAAACGACATTACTTTGTAAGCATAGGTGCCCCATTCTATTGCAAAAGCTATTTTGTGGTGGTCGGCAGGTACAATCTTAACCTGGTTGTAACCACTAAATCCATCCAAGAAACTATACGCTTCCACTCCAACAAGGCGATCCAAAATGCTTTTAGTAAAAGGTAACAGAAAGTGATCCTTCCGCGTCACTTTGTTCAAAGCTTTGAGATTCACACAAATTCTCAATTTCTCATTTTTCTTAGGAACAATGACAATCGATGAGATCCATTCGGTATGCTCGATCTCATAAATGAAATCGGTGTCAAGCAATCGCTGAAGTTCTTTCTTTATCAGATCCGCAACATTAGGATTACAGCGATAGAACTTTGTAATCTTGGGAACTGCATCTGGTACTAAAGGTATGGTATGTTCAATAACTGATGTCGAAATACCCTTTCGATCTTGATAAGTCCATGCAAAGCAATCTTGATACTTAATAAGTAACATGCGGAGTGCTTGATACTATTCAGGATTAAGTTGTGATCCAATTTGTACAATCTTTTCTAGTTCTCCTGGTTTAGCAAGATTCATTGGCTATGTCTTAGCTGGGCCATCGTTAACATTTTTTGAGTCTGGCGCGTGTTCTTCGGGTTCACGATGTGCTTTAGGTAACATGATAACCACATCATCCAATGTATAACGTTTAAAATGTTCGGGCATATCATGATGGACTACATCTGCTTGTTCCTTTTCAAAAGGACTTGTCTTGGATCTGCGGCTTAGCCTTCTTTGCAGGAACTGATCGTGGAGGTGATGACTTCCGAGACGATGATGTCTTGCTAGAATTCTGACTTGTAGAATCATCCTTGACTTTCTCTTTGTCTTTATCCAGTAAGGGTGGCACATTCGCTGAATCAATCTTTTGAGGAGGATTTTTCCATTTCAGGATTGTATTATAATGTTGCTTGGCTTGCTTCTTCGTCATTGACCCTGTGATCATGTCTTCCTTCAATATAACTACTTTAGGCGGTTTATCGTTGGTTCATCAGAAACATTACGCACTCCAAATGTGGTCGGATCCATATGATTGAGAATTTGCTCATCCGTAAGTTCTGCATTGTCATCATAAGTCAAGGCATGACTCACATCTTCAATCGAATCCGGTATAGGTTCTGTTGATATCCAAGCTACATTCAGCACATTCAATGGAAAAGTGATCGGTGTATCCAAGGTTCGATCCAATAAGGAAATCTCGCTCAAATCTGACTGATTATCTTGTTGACACATATATCCTACTATACAATCAATCGTTGCAAGAGCTTCATTCCAGTTGACGGTATCCGTTTGAGAATCGTAATGAACTCCCAAATTTTTCTCTGGTCGGTCACAAGTATGATCCGTTGTTAATGAATCATCATCCTCTTTTTGAACCACTGGTTTGATAGTCCATGTTGCAGGATCAACTTTGACTTCACGTTCACGATTTTCAAAAGTGATTTTCCCGGTACCCCAGTTATGAATTACTTGCGCAACTCGTAACCATGGACATCCCAATAGAACTCAGTAGACATTTGGTGCTTCTGGTAAGTCCATTACTACGAAAGTAATGACGAACTGTACTCCCGGGATTCTGACAGGTATATCTTCAACCATTCTTCGCGGACGAACTGTCATTTTATCAGCTAGCTTAATGGCAAAAGTAGCAAGCTTGATCTTTATAAGGCCCCATTTTGCACATAGCTTTGTAGAAATCAGGTTAACTCCTGAACCGCCATTTATCACGGTTGCTTCCTTAGGAAAGTGTCTATGCTGTATCGACAAAGTGATATTCTTTTGTTCACTTTCCCAAGCGGCTCCGACATGGAGTACTTCATTAGATTCTTCAAATCCAACACAAAAAAGTGGCTCTTGATGGACTGGTTTTGCTTGAGCTAACTTTTGCGCTAAGACTTCTTTTGCTTTTGGCACCAACTTCAGGAACTCTCTCAATGAAATATTAATCTTACTAGATAAAATATTTATGAGCAGTTCTGTTTGCGACGCTTCTGGTTCAGTCATCTTGAAGGGTTCTTTATGATGATGCAACTGATCATTCATATCTGTACATGCATTTCTTGGAGGCTGCAATGGTGAAGGATGAACTTCGGCTGTTGCTTTAGCAGCTTCGAGCTCATCTTCTTCTTGCAAATGTTTAATCCACTGCCTCATATCCTGATATCTTCTTTTTTCTGCATGAAGATTTGGATAGACTCCAGATGTTGTTGGTATATCAGTTATCGGTATAGAATCAGCAGGTACTGAATCCGCTATTGGTTCTTTCTGCTTCTGTGCTCTGGTGACCACCATCAAGGGTACACTTGGTTTATGTTGAGCTACTGGTCTTCGCTTGATTGTTATCAAATTTACAGGAGCTGTAGCTGGTGGTGGCTTCGGTCTTGCTGGACAGTCTTTATAGCAATGCCCATAACCACAATCACGATAGAATGGTACAGATTTCTCTTTATTCGGACAATCTGCAACTCTGTGATTTTCTCCACATGCAAAGCATCCAAGTGGTGCTCTGATCCAGTTTCTAGATGCTTGTTGTTGCGTAGTAGCATAAATAGCATAAATAGCATACTGTTTTGAAGATCCACCTTCTTGCTAATTACCATAGTTCAATTGCTCAACACTTTTGTATGTTTCTGGTTCCATCAAATTGGCAGGAAGAGCGGAGTGCTTTGGTGGGGCAAGTAAGGATAAACGTTCCGGGTATCCAAGAGCAGATTGTCGAGGTCTAGCTGTTGGATTTCCTCCGTACTATGGTTCTCAAAATCCCATTTGGGCATACCGTTGCTGAATTCTCCGAGGATTGAAGTTGCAAAAAGCAGTCTCATGATCAGGCAAATTACACAAATGGCATACACTGATTTCCATTCGGTTTTTCAATTGAGGACACTCATTCACTGTGTGATTTTCTATACAAGGGGAAGTCGTCTCTTCTCATGTGACTGCAACTTTTCCATCTGTTTCTACTGGTTCTTCCCGAGTTTCTCGATCTCATTGAGCATCATTTCCATAGTAGCGTTGACATTCGTTGATGCAATAGTGGTGGGTGTCGTAGTAGTATGCCCTGCTGTATAAGGCAACATACTGATATTCGGCTCATCATCTGAATCTTCATCCTCCTCCCAAATTGCATCATCCATAGCGTTTTTCAAGAGTGCATACTCATTATGGCGTTTCAGCTCACGTCTGATTCGTTTATGAAGAACTAACAAAAACCACATAATCATGGCATTTTCGTTAATCAGCTCATGTTTGTACTCAGATCTGAGGTGTTTCACCCATTCAATGTAATCTCGAACCATTTCCCGCTTTCCCATTTTAATTTTACTTAAAAGTAGGAAAGGGTCTTCCATAAACTTTCGAGGTTTGAACCGTGTGATACTCTTTTAACAACCTCTCAATCTGTACGCTCAATTTTATCTTGATTATACTACCAATCTTGTGTTGGGCTTGTTAAGGCCATTGGAAAAAACTTAAGTTTATCTTGAGGGAAAATTTTGCCATAGACTTCACAGGATTCAACATAGATCTGAAGAAATCTAATTGGATCTGTTAACCCATTGTATCTGGGTAGATCCAAATGGGGTGCTCTTCTAACAATGATAGGATTGACTTCATGAGGAGCACCTCCAGGAGCAGCCATCTTCACAAATTCAAATCAAGCAGACAATGAGATTGGATCTAGATTTTTCAATCAAAACTATCTCAAATCAGATCTGCTAGATCTATTCCACTTTTCAAGAATCTAATTTCTATATCGTGAAAAAAATTTCGAAATTCAATCAAACAATACTTCTCAAAAAATGAAAAATTTCTTAGAATCCAAATCAGAATATATCAGATTTGACCCAAATTTTGACAGAGACTTGATCTGGAAAGTCAAAACCTAAAAATAGTACTGGCGAAGGTTTCCTAGGCGAAGATTGGCTCGGCGAAGGTTCAACGGTGCTATTTTTAGAAGAAAAAAGTAACTATCTGATCAACTTTTCTGACAATTTCTAGGAAAATAACCTTCGCCGAACTCTCAGATACAAGATCTGACACAGATAAAACTAGGGTAAACCGGCGAAGGTTTCTGACACTAAAAAACACAGTTTCTGTAGTTTGGCGAGGGTAAAAATCAAGATTTTCTATGATCTGGACAAGAAGAATCTTCGTCGAACTCAAAAATAGTATTCTACTATAGGTAGCATGTTATGGAAACTCAACGAAGGTTTTGGCGAAAGATCAAGAGTAATACTGGTATTTTTGCAAAAAAGTGACTTTTTTTGGCAAAAATATGGCAATATGACAACTGATCCTCTAAAAAACCTTCTATTTTTTATATTGTCTTCGCCGACTTGGCAGTAGATAGATCTGAATCACACCTATGCACAATGAATCGGGCGAAGGTTCTTTTTCTGTATTTTTAGAGTTTTGGTGATTTTTTGGTGTTTTTTGACGTTTTTTTTTTATGTTTCTGGAAATCTGCTGGGAAGGATTGTTTGCCCTTCAAATTGAAGGTTTTGTGATCAAAACCAAAGGTGTCTGCAACTCAGCGAAGGTCTCCTGAAAGAGGGCAAAAAGTTATCAGCTCTGATGACGATTTTTGCCTCCTTTTGACCAAAATCTGACAAATTTGACCGATTTTTGTTGTTTTCTCTGATATCTTAGATCCAAATGGATCTTAAGATTGGTGATCTGAATAGCTTCCCTTGTTCTATAATCAGATTAGGTTTCAAACAAGCAAATCCACTCAAATCAAGCAAAATCACTACCAAACTAATCCTAAATGCAAATCTAACACTATTCATGCCACGACAAGATGCCTAATGCAAGCTAACCATCCAACAAACATGCTGAAAACTAAAAAATTGGCGTAGCTCCCCGGAAACGGCGCCAAAATTATAGTGGGTTTCTTTCATTGCCTAACCTGAATCCAAGATCTAATCAATCTAGCATCAAAGAGACAAAGTTAGTTGTCACGCATAGATTCGTTCCCATGAGAGCGATAGTATAGTTCAGATTTCAGCATGAATGGAAGATCAAAATCTAACTCTAACATCCATTATCCCTAAGCATTAACACTACGATCCATTAACACTACGATCCACAACAAGATAGCTTCCTCTTTCTCTCTCCTTTTCTCCCTCATAAAAAGTATAATAACATGCAATCCCAATAACAATCAGATCCAACAATTAGCAAAATCCAAAGAAATCATGAGAGATGGAGAAAAAGTGATAGAGAGCAAGGACATTCATCAATCCATTTCAGAAGAAAACCAATCTGCATTATTGATGAGGAAATGAGCATGTGTAGGAACTCGAGTTGGTCGCTTTTTATAGTAGAGAGGAGGACCCTGGCCTCTAAATCCTATTGGTCCATTTTCTGTCTCCCTAACTATTCAAATTTAAAAAAGAGTGGGAACCATTTAAATTGGAGGGAAACCCAACTTTATTCACTAACTTGACATTTAGGCCCTGCGACATTAAAAGTCCCGCAAAAAGGCCTAAAGTCCTTTTATTGACTTTCTAATTAATCAAATAACTATGTGATCATCGGGTTGGACTTACACATGTAGGGTCCCAAATCCCTCTCACTTATTAACTAGGGTTAGGGTTGCCTTGGGATGCGCAAACCCTCCAACATTCACCAGCCAAAAATAGCCCCAAATTTGGCCCTACGATACTCAAATAGCGAATGTAGCCCATCATTAGGTCACCCGCACTCCGCTCGATAGAATGGTGACAAAAACTCCTCGAAACTCATTTTTCCTTGATTTGTGACGTTGCTCTGTCCACTGGCTCTAAGCAGCCAGTTTCAAGAGTCATTTTGGCCCAAGGATGGCCAAAAAAGGTGCCTTCTAGTCTTAGTTAGGCCAAAATGGCTTGCATTTTTTAACTAAAGCTTCAAACTGAAGTTTCTTTAATGAAGGATAATCAATTTAAATGTCGGGTCCACTTCAAGATTTCAACCTGAAGATTTTTAATGAAGTTGCATGGCTATCTCCCCTTCAAGGCACTTCGGATCCATTTCCTCTTCATCCAACGGCCTTCTTAAATCTAGCAATCCACGCTGCTTCTAGAGCTCCTTTTTCTGGCCATCGATCGTGCTAGATCTGAATCATGTGCAACCCTCTTTGGCATGTTAACAAATGGATTGTAGTGGGTTTCTTTCCTTGCCTAACCTGAATCCCAGATCTAGTCAATCTAGCATCAAAGAGACGGAGTTAGTTGTCACGCGTAGGTTCGTTCCCATGAGAGCAATAGTTTAGTTCAGATTTCAACATGAATGGATGATTCACATCTAACTCTACATCCATTAACCCTATTCATTAACACTACACATCCCTTAACACTACAATCCCTTAACACTACACATTCACAACAGAGATAGCTTACTCTTTCTCTCTCTCCCTTTCTCTCTCATAAAAAGTATAATAACATATAATCCCAATAACAATCAGATCCAACAATTAGCAAAATCCAAATAAGCATGAGAGATGGAGGAAAAGTGATAGAGAGCAAGGATATTCATCAATCCATTTCTTAAGAGAACCAATCTGCTTTATTGAAATGAGAAAATGAACATCAGGAACAACTCGAGTTGGTCCCTTTTTATAGTAGAGAGGAGGACCCTGACCTCTGAATCCTATTGGTTTAGTCTTGCCTCTCGTTTTATTCAAATTTAAAAAAGTGTGGGAACCATCAAAATTGGAGGGAAACCCAACTTTATTCATTAACTTGACATTTAGGCCCTGTGACATTAAAAGTCCCACAAAAAGGCCTAAAGTCCTTTTATTGACTTTTAACTAATCAATCAAATAACTATGTGATCATCGGGTTGGACTTACACACGCAAGGTGCCAAATCCCTCTCACCTATTAACTAGGGTTAGGGTTGCCTTGGGATCCGCAAACTCTCCAACAGTATCCCCCACCAAAACTGGTGGTGGTCCCACGACATTTGCAATATATAGTTATTGGAGACTTTTATTGGCTTTGCGCCGAATCTTGATTAAATGGTACTGCACCTTCTCCATAAAGTTGAGACGTGCAGTATTAAAATCCAAATTGTGTGGCAGGAAACAACGGTGGGCTCCGGCAATCCACTTTGAGGTCGTCCATGAGGTGAAGCGTGATTTCCAGGAGCCTCCCGACAGCTGATCTTTGATTTGCTCTGAGGCCATCAGCTTATTTGGATCAAATCCAGAGGAGGGAGGCAATCGTCCCATCTGGTTGCCACTGACTATCCATAGCCAATCCCAAATCTTTCCATTTATTTCTTCGCGGCATTGGCACGTAATAGGGATCTACTCGCAACTGGCGAGGGATGGCGACGTAACTCCTAATTGATTCCGGAGATTTCTCAAAAACCGTGATTCTCCATGCTGGTTGCTCTCCCAATGCAGGTATTTTGTCCAACTCTTTGTCGGCCTCGATCTCGGAGGTCTTAAACTTCAGAACCCATCCACCACGCAAGGACTCATGCGGATGTTGCTTTAAGAAGGTCTGGATCTGGTCCTCGATGATGATGGGCCTTCTAAATAGAGGTGTTGTCCTTGATGAAGATGGACCCGCTTGTACTGCCGGTATGGTTGGCAGTTGGTCTGCTATATCTGGAGCTCCCCCCTGGTCCATGCGTGAATCAACCCCTGTATCCATTGGTACGGCTTCTTGGCACGGAGGAGAGAATTGCGGCATGACCGGTACAGGGATTTGTGGTCCGGTTTTCAACACTCAAACGGCTGCTTTTTCATAGGCGGCGATGTTCTCTTTAGCCTTTGCCAACTCGGTTGAAGCCGCTCCTTTGGACCTATCAACGCGGCTTTGGAATCCCTGAAGGGCCACTTTGTATGTCTCCACTTTCTTGAATAAATACGCAATCTCCGTCGGTGTGATTGGATGATCGGGTATTTGCGTTTGAAGATACGCATCACACTCAAGGGTGGTCGCATCCAATTCATCTTGAAGCTGCGTGCGATCTTGTTCAGCCATTTGTAATTGCCCCTTCAGCAGCTGCACCTGTTGCTTTGCATCTTGCATGGTCTTATCCTCCTGATCATGTGCGATTGTCAGGGCATTTTGCAGGGAGCTGATGTATTCTTCCAAGTGATCAGCTTGTTGCTGGGCCAACTTCTTTTTGGCTTCAGCCTTGTCTTCGTGTTGTTTGGCAATCTTCAATTCTCGATCCAGCTGGACAATTTTCTGGCTGATCAGAGTGTTTTCGGACCCACCCCAGATCAGAGATTCTCTGTTCCATTTCCTTCTTCTTATCCAGCATAGACTGGATCACTTGCGCAAGGCTTGAGACCAAACCTAGAGCATCACCAGAATCAACGGTTGTGGAGGTGGCGGTAGCAGCTGGACCTGATGGAGCTGTCCTTGGTTGGCATGGAATAGGTGCCACTACGTCTTCTTCTTCAAAAATGTCTTCCTCTCCAAACCCTTCAGGCACTGTGGCATCAAACTATTTTGGTGATTTTACAACTTTTTTGACCCGAAGTGCGGCTGGACTATCTTTCGTATGAGGTTGTTGGCTGATATTTTCAACACCAATAGTAGATTCATGGATATGTCCGAATCCTCTTCCAGGGGATTGGAGTTCAAAGGGCGTAGGGCTCTGGGGCATTTCAAAATTTTGGTGGCCCCAAGGGATTTCAGTGGCAGCGTGGATTGAAGGCTCAGTGATGGCTTCCAGAAGGTATCCATCATTGGTCTAGTGCAAATCGTTGGTGACGTCAATATATGGCTTGATGGCCTGTTTGGCGTGCTTGTGATTGCGTGAGGCCTGCGTGCCGGATGCCATACCTATAGCTGCAAGGGCGGCCTCAGTGACACGCACCTTATGTGTGGCTCCCTGGAAAGTGATATAAAATTTGGATTTCTCTTCTTTCCACGTACTGAAGGCAAGAGTGATGAAATCCATATTGATGTGACCAGAAAAGACTCTCTCATGAATACCCATTGCAATGAGCAGCGGCTCCGCAAGGGTCATCCACTGAGTGACCATGCTTGTGCTAGGAAGAATCATGATGTCCGTTGCAGATGGGACACCACGATGGATAGTATAGCGCAGAGACTGAAAAGTATTGGTAGAAGACATGGTGATCAGAAAGGAAATATAAAACGCGTGAAAGTGTATCAGAAAGCAATGTAGGAATTTTGGAAGGCTTTGGTCACAAGAAAAATTTGCAAGGGCTTTGCTAGCACAAGTGAGGAATGAATCGAATTCAGCCAACTTATAGGTGAATTTGGTGGGTCCATTACACTGAATACTAGTTTGCCTGATCAGTTATGAACAAAAATTTGCAGGTATGTACAAAACTGTAAAAATAGGCTATGAAAATCTCGGCGAACGTTTATGGGGATTTGAACCTATATTCAGGCAAATGTTTTCCAGGTCTGGCGAAGGATGAACCTTCGCCCAGGAGGGTCCTTTGCTTAGGTACTGTCATAAATGCATTTTTTCACAATCTGAACCTATGGACCACCTAATTTTAACATTTTAAGATCATCTAGCATGTCGGCGAAGGTTTATAATGAGGTTAAGATGCTCAGCAAAGGTTTCCAAAATGGCATATCAGTGATACTTCGCCTAACTCAAAAATTTGGTTTTCTCTTGACAGGAACCTTCGCCCACCTCAAATTAGATAGATCTAGAGTGGATGTACAGTCTGAGAGCTCAGCGAAGGTTTCTGGTACTTTATAGGCCAAATCTGACCAAAACAGTGATTTTATGAGGGATTTTCCATAAAAAAAATTACTGTGCTTCCTTTTTCCTATGCTGATGACTTTGTGACTTTTGCTCATCAGTCTTTTCTCATTTTTTGTTTTACTTTTCTTTTTTTTCTTTTTTTTTTGATTGTCTTTTTCCAAAAATCTCAGCAATGAATGTTAAAACTAAGCTTGTGTGAGGGCTAAATCAACCCATAGAATTTGTAAAACTCTAGGCTCTAGATACACAACATAAAGTTGCAAGAAAAAAGGGTAGGAAATATTGAGCCTGTGTAGTGGCCAAATCACCACATAGGTGTTGTGTGATCCCAAGTACACAAAAAAGTGTGTTTAGAGTATATTAACATTACTCATTACAAAAGAGATCCATTAACTTTATGTAGCTAAATAAATGAATTATGAAGTACAAACACTATTTAGGCCTTCATTGACAAATATGAACCTATCTCGAAGTTGAGATTTCATCTTGGCCTCAAAACTACCAAATAAACAATCATACTAGTTGACAATTTTTCATAGTCATCCTATTACTTCTTTTTAAAAAAAAATAAGAAGATTCTATAATCGGCTATTTCCATTTCTTTCCTCCCTCTATGAGGATTAAAAGTGGCATTAGACTACTAAATGTTGAAGTGGAACAATAAAATATAATATTGTAGGTTGATCAATTAAAATTTTAAAAAAATATTGAGATCAAGCTTGCTGAACTAGCGGAGCAGGCTGCCAAAACTTGCATAATCGGTTGACATTCATCGAAGTATCAAATCGTTTTCCATTCAAGTGCTCAAGAATTACTGCGCCATAGTTCAAGATTTCCTTCACTTTATACGGGCCTTCACCGGTAAACTTCAACTTTCCCTTGATCAGCTTGATTTTGTACATCAATGCCAGATCTCCTGCTTTCAGATCCTTTTTGTGCAATCAAGCTTTCTCTGCTGCTAAGGCATGAACTGCCATCAATCGGGCTTCACATAATTTGTGCAACGCTTCATGACGGAGTTTTAAAGACTTATCATCATTTAATCGTTCTGTTGTTACTATGCGTAAGGATGGGATCAAAAATTCAATTGGCATGACAACATCTTGACCATAAACCAATTGAAAAGGTGTTTGATTTGTACTATTTTGTAAGCGGTTCTGAATGCCCATAATGCTGCATACAGTTTATGTTCCCAATCGGACCGACTCGCTTCAATTGTCTTTGTCATAATGGTGCAGAGAATCTTATTGGAAGATTCAGCTTGGCCATTCCCTCTGGGATAGTAGGGAGTACTAAATCTGTGTATAACGAAAAAATCTTCCAATAAACACTTTATTGTTTGATTAACAAAGTGTGTACCCCGGTCACTGACAATCTCGATCGGACATCCAAATCTGATTATAATATTTTCATATAGAAACTTGGTCGTAGATTTCGCATCAGCAACTTTGACAGCTTTGGCTTCAACCCACTTGGTCATATAATCAGTTGTGACGATAATTTATCGGGCCTGAGATCCTTGTGCAGAAGGGTTAATAGGTCCAACATAATCCAATCCCCATTTTTCAAATGGTGCTTGCGATAAAACCAGATGCAAGAGTTCATAGTTCTGTCGAGTAGGTCGTCGTGCCCGCTGGCAAACATCACATGTCTGAATAAAATTTTCTGTGTCCTTGTGAAGCATAGGCCACCAAAAACCTGATTGTAAAAGTTTGTGAACAGTAATATCTGTAGAGAAGTGTCCTCCACCCATGCCATCATGTGAAAACATGATTAAATCTGGTACTTCATGCGGTAAAACACACCTTCGTAAAATATTATCTGATCCACGATGATACAATTGTCCTGCAATTAATTGATAAGGTTGAGCCTTATGAATCAATTGTCTCTTCTGTGCTTTTGTCAAGGAGTCATTCGGTTGTCCGAGTATCAGGTACTCAACAATATCTGTTGCCCACTCAGGTACTACTTCAACATAGAACAACGCAGCATCTGGCAGTTCATCATCCACTTCAGTATTAACTGGTGCAGATTCAATTCGCGAAACATGATCGGCTAGATAATGTTGCTTGACCTTTCGAACCACAATTCGAAAGTCAAATTCAGTCAATAACAATAACCATCCTGCAGTACGTCCAGTATTGCATGTCTTGTTTACCAAGTAAAGTAATAGTTGATGATCCGTATAAAATACAAAGTGCGTTTTCATGAGGTAGTGACAAAAATTTTGAATAGAAAAAATCATGGCTAATGCCTCACGTTCTGTTGTTGAATAATTCTTTTCTGGATCTATAAGTTGTCTACTTGTAAATCGTATAGGATAACCTTTCTTATAGTCACCTGGCTGCATCAAAACTAATCCAATGGCATATTTTGAGACATTTGTATGAACATGAAACTCTATCATCCAATCTTGGAAATGCAATAATGCTTTTTTTAACTTCTCAAAGGCTTCTAACGCCTCTACTGTCCAAATAGGAACAATAGTCAATTTGTATATAGGTCGTGCTAAATCCGCAAAGAAGATAATAAAAATTCGATAGTAGTTCGCATGACCCATAAACACATAAACTCCCCGAATTGTTGCTGGCGGTGGCAATTCCACAATAACCTTGATCTTAGAATAATTTGTGGCAATACCATGTCTTGATATCACATGTCCAAGCACAACTCCATCGGAAACCCATATCTGACATTTTTTTGGATTTAGAGAAATCTGATATTTGCGGCATCTTTCAAATACTTTCTCCAATCGATCCAGGTGGTCTATATCTGTACTATGAACCCCCAAGTCGTCCAAATAAATTTCAAGGAATTTCTGCAGATAATCTTTAAAAGCAAATTGCATTACTCTTTGGAAAGAACTTGGTGCATTACAGAGTCCAAACAACATTACTTTGTAAGCATAGGTGCCCCATTCTGTTGCAAAAGCAGTTTTATGGCGATCGACAGGTGCAATCTTAACCTAGTTGTAACCACTAAATCCATCCAGGAAACTATAAGCTTCTGCTCCAGCAAGGCGATCCAAAATGCTTTCAGTAAAAGGTAACATAAAGTGATCCTTTCGCATCACTTTGTTCAACACTTTGAGATTCACACAGATCCGCAATTTTTCATTTTTCTTAGGAACAGTGACAAACGGTGGTCAGTGTGCTCGATCTCATAAATGAAATCGGCATCAAGCAATCTCTGAAGTCCTTTCTTTATCAGGTCCGCCACATTAGGATTACAGCGATAGAACTTTGTAACCTTTGGAATTGCATCAGATACTAAAGGTATGGTATGTTCAATCACCGATGTCAGAATACCCTTCAGATCTTGATAAGTCCATGCAAAGTAATCTTGATACTTAATAAGTAACAAGCAGAGTGCTTGATACTATTCAGGAGTAAGTTGTGATCCAACTTGTACAATCTTTTCTGGTTCTCCTGGTTTGGCAAGATTCATTGGCTGCGTCCTAGGTGTGCCATCGTAAATCTCTTTAGATTCTGGCATATGTTCTTCAAGTTCACGATGTGCTTTAGGTAACATGATAGCCACATCATCCAGTGTATAACGTTTAAAATGTTCAGGCATATCATGCTGGACTACATCTGTTTGTTCTTTTTCGAAAGGACTTGTCTTGGATCTTCGCTTAGCCTTCTTAGCAAGAATTTATCGTGGAGGTGATGACTTTCGAGATGATAAATCTTTCTTCACAGGTGAAGACTTCCTAGACGATGATGTTTTACTAGAAATTTGACTTGAAGAATCATCCTCAACTTTTCCTTTGCCTTTATCCAATAAGGGTGGCACTTTCTCTGAATCAATCTTTTGAGGGGGATTTTCCCATTTTAAGACCATGTTATAATGTTGCTTAGCTTGTTTCTTCGTCATCGATCTTGTGATTCTGTCTTCGTTTAATATAACTGCTTTGGGCGGTTTTACTGTGAGTTCATCAAGAATATTATGCACTCCAAATCTGGTCGGATCCATATGATCTAGAATCTGCTCATCCGTAAGTTCTGCATTGCCACCATAAGTCAAGGCATGGCTCACTGGTATGAGATCATACTCAATCGGATCTGGTATAGGTTCTGTTGATATCCAGGCTACATTCAGCACATTCAGTGGAAACGTGATTGGTGTATCCAAAGTTTGATCTAATAAGGATATATCACTCAACTCTAATTGAATATCTTGTTGACACATATATCCTACTGTACAGTCAATTGTTGCAAGAGCTTCATTCCAATTGACAATATCCATTTGAAAATCGTAATGAACTCCCAATTTTTTCTCTGGTCGATCACAAGTATGATCTATTGTTGACGAATTGTCATCCTCTTTTTGAACCACTAGTTTAATAATCCAAGTTGTAGGATCAACTTTAGCTGCACGTTCACGATTTTCAAAAGTGATTTTCCCGATACTCCAGTTATGAATTACTTGCGCAATTCGTAACCATGGACGTTCTAATAGAATTCGGTAGACATTTGGCGCTTCTGGTAAGTCCATCACGACAAAAGTAATAATGAACTGTACTCCCACAATTCTAATAGGTATATCTTCAACCATTCCTCGTGGACGAATTGTCATTTGATCAGCTAGCTTAATAGCAAAAGTAGCAGGTTTTCTTCTTTAGAAAATTGTCTATGCTGTATTCGTAGAGGGATATTCTTTTGTTCACTTTCCCAAGTGGCTCCAGCATGGAGTACATCGTTAGATTCTTCAAATCCAGCACAAAAAAGTGGCTCCTCATGGCTTCTGGTTCTTCTTGAGCTAAGTTTTGCGCTAAGACTTCCCTTGCTTTTGGCGCCAACTTCAGGAACTCTCCCAATGAAATATTGATCTTGCTAGACAAAATGTTCATGAGTAGTTCTGTATGTGGTGCTTCCGGTTCAGTCATCTTAAAGGGTTCTTCATGATGATGTTATTTGATCATTCATATCCGTACGTAAATTTCTTGGCGGCTGCAATGGTGAAGACTGAACTTCAGCTGTTGCTTTAGTAGCTTCAAGCTCCTCTTCTTCTTGCAGATGTTTGATCCACTGCCTCATATCCTGATATCTTCGTTTTTCTGTATTAAGATTTGGATAGACTCTCGATGCTGTTGGTATATCATTCAATGGTATAGAATCAGCAGGTACTGGATCCATTACTAGTTCTTTCTGCTTCTATGCTCTAGTGACCACCATCAAGGGTGCACTTGGTTTATTCTGAGCTACTGATCTTTTCTTGATTGTTATCAAATTTACAAGTGATGTAGCTGGTGGTGGCTTCGGTCTTGCTGGACAGTCTTTATAGCAATGCCCATAAACATAGTCATGACAGAATGGTACAAATTTTTCTTTATTTGGGCATGCTGCAGCTCTGTGATTTTCTCCACATGCAAAGCATCCGAGTGGTGCTCTGGTCCAATTTCTGGAGGCTTGTTGTTGAGCGGCATCATAAATGGCATATCGTTCTGAAGATCCACTTGCTTGATCATTTCCATAGTTCCATTGCCTAACATTTCGGTAAGGTTCTGGTTCCATCAAATTGGCTAGAGGAGCGGAGTGCTTTGGTGGAGCCGGTAAAGTTATACATTCTGGGTATCCAAGAGCAGGTTGTTGAGGTCTTGCTGCTGGATTTCCTCCATATTGTGGTTCTCAATATCCCATTTGTGCATATCGTTGTTGAATTATCCAAGGGTTGAAGTTGCAAAAAGCAGTCTCATGGTCAGGTGAATTACACAGATGGCAAACACTGATTTCCATTCGTTTTTTCAATTGAGGACACTCATTCACTGTGTGATTTCTTGTACAGATAGAACACCAAACATTTTTACTGGTAGGAAAAGTCTTTGCAAACTTCTCAGGTTCCTTGTTCGCTTGTCCGTGGAAATTTTCCAATGCTTTGATCATCTCATCAAATTGTGACTGCAACTTTTCCATCTGTTTCTGCTGGTTCTTCCCAAGTTTCTCGAACTCATTGAGCATCATTTCTACATTAGCATTGGCATTCGCTGATGCAATAGTGGTGGATGTCGTAGTAGTCTGCCCTGTTGTATAAGGCAACATACTGACATTCGGCTCATCCTCTGAATCTTCATCCTCCTCCCGAATTGCATCGTCCATAGCATTTTGCAAGAGTGCATACTCATTATGGCGTTTCAGCTCACGTCTGATCCGTTTAGGTAGACCTGACAAAAACCACATAATCATGGCATTCTCGTTAATTAGCTCAGGTTTGCATTCCGATCTGAGATGTTTCACCCGTTCAATGTAATCTCGAACCATTTCCCGTTTTTCCCATTTTAACTTTACTTAAAAGTAGGAAAGGGTCTTCCATAAACTTCTGTGGTTTGAACTGTGATTCAAGAATTTCTGTGATATGATCAAGAAGAATCTTAGCCAAACTCAAAAATAGTATTTTACTATAAATAGCATGTTTTGGAATCTCGGCAAAGGTTCTAGCGAAGTATCAAGAGTAATACTGGTATTTTTGCAAAAAAGTGACTTTTTTGGCAAAAATATGGCAATATGACAACTGATCTTCTGAAAACCTTTCTATTTTTGGTATTATTCTTCGTCGACCTGGCAGTAGATAGATCTGAATTACACCTAAGCACAATGAATCGGGCGAAGGTTCTTTTTCTGTATTTTTAGGGTTTTGGTGATTTTTCGGTGTTTTTTGACGGTTTTTCTGATGTTTTTGAAAATCTGCTAAGAATTAATCTTCGCCCTTCAAACTGAAGGTTTTGTAAATAAAATCAAAGGTTTCTACAACTCGGCAAAGGTTTCCTGAAAGAGGGTAAAAAGTTATTAGCTCTGATGACACTTTTTGCCTCTTTTTTGACCAAATTTGGCAGATTTGACCAATTTTTGTTATTTTATCTGATATCTCAGATCCAAATGGATCTTAATATTGGTGATCTGAATAGCTTTCCCTGTTTAACAATCAGATTAGATTTCAAACAATCCAATCCACTCAAATCAAGCAAAATCAATCCCAAACTAACCCTAAAATGCAGATCTAACACTATTCATGCCACGACAAGATGCCTAATGCAAGCTAACCATCCAACAATCATGCTTCAAACTGAAAAATTGGCGTAGCTCCCCGGTAACGGCGCCAAAATTGTAATGGGTTTCTTTTCTTAACTAACCTGAATCCAAGATCTAGTCAATCTAGCATCAAAGAGATGGAGTTAGTTGTCACGCGTAGGCTCGTTCCCATGAGAGCGATAGTTTAGTTCAGATTTCAACATGAATGGATGATTCACATCTAACTCTACATCCATTAACCCTATTCATTAACACTACACATCCCTTAACACTACAATCTCTTAACACTACACATCCACAACAGAGATAGCTTACTCTTTCTCTCTCTCCCTTTCTCTCTCATAAAAAGTATAATAACATACAATCCCAATAACAATCAGATCCAAAAATTAGCAAAATCCAAATAAGCATGAGAGATGGAGGAAAAGTGACAGAGAGCAAGGACATTCATCAATCCATTTCTGAAGAGAACCAATCTGCTTAATTGAAATGAGGAAATGAACATCATGAGCAACTCGAGTTGGTCCCTTTTTATATAGAGAGGAGGACCTTGGCCTCTGAATCCTACTGGTCTAGTCTTGCCTCTCTTTTTATTCAAATTTAAAAAAGTGTGGGAACCATCAAAATTGGAGGGAAACCCAACTTTATTCACTAACTTGACATTTAGGCCCTGCGACATTAAAAGTCTCGCAAAAAGGCCTAAAGTCCTTTTATTGTCTTTCTAATCAATCAAATAACTATGTGATCATCGGGTTGGACTTACACACGCATGGTGCCAAATCCCTCTCACTTATTAACTAGGGTTAGGGTTGCCTTGGGATCCGCAAACCCTCCAACATGGATTGAAGCATTGAATAATGAAAAATAGTGGAGATTGCGTACATCTAGCAAATTGCACCCTTCTTTGTTTATACGTGCAAAAGATGTAGCCTTACTTGCCAAGCATTTGAAAAACCTCTTAGATTTGACTTCACAAAAGTAGTGATAATAACCAAGATAAGTGTAATGGGAACAAGCAACAAAAAGGTAAAAGCTCCCATCACAGTTGAATCTATTAAAGTTGTTTCATCTTATAGATATGCATGCTTAGATTATAGAATTTATTGGTAAAAAATATTTTAGTATATATTGCAATGTGACTAAATAGAGACAATTTTTTATTTAGATATCGTTGTTTTTTCAATGTGCTATAATCTCTGATATTTTAATCAAAACTTAAATTCTTCTTGTACAAATAGTAAAAGTAATATGTCATATCAATAAAGTAATTGCTTGAAAAGCTTAGTAGGGACCTAAGTGTTCCATTCAATTAATAGATGAACGTGGATATCTTTATTGAATATTACTCAGTGTTAGTTAAAGACATCCATAAAAGTTGAGTTTTATTGAATTTTGAAAGAGGTACTAGTCATTGAAGTGTTGACTATGTCAAGCATAGGAACTTGAAAAGATGAAACAAAATTTCAAAATTTAGTAACAAGATCTGATTTTGAAAGTAGTTGTTATGCCTAGCATAGGAAAGAATGAATAGCAATGCAATATACAATAAACTTGAAAAAAAAAAAACACTAGAAAGTGTGACGAAGAAAACTGTAGAAGAAAGGTTGTGTAATGGGTGAACTATAGATAGTTCCCTAAATACTATGATAGTCATGATTAGGGTTAGAGTTTGGGCGTTGTAGTAGCTGTCATGCCCATTGGAGTTTATTGTGGAAGTCGATGTTTTTGGTGATTCTTGGTCGCCAAGCTCATTGCGGCCATTGGTTTCATCGAATTCGTCATGGCATGCGATGGTTTTTGCCAACCATTTCATTGAGTTTTTGCAACGAGCTAACTTGAGAAAACTATTTAAGGTTCACCAGCTAAGCATAGTGCATCTTATTTGCGCGAATGTATTCCACCTTCTGACAAGAGCGAAGAAGTGTTCACGCACATTCGAGTCTATTGGAATATGCATAGACATCTAGGTCCTTATTGCCAAGAGGTAAATTTTTGGACTCTTTTATTATTGTCTTTCTTTCTTTTAATATTATTCTATACTCGTTCTTTGCTATGCTCAGTGACCTCCTTTGTTATGCTTGGCATAACGAATTCGTTTTACTATCACGTGCATAGCAAAAGTGTAACCTATTTTGCTATGCTCAACATAGCAAAACTTTTTGGCTATGCCAAGCATAGCAAAAGTGGGGTGGTTTTTTTTTTTTTTTGTGGCATAGCAAAAACATTCTTACAAAATTAATTTATTGAGATTTTAAATTGTAAATTATATCATCCAAATGCAAATTGTTGAACTTCAAATGTTGGAGGCCATGGAAGGCACCAAGTTGTTAACTTATCTCAAGTTCAAAATCGAGAGTTTGAATGCCTTATTGGACTCAAGTCGTCTATGCACTCAAGTTGAATGCCTAATTGAACTCAAGTCGTCTCTGTTTATGTAGACTTTGAGTACCACCAAAAAACACGAGTAGGACTATATAGATTTTTTGTTTGCTCTATATTCAAGATTAAGTGTAAAAATGTAGATTGTTGATACACAATGTGAGTAATTTTGCAGACCATGAGCAGTTGTTTAGTTTATGAGACATTCTTTGGTAGTGATGATTTATTAGCGAACTAAAAGCTAGGATCAATCAAGGTTTTGAGGGCAATTTATGTCCAGCACAAACGTTCATCCTCAATTCTCACATTTACAAGAAAGAGTGGAAGTTTTCCAAATCTCTCTCAACATAAATGAGCCAAGAGTAGTGCTTTATATATGGACCTGGAGTGAATGCCTCCATCAAACGTAGGACTAAGAGGGTGTCCTCATTTGTTTCCTTCAACCCATTGACTTTTTTTTTACTCTAAGACCATCCCAATTACCACTTTAATTATTAAACAATATTATTGTTGAAGAGTCTTGTGTCTTCTTTTTTACCTCCGAATATTGGAATCATCCCATTTATCAATAGAACCTTTTCCAAGGCCGCACCCCAAATCCTTTCTTATGATAACACGCACTCACCCCAAATGCAATGCTCAGCTAGTGACATATAAGCTCTATAGACAAACTGCAATAGACTAGTCCCCAAGGGCTATATTGAAAAGAATTGGATCAACAAGCTTGATGTCAGGGATTGTCACAACATTCTCTCACCTTCTCTCATCTGAAAATGATCTAACATAAGCAGTTTACAACAGGAGACATGCAATCTTCAATGCTATGGAGCCCAACAACACAGTCTTAGACATCAACTTCATCATTCATAACACGAACCAAATACTACGACATCCCTGCTCAAATTAGCACCCCGGAGTAGGCTCAAATTACTGGAGTAGGTGCAAGTCACATCCACACCAACATACTGATTTTATATCATTTCTTTGGAGGTGAAGGGGACTAAGTCATGATGAAAGCTAGCACTAAAACAAAATCAATTGAATGTAGTTAATACTTCCTCATAAAAGTCTAAGGAAAACTTACAAATCATCACTTCAGCTTGCTGGAAGACGCTAGTCTCTCACAATAGAAAACCCTTTTAGGATACTTTTCAGGATTTTGAACTCCCACAGATGCAGATCAAGTTCAATCAATAGTTAACTATTGTCATCTTTAAATAGACCCCAACTATACCATAAGTACCATTTCTTAAGCTTGAATTACTTTGGAAAGTTGCTGGTTTTGGTACGTTGGTGCCACTTATGCATCCTTTGAAATGGTTTAACATACCTTTCCTAAGATCTCAAATCTACTGGATATCTTCCCGACTACCCTGCAAAGAACACTAACAACCATTTTACAAGCTGCAAGCTAACATATCAGATATTGAAAAACGTTCTTTTGACAGCTCTGAAATTTTCAAAGTTGCTCTCTTAGAATGACGGTGCACCGTAGCTGAGATTGTCATAGCCAGTAAAAGCAAATCGGTTCCCTGTACAATCGTCTTCATGCATTTGATTGAAAAGCTTTTACATCATCCAGCAAACAAATTCTGCATACACAATAAAAAAACAATCAAGCATTTTGCAGTTGCTTAAGTAAGTACAGAATCATAAAACAATTCAACCCTTTTAGTTTTCATTATGATGACGTTATGAAGCAGGAAAACACTTATCAGGGTTTAAGCAAGCTTACTCAGATCTCACTCTCAAGGAAATCCAATCGCCTTTTCTTAGATCCTGGTGACAGTTACAGACTTAAATTTGGGACCCCTCCTACTGTAAATCGTGACCTTCCCCTTGAGTTAAAGCTTTGAAATCAACAGCTAATACTAGGAAAAAGGGTTAGGCGCGGGTGTGGAGAAGTTGAATGGCCTTTATTCTCCAGCCCGATCCCTGGAGGATCTGCTGGAGTTGGTTTCTTTGCAGCAAATATATTCATTGGAAACTGAAAATTCTGACAATAATTTCCGTAAGGTCTTCCAACCACAGAAACCCATGTTCATCGCATTGGGTCAAGAACCGGCATTGGCATACCCACACGTATTAAAGAGGGAGGAAAATGTAGAGCGCTTGACTTGTCCCACTGAACAGGAAAATTGTAAACTGAGGGATTCAAGCTGGGGAGCAGTGAGGAGGAAGCATAAAGTTGATCAGAAATGGTGGGTTTTTCTGAGCCAAGGCCTTTCATTTTCTTCAGGTGAGTTCTATATTTCTGAAGATGACTGGCGACATTCTCTCTCGTAAGGCCTTCCACGTTCATAAGCTGCATGATGGTTTTAGGCACCGCATTTTGTATTCCTAGATGCGCTACTGCATCCACAAATCGCTTGTGAAGATCGGACGTCCAGACTAGACGAGGTCGCTTGAGTTTCCGAGCTGCTTTATCCTCTCTACAATTCCCAGATCCACCACCTGAATCAGACTCCTCGGAGTCGGCTACATCCATCGGTGGCCTCTTGGATGATGCGCTGCCTATACCGTTGCTGCCAGCAGAAGCAGTTGCTCTTCTGCCTCCATGGCCATCGTCTCCCCTCCTTTCACAAGCATGTAGAGTCATTGTTGACATTTCAAGGTTCTGGTTGGCTTCGATGTCCCCATACTCTGCTCCATGTCGAGCTGAGCTTTCTGGTGGTAAAAAGCCATGCTCATTGCGGGTAGATTGTTCAAAAGCAGATCCTAATCCGGTTGGTATATATGTCATTGCACCACCGCTGCTGTTGCCAAATGGTTCACAGCCATGCCTCCTTGGCTCTTGCTGTTCAATTTCATACTCCTTCCATTGCGCTCCATCAGAAAAAGGAGGAAAAGGTTTTAGTGAAGACGATGTTGATCGACGCTGAATGAAGACCAAAGCGGCTTCCGCAGTCCGTAACACATCGGCAGGAGTCTTGCTGGCTTCCTGAGTGATGCTGAAAGCCTTAGCAAGCTCAGGGCTGATCAGTTGCTGCGTGAGAGGTATTATCTCATCTGATGTTGCCAACCTCTTTCTACACTCCACCATAGCGTCTTTCTTCATCGACATCTTGGGTAATCTATCAATGGCCTCTGCAGCTATTTCAGATTTCTGGCCATGTTAAATCATCAGCATCCACGACAGGATCTGGACACATCTCCTCCAACAACAGCTAATTATGCCGTGTCTTAACAAAACGAGCTCCCATCATTTGCCCAATGCGAAAACTATGCAGTCTAAAATCACGATCTAGCATCACGTCAAAAAGTCCCCCTTCATAAACTTGCTCCTGACTGATACTGCCGAAACACTCCTAATCAGCTAAGAAAAGCCAACTATAGTCCTGGCGCATCATTCTTGATCTCATGTACGGCAACAGGAGACGCTCCTATGCTTCCCTTACTACTCAAAACAAATAAGCAATCCACATTTACAACACAAAACCTTGAATGTCATTCAGATCTGCTCAAACATCACATTCTAAAGCTAAATTATTGCCTTCTACTCTAAACCCAGAACACAGATTTTTTTTCTCGCTCTTTCTCACTCTCTAGCTCGAGTGCCCATCTCTCTTCTCTGGCGATCGTCTCATGCTGGACCCATACGTGTGGGTGTCTGGAAAAGTCGAGTACAATGTAGGTACTGAAACATTGATGAATAAAATTGAGGTAGTAGATTGAAATCGGGGCGATGATTGGGTGGCCGCTGTAGGTCCCATGAAATTGAAATCGGTCCGATCATTGGCTGTCTGTCACAAACTATATCCCCAACACTCCAGGAGATATTTGGAGTCACCTCCAGGCTCCAGGCTCCCTCCCTCTGTTGGCAGCCAGCCTTATGCGTCCCCTTAGGCCATCTTCGGCATTTTAGTTTTATGTCCCCCCCCCATTTTAGTTTTATGTTCCTCACCCATTGCCTGGCTAGCCTTGAGCCAGCCATGGCCACAACTTCTTGTTTGTTTTGGATTTCCACAACTCCTCCAAACAATTAGATCACTTGCCAAAGCAGGTCATCGACAGAAAACCTCAATATCAAGTCATCACATAGCATCACACAACAAGTCATCAGAGGTCCCACAAGCAAAGGCAAGTCATCTAGAATAAACCTCTATATCAAGTCATCACATAGACCCAACGCATCCCGACCCCTCATATGCCATGGACAGTGAACATGTGAAGAGGCCCTTTCAACATGCAAGTACCTAGTGATCTTAAATGTTTTGACCCTAGCAAGGTTATAAACAAAATACAATTATTCACATTAGGGAGGGGATCAAGTCCATTCCATCAACCTCGAAGTCCAAGGGGCAACATTTAGAATTTTATCTAAACAACAACGGCCATGTAGGGCAACGGTCCAAGTGTCAACAAGGCTCCAAAGGGTAGCCTTCAATTTCCAAACATCAACAATCATGTAGGGCAACTTTCCAAGCAGCAAAAACGCCAAAGTGCACTCACTGTGTCCAAACAACAACAATTTTGAGGGGCAACTAGAGCAATAAGGGGCATCCGTCAAATTTCATCTCTTTATACAAAATGACCGCACACAAGGGCACAAATATTCCTTAAGCACACATATGAAGGATTTGGACATGGGTGTGTAAAGCAATCATAAGCCAAGTGCCCAAAAAATTTGGGTGATACTAAATTGTTATGTGGTATGGCAATCATTATTTTATGCAATTGTGTATTGTATATTTATACATTTCTTATTCATGGATATACTAATCAGAGCTTCCTAAAGAAGATCAACAAAAATTACACTCAAACCATTGAGGAGAGAGAGAGAGAGAGAGAGAGAGAGAGAGAGAGAGAGAGAGAGAGAGAGAGAGAGAGAGAGAGAGAGAGAGAGAGAGAGAGAGAGAGAGAGAGAGAGAGAGAGAGAGAGAGAGAGAGACTTGATCTAGAGACTCCAAGATGGCTCCACAACATATTAGAGATTGGAGGCACCTCTCGTGGCATGGTGGACTTCCTTTAGCCCATATGTCATACCACACATAATATGGTCCCTAATAGTGCATGGCAGCTAGCACTTACTTCCAAGTTCCATACTACACGCAGCAATGGCCCTCCTAGCAACTATTACCTATTACTTAATGTTAGTGTGGTAGACTTTAGTTGGTCATGGATAGCTCTTGAAGTAAGCTAACTCGAGACTCATTTTTTTTGGAGATATGAATTTGCAAGGACAACTCCCAAATCAAATACAAATTAGCCAAGAATAGTATACATTTGATGGGGGCGATGGAGTATGGAGAACGCGAACGAAGAAGAGAGCAGGAATATTTGCGGAACAGCTCTCCTGCTACAATGGGCTACTAGATGCAAAAACAGTCTAATGGAATGTTTATGCTAATTATAATCACAGCTTAAGTGTTCTATTGCCCAACAGGATCTTATAAATTAGTTCATACTCACAAATACAAAAATGAGTACAATCCACCGAAGAGATTAGAAATGGTTTGTGTGTGGTATTACTGAAAAATGGATTTAGTCAGAAGTTTAGTTCTGATATAGAATGGAAGAGCAGTATGACAGCGCAACTTCCTCAGGCGTCAAAGACGGCCATCGTCTGATCAGAAGCTGAGGAGTCGTAAACGTCCGTGTTCTAATCAGAGTGCATGAACAATTGTTATCAAGCAGCAATGAAGAGCATTCAAATCACAACAAGCATTCATCTACGTTATACACAGATAGAAAAGCAGCTGCTGCTATATTACACTGAAGCACAACAAAATAGCAGTTACAACCAAAATGACGGCGTAACTGGGAGGCTCAAAATCATTTGTCTCATGGACTGAGCATCACGTAGAGTGTGCCTGGATGATCCATTTATAGACTTAATTCATGTATTAATTACAGTAAATATATTTCACCTAATTAGATAAGTCGTTGTACTTGGAAGTATTTGGCTTGTGTGACAATTGTACATAGTATATATGGTCAACGAATCAAAGAATGTTGACACGGATGAGGACGTCACAAATTCTCTCACTTTGCATTTTACATGAAGTGGCTTTTTTCTCACTTCACATTTTTGGGAAGTGGCTGGGAACGTTCCTTGTTGAAAATAGATGACTGTCGGGATTTTTCTCTCTCTTTTGCGAAAAAGCCGACAGTGCCCTTAAAAAGTCGACAGTGTCTTTAAAACAGTTTAACTTCTTAAAAATAGTTGAAAGGAAGAAGCTGAAGGCAAAAAGCCGACATTGTCGCATTTTGGGAAAATGCAAAAAACCGACACTGTTGAAAATAGTTGAACTGTTGCATTATGCTGAAGTGTTGCATTTCGGGAAAAGCTGACACTGTTAAAAACACGGTTCATTTTTGCAAACTATAGCGACACTTAGTGTATTTCTACAGACTATTGCGACACTTAGTGTATTTCTGTAGACTGTTGCAATACTTAGTGTATTTCTGCAGAGTTGTTTTAAATGCTAATTCGTGGAAGTCCTTCAAGATGGCCAAGTCTTCAATAATCTTCAAATAATTGAACTTAACATTTGAACATGAAATATGATAGGATTGGTTACCCTTTGCTGGAGATCAGCCGGAAGCCCGTTGTAGACGTTCTTCAAATAATTTGGCTGTCTAAGTTATGATTTCTGCGGGTATCAGATGAGCACAAGTAGAACCAAAGTTGGTTTCACCTGACCCTAGATCAAGGATCAATAAATGTGCATGAAGACTCTTGAAAAAAGAAATAGTCATTCACCAAGGAGACAACTATGGACTTAATTTCCAACAGTCCCCTTAAGGTCACAGTTGGTGCCTTAGTATCTTCGTCAGGTTCAGCATGCTAAAGAACTTCTGGTGCTTGATCCTGGGAAGCACTTTGGTGAATTTTTTGCGACCATTTCTGTTGTGGAGCAGTATTGAAGGATCACTTGCCCTGAGAAAACTTTCTCCTGAATGAAATGATACTGGATTTCTATGTGCTTGGATTTGCCATGAAATCTAGGATTCAGTGACAGTGAAATACAGCTCAAGTTGTCGCATAGAATAGTGGTAGCATTTAGCTGAGTGTGATGTAAGTCGTGAAGTAATAACCTGATCCATACAGCTTCTTTTGAATTTTGACATGCTATGATGTACTTTGTCTCTTTCGAAGAAAGTGCAACTGATTTCTGCTTCCTTGAGTTCCACGAAATCGGTCCCCCTGCCAAATAGAAACAGAACTCGGAGGTAGATTTTCTGGTAGAGACTATTCCTCCCCAATTTTGAGTCGGAGTAGCCTTGCAGGACGATTGGGTCGATAACATTTCCATCATAACATAAAATGTGATCTAAACTTCCCTGAATATATCTCATCACTCTCTTTAATGCTTTCTAATGAGAGATCCTAGGATTAGACATGAATTGACTTAACGTGCTAACAGTGTATGCTAAATCTGGTCTAGTACACAGCATTGCATACATCAAAGATCCTATAAGTGAATGATAAGGGTACTTTGCTATGTCGAGTACTTCACTATCAAAATTAGCACAAGTAGCTTTAGTCAATACTATACTTGGATCCATTGGAGTATCAATTGGTTTGCAATCAGACATATGAAAATTTTCTAAAATGCCTTTTAGATATGTCTGCTGGCTAAAATAGATCTTCTTCTGAAGTCTATTTCTAGTAATGTGAATTCCTAGCAAAGAATGGACAGCTCCTAAATCAGTCATGTCAATTCCTTTGATAGATCACTCGATCGAACTGAAAATTTCTTGATAATCCACTCCTTGGACTTGAGTAAATCCTTTAGCCACCAGCCATCCTTTCCATTTAGCAATGGAACCATCAGAGTTGATCTTCTTCTTGAAGATCCACTTGTTGTCGATAACTCTCTTGTGAGTGCAGAAGTCGACTAGTGTCCAGGTCTGGTTCATCAAAAGTGAGTTGTACTCGCTTTCCATAGCTTTATTGCCACTTCACAGCATCCTTGGAGTTAATTGCTTCGGCTAGGCTCTCTGGTTCTTCTGATGAAGTCCAAAATGATTGCGGTGTATACCTCTCAGGAACTGTCTGAGTCCGTGAGGATTTGAGGACGTTTGGTTGACCAGGATGCAATGATGCTTCTTCTTGAATTTCTCTAGATCTACTCGAGATGGCTTGGTCTGGTCTGATGACAGGTACTGTCGGCTGCTCGGCTTATGTAGCTATAGCTGCAGGTCCTGTAGAAGAAACATTATCGTTGGAAGAATCCATGCTACGTAAAATAGGATGAAATGACATAGCATCATTTATCGATGGTAGTTTGAAATCATAGTATGTATGTTCTTACATGTAGCCAATACATAGACTATTTTAGAGACTGATAACACAATTCATGAGCAGATTTGTCAAGGTGGAGCAATACTAAAGGCAATAGATGATACCAAATATCTTTGAAAATCTAGACTTTTTAATTATGATAGGTAGATATTTAGCTGATCATAGCTAGTTGGATATTTATAAAAGGCAAATTTGACAAACCTTAAAAAAGATAAGATATTTGAGGAAAACTCAAAAAAAAAGTTCCCCAAACACTAGCGCCGAAGATTTAGTTGTCAGCTTCCTCAAAGCTAGAAAAGTTTATTCTCATACCTACCAAGATATTCTTGTTTCAACAGTCGATCCACATAACCTACCACATCATTACTCATTCATTCATGTGAGAATTAAATGGCTATAGCTTCATCACACCTTGTCACCTTGTTCTTGGAAATGAAGTGTAGCTAGCTCTCTAGTCCTTCACTTTCCACTTAATATAGGAGTGTGTGCTAAATATATTATGGTGATCATGTTGTTAGCCACATAGATGTCTTGTTCATTGAAAATCATGCACAAAATATATACCCTTGTCACATCTACACAAAAAGCTATTTGTTTTAGCTAATTGCCACAATAGCAAATAATCTCTAGTGATCATTCTCTCAAAATTGGCATGTCTCTTCTATATGAGTTTGAGTTGAAAAAGCATCCCTTTATTTTGAGTGTTTTTTTTTTTTTCATTTTCCAATGTGCACATCCAAGTTGGTTGTGGTCTTTGGGAAATCCTTGTTTTCTAGGGAGATAACATTGAATTATTTATGATAAGAACATGAGAGCAAAATATAAATATAAATACATGAAAATCTTGCTAAATGAAATTTGGCACATCTTGTAGGGAGGTTATTAAAAGTGAAAACCCCAACAACCAAAAGTGTAATTATCATATTTAATACTATAAGTGAACATAAAGGTCATGTCTTTCAAGAAGATAAGTGTTATGTCCATGTCTGGTTCACATAATTCAGAATAATCCTGGATGTAGATATTACGCACTCAAGTGTATGAGTTTACTAGTTACGCCTCGTCACTTTGAACCATGCCAGAAATGTAATTAATAACCTTGTGAGGGCCCATGCACTCCAAATAGGACATGTGGAGCAATGCATGGTGATTGACGACTTCGGGCCTCCTCTTGCCTCCTTCTCATTGGTGTGTCTTGTGGCATGTGTTTATTTGTTGATTATTTAGTTAGCCGCAATATATTACTTCTATATCCCTTTTGGGTGTTAAATTAGAATCTAGCTTAGTGAACTTGCTAGTTGGGTAAGCCTTAGCAAGGATTTTATTGCTTGTTATCATAGTTATTTCAGTTTCGGGCACAAGTTGGGAAAGCCTTACGTTCTTGTTTGTTTATTTTCCTTTGAAAGCTTTGGTAGGTTCTTTAAAAGTTGGACAATCCTCTCTACACTACACTTGTGAGTAGATATAGCCATCGCATAAACAAGATTTACTTCCAACATTGGCGCCGTTGCCACTTTTTAAGATTTTTTCTACCTAGGTTCCTTTTCCTTTCGTTTTTTTGCTTTCGTGTTTGTGTGTATGCTTGCTTGTTTTTTACCTTCACACCACAGCACGAGACTTCTCTCCAGGTCCTCAATGAGCTGCGGAGCAACCTATCAAGCCGGGGGGGGGGGAAGCAACAAAAGTGTCAACTTGGGCATTTTCTTTGAAAGAAGTGACCCAAGTGACATTTTTTTTTGACCAAACAGGTATATCAAAATTCGCCAGTTTGTCTACAGTCATAACAAACACTGATCTTCCATTCTATCACCTCCACAAATTCTGACTATGCTCAGATTCTCTAAAAACAGCTTGATATACTGTCAAAATCCATTGTTTTCAACCCAAATCTTGGTCTTAGAATTCGCCAGCTTCACTGAGGCTAGATCTATCAAAGGTCAGTCCTCCAGCAGCTCCGCAAATTCTATCTCTGAGATTTTGCCTGTTTTTTGTCAGAAAATCACCTCTTTCACTATTTCCTTTGTCTGTCAGAAGAACCTCAGTATTAGAAATCGCCAGTCATACCACTCAAATTGTTCTTGGTTGGACTGCCTAAAAACATCCGTCGTGAACTAAAACCAGTTGACCTTTATGATCAACTTAAAGACGTAATGACTGATACTATCCATGAATAAGACGAAGGTTTTGATGACGACTTTGACCATCGTGAAAAGAAATCTAAGAATCCTGAATGTCTTAACCACCCAAAGTTTGAAAATGCTGCCCAATCTTTTGAACTTCTGCAGCAAATGGAAACCTGACAGAAAGCTCAACAAACTCATATGGATAAACTCACTGCTAATTTCCAAACCGCCATGAAAAATATTGCTGAAAAATCTTTTCCAGCAAGAGATAATGTCTGGTGTCCAATCTGCTCACAACATCACACTGCTAATGAGTGCCCTCAACTGCGAAATCATTTTCCATCAACACCCAGACCCATGTATCAAGTATATCGCCCCTACCCTCCACAACGGTCCAGTCCATGACCAGGGGTATCCCAACCACGACCAACTGCACCAAATCAGTACCAACCACGTCAACAGTTTGTCGTCAACCAACCCACTCCACAACAAGCTGTCCACTATCTTGATCCCAATACCATCGATCCAGCAATATATTATGTAGAAGACACTACTCAACCGAGGTACACCACTGAGACCATTGTTTATTATACATATGATCCTAATGCTCAAGCGGTTGACCCCAATGCCCAAACCTATGATCCTAACCAAGTTGTGTTTGCCATGCATCAACTTCCAGCAATTTCCCAATAAGCTTCGCTTTTCTCCAGCTTGTGAAAATTGCGGCATTGAACACCACGTGAAGGACTGTCCATCTTGACCTAAACCAGCTACTCATGTCTATTCTATGCAAGTTGAAACATTGCCAGTCGAAACTCATCCAACATGAGTCTTGACTCGTGCACAAAACCAACGCCAAGCCCCTACACTTGCACCCAGCAAAACCCAGTTGCGTGCTGTGCCTCCAAGCGAAGACTCAACACCTATTGTCTATCCTCACCCACCTGAAGAAATTTGGCTGCATCATCAGTATCGCCAGCAAATTCGCAATGCAGACCAACAATCTTCCACCTCCCATAAAGTACCTCACAAGCCTTTTGAAACCAAAATCCGTGAAGGCACTGAAGTTTGGGGGGATTTATTGCAAGCTAATGTGACTCTACCTTTCCATGTTCTCTGGAAACATGCAGAAAAATGGAAACAACAATTCCAATCCACTGACACCACCACCCCTAACGAGTTGCCCAAAATGCCATTACATCTCACCAATCCAATCAGTGAAAGCGGCAATATCAAAATTCCAGCTATCCATCACCAATCTTGCGAAGTCCTAGTTGTACTGGATGGTGGCTCAAGTGTCAACATCATTTCCACCTCCCTCATAATAGAATGAAATCCGAGAGACAAACTCACCAAACCCACTTGTCAGCTTAGGATGGCTGATCAAAGTGTGGTCCGACCTACCGTGACGAGCCTCTACTACTAATTCAGTGTTTGAGCCATACCAGTCCACCCATGAAAAAGGTCATTATGTTGAATCCACTGATATCATAAACTGGAGTCAAAGCTTAGCTACCATTGATTGTGTGAATGCCAATTCTTGTGCTCAACATCAGGATGATTGTACCTATACTCCCCTGACCGATAACGAACAAATTCATGATCTAGACACCCCTATCATTAAAATCAATTTTATTGATATTCTTCCACACAATGATGAGTTGTTAAATGTTGCATGGCTACCTACTGATGAATCGGAAGATTTATTCGTAGATGACGAGAATGCCTTACAAATTCAGAATTGCCCAGACGATTTAGACATTTCTGACATTCAGATCCTCAACTACATGGAAGCCCTTCCACTCAAGGCCTTGTGTCCACGTCGGGGCTCATCTCAATCGCGAACAACGTAGACAACTTGAAAAGCTTCTGCACAAATATCGACATGTCTTTGCTTGGTCCTATAAAGACATGAAAGGCGTCTCACCCCAGGTAGTTGTGCATCGTATTCTCCTTAAACCGGGTGTGAGGCCAACTGCTAGTCGTCCCTACAGATGCAATCCGATCTACAAGGCCAATATCAAAGAAGAATTACAACGCTTGTTGGATGCGGGATTCATCTATGAAATCGAACATACTGAGTTGGGCTCCCCAATCGTCATCGTTCCTAAGAAAAATAAAAAACTTCGGATTTGTGTCGATTTTAAGAAACTGAATGTCGTCATAGAACGTGATCATTTTTCATTACCTTTTGGAGAATCCATCCTAGAAAATCCAACAGGAGATGATTTTTGAGTCGTTCCGTATTTTTTCGAGTCTCTCTGCTTTTTTCAAGTCTCTCCGAAATTTTTCGAGTCTCTTTGCATTTTTTGAGTCTCTCCAGAAAATTTTCGAGTCTCTTTGAATTTTTTCGAGTCTCTCTAACTTGTTCGAGTCTCTTTGAATTTTTCGAGTTGTTCTGAAATTTTTTTCGAGTTCATTTTTTTGAGTTTTCACGATTTTCCAAATTTTTGAATTTTTTCAACTTTTTCCAAATTTTTGAGTTTCTGGCATTTTTTTTTTGAGTTTAAGCTCGGTTGAGGTACCGTTAGTCACATATTTAAAAAAAAAAAACACGAGACCTGGTTAACATTCAACTTTGACTGGCAATATCTCACAAACTGCTTAGCCATATTGAACAAATCAAGTACCTTCGATCTCAACACATTGAGCCCTACCCGACAAATCTAAATTTGGACGATTCTAAGAAGTTTTGCAAATTTCCATTTTTTTGGCCCCCTAAAAGACTCGGATTTGATAAAGATATAACCAGTAATCAGTTTAACATATTTGGGAGATCTTTTAAGATTAGCATCACGGTTAGCTCATCTTGAGCATAATGAATACTATCATGTGCTAAATGCAACATTTCTTGCATATCATGCGAGAATTCAGCAGCTTTTTGGATCTTAACAAATTTAGTCTCCACATTAATTGAAGATCTAGTACATAAGCATAAATAGAATATAGCTTGTTGCAAAATCTTATCTACTATTATAAGTAAACTCGATTAAAGGAATGTAATCCTTTCACTGAGACAGCTTGTGAGACACATATGTTTTCAACATATCCTTGATAGTCTAATTAGTTATTTCGATCTATCCATCTGATTCAAGATGATGAATAGTACCAAAACTAAGCAAAATTTTAAGTTTATGAAATACAATTAACCAAAAGTGACCTATAAACTAAGTATTTGTATCACTCACTTGTTAATACTGAAGTGGATGATGAATTGTTAGATGTTGCATCATTTTATGTTGAAGCAATACCTGAGTGGACAACTGATATTGTTGAATATCTGATGTTAGGACAACCTAAAAAATCTTTGTCCAAAGTTCAATAGAAGCGATTGATTTTAAAAGCACAACCTTATCAATTGATTGTTGGTCAATTGTATCACCGTGGAATTGATGATATTCTAAGAAGATGTGTTTTGCCACATGAAGTTCCTGAACTAATCATGTTTTCACATGATGAGATGGGAGGAAGACATTTTTCATTCGATGTCACTGTTCAAAATTTTTTGCAATCAAGATGCTGGTGGCCTATTGGTTTTGGCACAAGTACCGTTGAAAAAATATAGACTTGATTCTATTGGTGCTATTCATCCTGCAGAAAGAGGTACTCAAGCTAGATACATTATCGTAATGACAGATTATATGACCAAGTGGGTCGAAGCATGAGCAGTTTGTGTTGTTGATGCAAAGACTACTGCTAAGTTTTTATATGAGAATATCATTGTTAGATTTGACTATCTTGTTGAGATCGTGAGTGATCGCGGAACGCATTTTGTCAATGAAACAATAAAGTGTCTGTTGGAGGACTTTTTTTTTATTCATCGGTTTAGTACTCTGTATTATCCGAAGAGGTAATGGACAAGCAGCATGAGGCAAATCAAAGTCCCAAATAAATCTCATGAGGTGTTGTGGGACTGCCACCAGTTTTGGTGGGGGATGTTGTTGGAGGGTTTGCAGATCCCAAGGCAATCTTAGTAACCCTAGTTAATAAGTGAGAGGAATTTGGCACCCTGCGTGTGCTAGTCCAACCCGATGATCACATAGTTAATTGATTAGTTAGAAGTTAATAAAAGGACTTTGCAGGAATTTTAATGTCACAAGCCCTAATAGTCAAGTTAGTGAATAAAAAGGCCTCCCTACAATCTTCAAATTTCAACTAATAAGGGAGGTGGAGATTGGCCAATAGGATTTGAGGCCAAACCCCTAAAATCCACTATATAGAGTGGTAAATTGTAGTTCATTTCTCACATTCATGTTTATTTCAATAAAAGCATGTTGAATCTCTTACAGATTGAAATCATATGTCCTTGCTCTTCTTCTCCTTCCTCCATCTCTCATATATTATTACTATCTTTATGTTTATTAATTTTGCTAATTTTTGTATTTGATCTTTGTTATACTTTTTGAAAGAGAGAGAGAGAGAGAGAGAGAGAGAGAGAGAGAGAGAGAGAGAGAGAGAGAGAGAGAGAGAGAGAGAGAGAGAGAGAGAGAGAGAGAGAGAGAGAGAGAGAGAGAGAGAGAGAGAAGTAAGCTTTACCTTCATTGAGTAGTGTTAATGGATCATAGTGTTAGATGTGGATCATAAGCATGTGCTTGATTATGAACTATGTTATCGCTCTCATGGGAACGAATCTCCATGTGACAATATGTTAATCCTCTTCATCTCCTTTGATGCTTGATATGCTTGGATCTAGGGTTGAGGGTGGATAGACAATACTCGCTACACTAACAAACACATCAAACACCTCATCTTTGCTTTTTAGAAAATGATGACCTTCTTCTCACCTTCATAGGCCAATAAGAAGGAAAAATACTCCTTGTGACTTGTTATGTGAGAGCTGTTGGAAGAAGGAAAGAAGACTCGATCGAGAAAGAGTGCATTCGATAGATGCTACTATCGGGCTCTACGGAAAGATCCTTTTCTCAATGCGTGACTATGACTATCAAATTTGAACAAAACTATTGTGAAATTTGTCACGTTCGATTCTAATTAACTTTGAAATCATTAGAATCAGGGAACTTGATCTTGTAGAAAAACATAGTAGAGTGAGTATTGATGTAGAAAGTATTCGACAGCTTGGACAAATTGTAAGAGAACATAATCATATTACATAGAACATAAAAGCATTCATTCATTTTGACATAATATTGAATGCAATAAAACTGTATAATAGATTCAATAAGTAGCATGTACAAATTACATAAAAAGTGAGCACAAAACGATAGCGGATGCAATCGCGTATTTGAAACTAAATCTAAATCTCTGATCGACTCTGTCTAATGCACTTCTGCTAATTAGTGAATGAAGCGATACTAGCAACACTCTACGATCCTTGATTTCTCTTCAAAAGAGGAAGGAAGTTAAAGAAGAATAACACTAGAAATCATTAATAATTTATGCTAGTTAGGAATGTTGAATAGGCTTATCCAAATGACAGTTAGGGTAGTTGTTCAAGTAGCAGTTGGCACTTAGCCACAATGAGCTGTAGATCGCAATTGACACATAGCCATATTGCGCTATTACTTATCCAATTAGGTTACACAATAACTATCTACAAACAATGATTAGAGTAGGTAGTTAGCTTCAAAACAAGTGGTAACATGTTTTGTTAACATTCGATAGTTCAAACCCCCTTTGATAGTTGTCGTTGTCGATTCGTTATCGATGTTGAATATGATTGTTAACCTTTCTCATGTATTTATGAAAACTCATGAGTAAAACTACAAAAACTGGATAACTGAATGGATGTAGATTGACGGATTATAGTATAATAATCCAACACTCCTTAATTTGAATCCATGAAAGCTTTGATCTTTAAACTTAGAATTGCACAAAATTTGGTGTGCATCCACACTCAGTGCTTTTGTAAAAATGTTTGTCATCATGTCTTGCATTCGGCAATACTCCAAGCTAACCTCTATATTGAGAACTTTGATTTTGACATAGTGATACATGGTTTTTTCAATTTGCTTCCTCCTAGAATGAAATCTAGGATTAGCGGATAAAGCAATAGCACTCTGATTATCACAAAACATAACTGTCAAATCTGTTGGTTGAATGATCGACCTAATATGCCAAAATTTGTTGGCCTCGAGTCTAGGTCGAATGCTTTACTTGAAATCAACTGTCCGCGTAGGCTATAAGAGTTCTTACCAAACAAAAGAAAAGAATGAAATTATAAAAGGATCAAATCAAGCTACAAAATATAGACAATTACTTGGATCGATCTTTTGACTGATAAAATATCTTTATAGGTGTATGAGACAACCATGAAGAGAGTGAAAATAGTTAGGCGTCTGTGACAACCGTGCACTCTTCGAATTAGATATTCTAACTAGGTCGATGAATCGAGTATTAGTGACAAAAAAAACAAGTCAGAAAACATTCAAAAATACTAATGCACGTATGAAAAATAGAGAATCAATATAATAGTTGTTGTGATAACAACGATCAGATCACGAATAATCTTGTTCATGGTACTGATGCGCTATGCGCTGTGATCCTACTATGTTGACTACATATTAAGACAATGTCTCTACTTCTTGAATTGCTCTCACTCTTTTTTGAGATCTCTGATTTGAGGAATCGAATAATCAGATAAAATTGAGTTATTGTTTTGAACCTAAATCACGCATCTATTTTGATGACTATTTGTCTTGTTCTGATTTATTGTACATATACAAGTTTATAGAGATCATGGCTAACCAAAAGGGTTTAGGCATGATACAGAGTTTACAAGATAAGGCCAAATAGTTTAATGTAAATTGTACAACATCACTTAGTAAAACTGGGTAGTTACTGCATAACAACAGGTTTGAAAGATGACGTAGTTTGAAATAGATTTTGTAGAAGAAGAGCTCCATTTTGAGTTGTACTATTCGACATTCGATAGTTCGACAGTGGTCGAAAGTGTCAATGAGCCCGATAGTGTCGATACAGTAAGTTCGATGTCGATGGTGGACACTCAAACTCAAATATTCATTATTGAGTCTTTCTTTGTTGTGAATCACAATGTATTTCTATAAACTATCTTGAATGTGCATGTAAAATTGTCCTTTAAAAGCTTGAATCCTAGATCCATGGGCGAGTCTATTGACTTGCAGTCTTCCATGCCATACTTGTAGAACTTGTGGAGCACACTAGTTAGATACTTTTCTTGGCTTATAGCAATCCTTCTATTTGTTTTTTCTCTAGTGATCTCCATATTGAGTAGGTAATTCACTAGACCCAATTCAATCATGTTGAACTACTCGGAAAGGAGAGCTTTTGTCTCATGTAGTAGCTAATTCAAATTGATAATAATTAAATAATCATCGACATATAATGTTATTATAACATAGCTTGAGCCATTGTGCAAGAGATAGACGTTAGAGTCAGCATAACTAGAAGTAAAATTGTGATGCGACCAAAATCAATTGATCCTATCAAACCAGCCCCTTGGAGCTTGCTTCATCCAATAGAGAGCTTTCTACAATTTGCATACCTTATGCTCTTGGCCTTGAAGGGATGTAACCTTCATGTTGATAGACTTAGATGTCTTCTTGAATCTATCCATTTAGAAACAGTGTCTGAACATTCATTTGGTGAATATCCAGATCCTCTATAGCTACGATAGCCAATAATGGTCAAATAATTGATTTTTTACCACTGGATTCAATGTCTCAGTCTAATCTATTCTGTAGACTTGTTCATAGTCTTTTAGTACTAGTCGAGCTTTCCATCTAGATATCGAACCATCAGGGTTAAGCTTCAACTTGAAAATCCACTTTGTGTCGATGATCTTTGCAGTCGGATTGGAGGAGGTTTGACAAGACACCAGGTCTTGTTCTTTATCAATGAATAGTACTCGACATTCACAGTTGTGCCAATTTTCTGCATCTGAACTCGACAATGCCTCTGCTACTGAGGTAGGTTCAACATGACTGACGAACGCTTGAGGGATATATCAGTCAGGTTCATGTCAGATTCGAGCATACCTTCAAACAATTGGTGTTTGCTGAGTAGATGTCTCTCCTTGTTGCGCGACTTTGGTATCTTCCATTTCTGTCAGAGGTGTAAGAACATTTGTAGGTCAAGGCCTATCGATGGTGAATGGAGTTGTTGGGACAAACTCTTGCATTGGTTGCTTATACATGAAGTCTTAAAATTTATCTTCTAGGAACAAACTCGACCCAATTCAACATCATAGATTCGACAGGCTTTGTGCGAGGTCGAGTACCTATTCCTACCACTGACATAATCAAGCTTCTTTCTCAAGTTAGAAAGAATCTGCACATAGTAGAGACAACCAAACACTTGAAGTGCTTTATACTTGACTTTTAGCCATAGTAGGCTTCGAAGGGAGTCTTCGAGTCGACTGCTTTAGTGCTTGAGTGATTTTGTAGATAGCAACCTGTGGAAACTACTTTAGTCCAAAAATTCTTGGGTAGCTGAGCATTTGATAACATTGTTCATGGTGCATCTAGGAATGTTCGGTTCTTTCTTTTGGCTACTCCGTCTTGTTGTGGGGTGTAGCTGGTGGCGAACTGATGATGTATGCCACACAAAGATTTATATCTGGACATTTCGTCTGATATGTATTCTTTCCCAAAATGTGTGCATAGGGTCTTGAGATTTAAACCAATCGATGGCTCAATAAACTGCTTGAAATCTTTGAAGCAGTTGAATGCCTCAAACTTGTTTTTGATGAACATAGTCCTGGTGAATCTTGGATAGTCATTTATAAAATTGATGAAACATAGTGTAGAACCTAGAGAGGGTGTGCTCATATACGACCACACAGATCACTACGTATCAATTCAAAAATGGACTTAGCACTAGTGGCTTGTCCTTTTAGAAATCTTGATCTAGGTTGTTTGCCTAATAAGCACATCTCACAGACAATTCCAGTGTTTGTGAGGCAAAATTGATGTCAAATTTTTAACCAAACTATTGTGATGTATGTACAAGATTGTTCTCATGTTTAAGTGTCCGAACATTTGATGCCATAATTGGGCATTTGAATTACTCACATTTACAGCAAGTGCATAATCATGACTCAAGATATACATATTATCTTCTCTATTTGCAGAAAAGATTTCATTAGATTCATCATCCAGAATAGTACATTTTCTAGAGTTGAAGAAAGCTCTATATCCTTGATCCATGATCTTGCTTATGAACAGTAAATTCTTTGTTAATCTGGGTACATAAAGTACACCGTTAAGTACTCTAGAAATGTCATCTGGAAATTGAAGATGAATTGATCATTGGCCTTTGATCCTATGGGATTTTGAGTCACTAGATATACTTTGAATCTAATACTGTGCGTTGTTCGAAAAAGAACTTGTATGGAGTCATGTGTTGAGAAGCATCTGAATTGAGATACCATTGCTAGGTCTCTCTACTTCGTTGATCTTGTACCATCAGTGTGTTGGATCTTCGTGCGAGTTTCTAGTAGAGTCATAACTGCCTTCATGCTATTGCTACATTTTTTTCTTTACTTTGTTATGTTTGAGAACTTGACAGTCCTTGATGTCATGATTGGTGAATAGGAGTAAGATTAATCTCCAACATAATCATCATGTTTTAGATAAACATCTAATCTCAAGTTTTTCAATCACATTGCTTCCTTTGTCACTTGTAAAGTAGTGATATACTCTAATTTGGTAGACAATAGAGCTATTGAGCATTTGGATAACCACTTAGTATGTTAAGTTTGTCATTGTTGACTCTGCAACTCCATTTTGATGTGGTGAATAAGGTGTTGTATTCTATCTCTTGATCCCTTGATCCTTGCAAAAATCAATAAATTCTGTCGAAAAGTACTCACCATCTCCATCAGATCTCAAAGTCTTGATGCAACATCCTGTTTGCTTTTTAACTAATGCCTTGAATTCCCTAAACTTAGCAAAAGCATCTGATTTCTTGCCTATGAAATAAATCTAAATGCATCTACTATAATCATCAATGAAGGTAATAAAATAATAGCAGCCACTAAGAGACCTAGTCTGCATAGGTCCACATAGATCACTCTGGACAAGATCTAGGATGCCACTGGCTCTCCTTGCTCCACTTTTGGGAAACCTCTTTGTGTGTTGTTTTCCCATACTGCAACCTTCACAAATTTTTTCTTCAAAAAAAATATCAGGAAATCCAATAACTAGATTACCTCTTTGAGAATCTGTAAACTTTGAGCACTAATATGACCAGATCGTTGATGCCAAAAATCACTTCAACTATCAACAATGCTTACCATAGCTTGGGCAAAAGATCTCGCATTCAATTTGTAGAGTCTATTCCCATTGACTCTAGCTCTTGTAGCAATCACTTTGTAGTGATTCTTGATGTCTTTGACAAGACATTTGTCACTGTCAAACTCAACCTTGAGTTGTTGATCAGCCATCGTCCCAACAGATAGTAGATTGTTAGCTAATCCAGGTACATATTGCACATTGCTTATCCACTTTATCATCCTGCTGGCTAACTTCATTGGCACCACTCCAAATACTTTAACAGATTGGTTTAACCCTCAAACTTTATCTTTTTGTTCCATTTGCCCTTGTGTCCCCAAGGTTGCTGACCACCTGTACCAGCTACCGCAATAGGATCCAGGCCTCTTTTCCCATCTTCATAATACAACGCAAATCATGAGATTGCTCCTTCCGCACGAAAGGGAGAATACTCTTTCGAAGTCCTTCCACAAAGTGAAATATTTGCATGTGCATAGGAACTTCCTGAGGAATGCATAACAAAGCCTCTTGATAATCATCAAATTGATGTTGATCAGCATAATTGCCCGCTTGCCATTTGTCTTGTCTTTGTGCTATCTCCTTCTGTTTCTTGAAGCATTCATGCTCCCAATGGCCAAGTTTGATGTAGTATCTACAATTTCTAGGTTTATTTTGCCTGGAATAGCCACGTCCTTGACTTTGATCTTCATTCCAATTGCCTCGATTCGGACTATCATTGACTTGCTCATGAAATTGTTGAAATGATTTCCGACTTGAGTTTTCTCTTCTCGATTGATACCTTCCATGACCAAATCTTCCACCTCATCCTCTAATCGCAAGAGCTTGATCATAGCCCCTGTTATGGTGATTCAAGTTCTCTTGATGTTGCTCTTCCTGCAAAAGCAATCCACCTAGTTCTTCATAGGTTGGAAGGTTCTCTCTTGTGGCTATACTCGTTGCAAACATCTGATGTGACTCACTCAGACTATTCAATGTCAATTGCATGATCGTCACGAATCTCTTTGATCTTCAATAGGTGATCAACAATAGTTGCACCATCATCCATCCGCAATGTATGCAACTTCGTCTTCAGAAATAGTATTCGAGATGTGTTTGTTGTTTCAAACAATGTCTTCAATGTATCTTAAGCCTCTTTCGGCCCTTTTGAATCTGAAATGTAGGGAATAATTGCATCTCTAACTGATAAGTTGATGCCATTTTGTGCTTTCCGTTTTCTCTTGTCAAATGCTCGTTGGTCTTCTTCAATCACTGGCCTTGTCTCTTCACCTGTTACAATCTCCCATAATTCCTTTTCCATCAAAATGTTCTTCAGTTTGAATTTTCAAACTGCATAGTTGCCGACTCCTTCCAATTTGCTTGACTCATTAAGGACACTCTCGCTTAGAGTTGCCATTACTGGATAGATGAGTCCGGATCACAGAAAAAAGTCTCAGTCTGAGCACACAATTTGTCTTCAAATTTACCACACCATAGAACCGTACAAACTTCATTGTAGACCTGATATCGGTTCAACGCACAGGTGTACTATAGCTCATGATCTTCTTGGGATCGTGCACATTGATTCGATATTGGTACAAAAATGCGATATCAGTTCGACGCATTGGTTGTACGACCGCTCAAGACTTTCTTTAGCTCGGACGCATTGATCCGATATAAGTACGGAATCAAGATGGAAGGTAGAGGGAGTATAAGAATTTTCAGAGGAAATATTCTAGATTTTTAGAGGGAAAATTCTTTGCAAAGATTTCGAAGCAAGTGATCGTTCAAACAAACAAAGATCAGTAATGTGAAAAGTATGAAGCCTCAAAAATCTGAAGGGCAGTACTAGACATTGTCTGGTGTGATTTGCAATAAACAAACAAATGAGAGATTTCTTGGCACAACTCTCTCACAAATGGCACTTTTCACAAAAACTAGGAAGTATTGTAAAACTCTCCCCACTCAACAAATTTTCAATTTGTCTGATGCTGCCCTGGCCTTTCTGATGCCTCCGGGATCGTCTCTTCATTCCCCACTAATGATTATGAGCTCCAAAACCTGCAAAACACACCAAGAAAAATTTCTTCCAGCCGTTTTTGTCTCTCCAAGCTTTCACCTCCTGTGAAGGACTTTCTCATTTCATTGTGGAGTCTGTGACAAGCTGTATCCACTGATTAGGCATGCTGGACTATCGCTGGTCTGATACCATGTCAATAATCAAATAAGCAACATCAAGCATTCAACACAAGGTGGAAGAAGGACACGCACCAACAACACTATTGCACTCTCACACACTATTCATTGTATTGCATACTAAATGTAAACTGTACAAATAAACCATGAACCCTGATAGAGAGAGAGAAAAAACCAGTCGTTACTAAGAAGTGTAACAATGAAGTTTATCATTGATTTCTAACATCATCGAGTTATTGAGCATTTGAAATTTTAAACATCTATATACAATTTTACATTAGTAGATGTAAGTACAAAAGACAATGTCTAATGTAGATCATGGCAAGAAGGGTGTGAAGTGATGGAATGTGAAGACTAGCATCACTTTCTTCACGAAGTCTGCTAGAGACGCAAGTGTTGTTCTTGTGGTCTCCCTTTCGGAACTCACTACCGCTACAAACCGCAAGTGATGCTCTTGCAGGACCTTGTGGTCTCCTTAGAGCCATAGCTACTGGCCACAAGTGATGTTCTTGCGGGACCTTGTGGTCACCCTTTTTTTAGGGCCTTGAAACTCGCTACCGTTAGAGACCTCAACTGACGCTCTTGCGAGGCCTTGGGTTACATAGTGAACAGTCGGAACCATCACTACAGGCGGCCACAAGAAGGGCTCTTGCGGGACCTTGCGACGACTTCTAATGTCTGTCTCAAAAAATAAGGTATTTTTGTAGACTGTGTGACTGCAACAAAGTATTTACATACATCAAATAAATGGATCTAGGTTAGCAATGAGATAAGGGATGGAGAGGATAGAAATCCAACAAAAATGTTCTTCTTTGATGAAGTATCTTCTTTAGTCATATCATCAAGTGTAATGTTGACACAACAAGTACATCCAAAGATTTTAAAAAACTTGACACTTGGCCTCCTATCAAAAAAAGCTTGAAAAGTGTCTTACCATCCAATGGTGCACTTGGCCACCTATTACAAAGATAATTTGCACACATCAAAGCTTCACTCCAAAAGGATTTAGGAAGATTGGCACTTACCCTCGTGGCTTTGGCTCCTTCATGCAAGGTTTGATTCTTCATCTTGGCCACTCCAGTTTTTTTGTGGAATTCTTGGGCTTGATAGCTCTCTCTTTATCCCATGCGCATCATAAAAATCTTTGAATTTGGATCATACATACTCACCACCATTATCTAACCTCAAGCATTTGATTTTTGTGCTGAATTGGTCCTCCCTTGTATTTTTGAACCTGACCGTTGGAGGGTTTGTAGATCCCAAGGCAACCATAACCCTAGTTAATAAGTGAGAGAGATTTGGCACCCTAGTGTGTAAGTCCAACCCGCCCCACCCGATAATCACATAGTTATTTGATTAGTTAAAAGTTAATAAAAGGACTTTGCCGGAATTTTAATGTGGCAAGGCCTAATAGTCAAGTTAGTGAGTAAAAAGGGCTCCTCCCAATTTTCAAATAGGAGGTGGAGATCAGCCAATAGGATTTGAGGCCAAAGCCCTAAAATTCACTATATAGAGTGGTGAATTGTAGTTCATTTCTCACATTTTATGTTCATTTCAATAAAAGTAGGTTGAACCTTACAAATTGAAATCAGATGTCTTTGCTCTTCTTCTCCTTCCTCCATCTCTCAAATTTTCTTACTATCTTTATGTTTATTGGATTTGCTAATTTTTGGAATTGATCTTTGTTATACTTTTTGAGAGAGAGAGAGAGAGAGAGAGAGAGAGAGAGAGAGAGAGAGAGAGAGAGAGAGAGAGAGAGAGAGAGAGAGAGAGAGAGAGAGAGAGAGAGAGAGAGAGAGAGAAGTAAGCTTTACCTTCATTGAGTAGTGTTAATGGATCGTAGAGCTAATCTTAGTGTTAGATGTGGATCATAAGCATGTGCTTGATTATGAACTATGCTATCGCTCTCATGGGAAGGAATCTCCGCGTGACAACATGTTAATCCTCTTCATCTCCTTTGATGCTTGATGTGCTTGGATCTAGTGTTGAAGGTTGATAGGAAATACCCGCTACAATTTTGGCGTCGTTGCTAGGGAGCTACGCCAATTTTTCATTTTCAACATGTTTTTGATCCATGCTTGGATGTTAGCTTGCATTTAGACATCTTATCTTCGCATAATAGTGTTAAATTTGCATTTTACGATTAATTTAGAAAGAGGTTTTGCTTGATTTGTGTAGATTTTTTGCTTGAAATTTGTTTTGATTGTTGAGCAGGGGAAGCCAAACAGATCACCATTCCTAATATCCATTTGGATCTGAAGAAAATAGAGAAACAAAAAAAAAATTGTTCATTTGTGCTATTTTGGTGACAAAAGGGGCAAAATATTCATCAGTCACTAGTAACTTTTTGTTCCTTTGCAATCAACATTCGCCGACTTGCAGGCAGTACCATCATGATGCAGTGAAGCTACACTTTGAAGGGCAAAGGTTTCTTCCTAGCCGATTTCTAAAAACTGAACAAAAACCACTAAGAAAAGTCAAAAAACCCCTAAAAACAGAAAATTACTAAAAACCAATCTTTGCCTGGTCTATTGTACCTAGATCTGAACCATATCTATTAATAGCTAGGTCAGCCCAAAATTAGAAGTCTAAAGTGACCGTTCAACTGGTTGTTTGTAACCTATTGTAGAAAGTTACATTTCTGCAAGAATATCAGTTCTCTGAGAAGAACCTTCACTGGAACCTTTTCCAGAACCTTTGCCAGAGTCACAGTCACTCCATCATACTATTTTTGATAATCAGTAAGTTGGGCGAATGTGAAGTCAATGTCAGTTGTCATATCAAGATATTTTTGTCAAAAAAGTGCTCTTTTTTGCAAAAATAACAATATCACTCTTTAACCTTCACCTAAACCTTTGCCGAGTTGTCCGAGGATTCCAGATTTAGTGATCCATCATTTTTTAGTTCAACGAAGGTTAGATCTACCTAGATTATCCAAAAAGTCTATTTTAATCCTCGCCAAGCTGCAAAAATTTATTGTTTGTCAAAAAAGAACCTTCGTCAGCTCTACCCTACCATCATCTTTATCATGTATACCTACTGTCTATCAAACGAAGGTTAGTTTTTACAGATTTGTCAGAAACAGCCATATAAGTGATTTTTTATCCAAAATACTATTGAAAGGACCCTCGTCGAGTCAACCTTTGCCTAGAGAATCTTCGCCAATACTAGTTTTGAGTTTTGATCTATCAGATCTAGTTACTATCAAAATTTCAAAGAATTCTGTTACAGTTTGCCATCGATTCTAAGGAATTCTTATTTTTAGAGTGTTGGTCGATTGATCAAGATCTTTTTTTCCAAAATCAAAATCTGATTATTGTCGAGTGATAAAATTTTACAGGTCAGATCAAGAAATAGGTGAAAAATCTAGATCCAATTTCATTATCTATTACCTATTGTTCGGAAGTAATTTAGAAGAATGTCATATTTAGATTCCGAACCTGAAGTGGAGTTACCACCATGTCCTACTTCTCATTTAGAATTGCCAAAGTATAACGGGTTATCTGATCTAGTTAGATTTCTCAAAATCTTGCAAAATCATGTGAGGTCTATGGTGAAGTTAATCCAGGGGATAAACTTAAATTGTTTTCCTATGTCCTTAACTGGAGCGGCTCAAGATTGGTTTTATAATCAAGATTTGACTGAACGATCTAATTGGAAAGTAGTTAAAGCTACCCTTATTATGCGATTTAAGCCCAAGAAGTTTTTGGATGACCATTTCCTACTTTAAGTAAAATTAAAATGTGAAAGAGGGAAGGGATGCAAGATTACATTGAATGGGTCAAGCATCTCAGATTAGAGTGTGATTTTAAATAGATTAATAATGACGTTATGATTATGTGGTTCTTAGTAGGTCTACTAAAGAGAATCATACGAGAACGTAAACCTCGAGTAGATGATATGTCATTACAACATGCAATGGATGATGCAATATGCGAAGAGGATGAAGATTCAAATGATGAACCAAATATTGGAATGCTTCCATATACAGCTGGGCAAACAACTATAACATCCACAACTATTGCATCTACGAACATCAATGCAACAGCCGAGTTGATGATGAGTGAGTTCGAAAAACTTGGTCAACAACAGTAGATGTAGCTAGAGAAGATGCAGTCACAGTTCGATTCAAACTTGAAAGCATTGGAAGAGCAACAAGCTAAGAGCGGTAAAACAATTGATAAGATGGCCAAAACAATTCCTAGCAAAGAAAATGTGTGGTGTGTGATCTGTGTTGGAAATCACACCATAAATGAATTTCCGATGATGAAAAGGCGTATATGGATACTTGTTGTCATCTATGCAATTTTTCTCGACATGATACAACTTTTTGTTTGTTTAATCCTTGGGTTATTCAACAAAGATATGCTAAATTCCAATATAGAAATAATCCAAACTAGAAGGGACCTGATGGTAAGGTCCATGGCCTTGGATTTTCGAAACGATTTGCCTTGATAGCTCCTCCAGTACAACATGTTCCTTCTACGAATATGATGGAACCAGAATCCTCGGTTGGCAATGACCAATGGAATTACAATACAGATCAAGATAAAGGTTTTTAAGAGCAATACGCTATCTATTGTGAAAGATTCAACTAGTTTCATCACATTTTGCAATATTTCCATATTTGGCATATTGAGGCCAAAACTTGTTTTAGACTTAGAGGTTGACTTTTCAAAGTTCATTAGTCTAAATTTCATTTGAATAAACACTTTTTGAAAGTGTGGGAAAGATAGAATGCGAGTTTGAGTAGATTCAATTTGAATAAGTTGGGTACATTGAATCTAGACCCAAAATAGGTAGGGTTACCATTTTGGTGGGAAAGCCAAGTGGCCAAATAGGGTTTGGACCTGCTATAAAAGGATGTAACTCGTGGAGAGAGTCATCTTCTCTCTTCTCTATCTCATTTCATGCTTATACATGGTTCTCTTGGGTTCTACTATCCATTGGTGCACTATCTTGGTGATTGCTTGCAATTCTATGTGTAAAATGATCTATATTTGTTATTTTTGGATCCACACGTGTGAAATACAGTAGCTTTCTGGTTTTGTACGGACAACAACAGTACATAATCATTTCATTCAAGTTTGATCAAGTTCTATTAGTGTTTGCATCTCAAATTGTGTGTAGATGCTGATTTTTCTACATTGGTGAAATTGGTAGTGTATTTCTCTTTCTAACCAAAGATCATTCAAGTAGATTGGATCTTAAGGATCTGAAATCTTTCACATGGTATCAGAGCTTGTGTTTCAGGTTATGAAGGAGGAAATCAGATCTATCAATGATTTGGTGAAGATATCAAGTCTAGAGCATGCTAGAGAGGATTCTACACCAAAATCGGATTTTTTGCTTTTGTAGATTGGATCTTTTGTAGATCAAAACACTAAATAGGTCAATATACTTGTTCAATTCCATTTTTTGAATTCACATGCTGGATTTGGCCGATTTTTGGATCATTGGTTCAGCCTAAGTGGTGGCTTATAGATTGCATATCATATTTTCAGCATTTGCATGTAGATTTGGAATAGTCAATTTTTTGTGATTTTGTCAAAACCCTAATTTTGATTAGATCTCTAGATAGTGAGGTTGCTGGACTTCATTTGAGTGTGTTTCAATCTTAGGAAGTGGCAAAAGTCATTAGATTGAGGATAGATCATAGGTTGATCAAGATTCCATGATTCTATGTGTTGATCTGCTTGGATAAGTGCTAGAAGAGAATTTGTGAGATAGTTTCAAATCTTGGTGATTTCTTTTGAAATCATTTGTTGTTGTTCAAAGGAGTGCTTTGTGCATTGAAGCAGGTTGAAAGAGAAGATCAGGTCATTGCTACATGGCAACCTCAATTGGAGTCATGTTGGAAGCCAATGATAGGCTTACCTCAAGTAACTATTCATTATGGAAAGTGAGGATGGAGTCACTTCTTGAGATGAATGATGTTTTGGATATTGTTGTAGGTTTGGAGGAGAGACCAGCAACACAACAAGATCAATTGAGGTATGACAAGAGGGCCAAGAAGGCTCTACACATGATAAAGATGAATGTTACCAATGAACTTCTCAAGGAAGTTGGTAAGTGCACATCATCTTTGGAAGCTTGGAATTCATTGAAGAAGCTTTATGAATCCAAGTCTACTTCTAGAGTGCTGACTCTAAGAAGGCAAATATTTTCTTGTTTGCAAAAGAATGAAGAAAGTCCAAGTACTTTTGTTTTGAGAATGAAAGCATTGAATGATGAGTTAGCTTGCATAGATGAAAGCATTAAGGAAGGAGAGCTTATTCAAGTGATTCTTAATGGCTTGTTGGATGCTCATGCTAACATTGTTCAAAGTATTGCTATTCAAAAGACTTTGCCAAGTTTGATGGATCTTCAAGAGATCTTGATCAATGAGGAATATAGGCTTCAAGCAAGAGGTGGATCTACATCGACACTTCAAGAGGATGCTATGTTCACAAAGGGCAAATTCAAGGGCAAAACCAAAAGCAAGTGGTCTAAAGGGCAAGATCAAGTGGATGCTTCTTCAAGTGGCAAAAAGAAGGATAGATCGAAGCTCAAGTGCTTCTATTGTGGCATCAAAGGACAGTTTGCAAGTGAGTGCTACAAGAAGAAGAGAGATCAAGGAGACAAGCAAGGTAATCTTACTCTTGATGAGGATGGTTTGGATGTGCAAGATGCAAATGATGATGCTTTTGTGATGTCTTCATGTGTGCTTGCTAATGATGGAGATCTAGATCCTTGGTGGATTGATAGTGGAGCAAGTTCACACATGACCTTTCACAAAGAGTACTTCACTTCTTTGTTGGCATATGGAGATGAAAAGAGGGTGATCTACATGGCCAATGATGGTGATCTACACGGCCAATGATGTGCAATAAAAGGGATTGGCACAATTCCTATTTCTCTCTCTACAAATAGGAATGTTCATTTGGAGGATGTCTTGTTTATTCCATCTATTACCAAGAATTTGCTTAGTGTGAGTCAAATGCTAAGTAAGGGCCTCAAGGTAAAGTTTGATGGAGATGCTTGTTTGATCAAAAGGAATGATGTCTTGATTGGAAAAGGTAAAAGGCAAGGGAAGTTGTTCAAACTTGATGCTTGTGTTATTGCTAACCAAGTTGGATGTGTTGCAAGGGAGCAAATTTCTATTCAAGAGGTTTGGCACAAAAGGATAGGACACCTCAACTTCAAGTCATTGGAGGTAACGACAAGGAAGAAGGTTGTGATTGGTCTTCCAAGTTCCTTAAGTAATGACAAGCATGTTTGTGAGTCTTGTGCTTTGTCTAAGTCACATAGACTACCTTATACTAGATCTATTTCTAGACCTACAAAGCCTTTTCAACTTGTACATTCGGATATTCATGGATTTACTACAATTAGCAATAGTGGAGCTAAGATGTATGTAACATTCATTGATGATTTTAGTAGATTTGTTGGATCTATCTACTAAAGAGCAAGGATGAAGTGTATGATGTCTTTGTCAAGTTCAAGAATGCAAGGGAGAACCAATTCTCCACAAAGATCAAGTGCTTGAGAGGTGACAATGGTGGTGAGTACATATCTAACAAGTTCAAGGCCTTTTGTGATGAGCATGGGATCAAGAGGGAGTATACAACATCAAGGACCCCACAACAAAATGGAGTGGCTGAAAGGAAGAATAGAACTTTATGTGAAAGTGCTAAAGCTATGAGGTTAAGTGCTAATCTTGACAAACCATTTTGGGATCAAGCTTTGTTGTGTGCCAATTTCTTGTGCAATAGGTGGCCGAGTGCTATTTTGGATGGAAGGACACCTTTTGAGATGCTATTCAAGAGGAGGCCGAGTGTCAACTTTCTAAGAACCTTTGGATGCACATGCTATGTCAACATTACTCTTGATGATAGGACCAAGGAGGATCCATCTTCAAGAAGAGGTATTTTTGTTGGATATAGTGAGGTGAGTAAAGCCTACAAGGTTTACATTCCTTCTACTAACAAAGTGATTGTTGGTAGAGATGTCATTTTTTATGAGGGAAACATTCCAAAGGTGTCTTCAAGCATGATTGATGGTAAAGTAGATGGATCTATCATCCTTGATGTTGACGAGAAGGATCCTACTTTGGATGGTGGTGATGATGGACCTTCATCAAGTCAAAAGCCAAGGAGAACATCAAGAGAAAGACAAGTACCTTCAAGGCTCACATATGATCAAAAGGGTAAGCAAGTAGTTTCTGGAAATTATGTTGCTTTCCTAACCTCTTTGGATGAGACTACAAGTGTAGATCAGGCAAGGAAAGAAGAGGAGTGGATTCAAGCAATGGATCTTGAGTATCAATCTCTTATGAAGAGTGGAACATCTTTTTGAAGATCTTCTTGTGTACATGGAGATATGCAAGTGGATGGATGTTATCTTGCTGTAAAATCAAGTAATGGATCTGGAAAACAAATTTTGTTCAATGACTTTGATGATCAAGTTGAAGATCAAGAAGTTGATCTCGAAGCGCTTCAACTAGTCAAAAGGGAAGTTAGCAATTTGGAGCTAGTCAAGAGCATCAAAGGAGAGGTAATTGGCAAAGGTGTTATGGATCTATTTTTACAGCATATTGAAGACTCAAGTAAGGTCAAATGAGCAGCAAGGAAGTGTTGTTCAAGTTTACTTTACTTGTTCTATCTCATGTTTGAGCAATTTCATGTGGATGTGTGCAAATTGTCAAGATATGGTAAAACTAGCTACATTGGTGAGCATTGTTTTGATGTTGGATTTGTACTAGCATTCTTGGCTGATTTTGCTGATGGAAATGAAGCTATTGGAGGTTCATTATGTCACTCATCCATGGCTAAGTTCTCAAGTGTTGAGCTACTTGGTGCCAATACTTGGAGATTGTCAATTTTTGGTGAATTCATGGTCATTTTCTTGTGTCAAGTAGATCTTGAAGATGGACTAGTGCAAACTACTTGGTTTATGGAGTCATGTGGTGTTGGATTTGCATCATTTATGTACTCACCTACTCATGGATTTCCAAGGTTTTATGGTTTCTTGTGGCAAGATGAAGATGGAGGCTCATTCATGGAGTATCATGGTGGATACAAGGCAACAAAGGACAAAGGAGGAGGAGACATGCAAGCAAAAGTTAGAGTTGGAAGCATGGTGGAATCATTTCATTTACATTCTATTTGATTCTTCATGTTCTAGTCACATTTTTACATGTAAAATTGATGTAAGAAATAGTGAAGCATCCCAAGTGGACACTATTCTCTATATCAATTATGGTTGTTTCTATTTTGAGCATTACATGATCATTGAAAGGAGATCTATTCTTAGGAAGAAGATCATTCTTATGATGGATCAAAGTTCTATTGGAAAAAACTATGCTAGGATCATTGGAAGCTAGGAAAGCGAGTTTTGAGGTACATCATTGGAACTCGAGATTTTGGCATATTGTATGAGGGATCATCACCTAATATTTTTGGATTTTCAGATTCGGACTCTACTGGAGATGTAATGGATAGAGAATCCATTAGTTCTTATTGTATTTTCATAGGTGATGGAGCTATATGATGGATGTCAAAGAAACGAGCCACTATCTCATTGTCATCTAGTGAGGCCGAGTACAAAGCTCTTACACATTGCACAAAGGAGATGGTATGGATCAAAAGGATGATCAAGGATCTTCACTTGCTGGATTTTTCAGAGAGCCCAATCATCTTTTGTGACAATCAATCAGCCCAAAGAATGGCATCCAATTCTATTTTTCATGATAGGAGCAAGCATATTGAGATACAATATCATTTTGTGAGAGAGCGAGTCATTGCAAAGGAGGTGGAGCTTCAACATGTGTCTTCAAGGGAATGTGTAGCTGATATCTTCACCAAAGCATTGGGAAAAGACTTGTTCATGAAGCATAGGACTTCACTTGGAGTATTATCAAAGTCTATGCTAAAACTAGTTGAAGAGGGAGTGTGAAAGAATCAACTAGTTTCATCACATTTTGCAATATTTCCATATTTGGCATATTGAGGCCAAAACTTGTTTTAGACTTAGAGGTTGGCTTTTCAAAGTTCATTAGTCGAAATTTCATTTGAATAAACACCTTTTGAAAGTGTGGGAAAGATAGAATGAGAGTTTGAGTAGATTCAATTTGAATAAGTTGGGTACATTGAATCTAGACCCAAAATTGGTAGGGTTAGCATTTTGGTGGGAAAGTCAAGTGGCCAAATAGGGTTTGGACCTGCTATAAAAGGATGTAACTCGTGGAGAGAGTCATCTTCTCTCTTCATAGTCGTAGGTACTCATAAAAATCCCATAATAAGGCTTCGTAAGAAGTGACAATTGAATGGATCTAGATTAAAAAATTGGGCTTTTCTTTGTTTCTCCAACAAGCAAAGAAAATTATAGGGAGAGAGAGAAAAAAAAAATTGGGGGGGGGATATAAATCCAACAATAAGTACATGGAAAATTAAACAATAATTACATATGCATGTTAGTTATGTTACTATCTTCATCACATTATCTCAAGTTACTCTAGAAGATAATGTGATTCACATTGATTATAAACAACTAAGTTTGTAGATTGCACTCCTAACATCTTCTATCAAAAATTCTCTTAACACCAAGGTGAGCATGAACTATATAGATGAAAATGATGTTGCCATTGAGATCCACATATCAAGGCTATAAACACATTTATGGCAATAAGTAACATGCTAACTTGTAACAATTTGTGTTAGTGATGAGACTTTAGGCCATTTAGTTTGTTGTCTCTTATGAAGTCAACCTTCAGACATCTCATATGTCTTGTTGGGGACTTCAAAATTAGGCTATTATGCCCTTTACGATGGTCTATTCCATTTCATTATAAGTTGTCTTGTGCAACTGTTTACATTATTAATATTAATGTATGAAGAAGCAAAAGTTAGCAATATTAATGAGTAATATTAATGTATGAAGAAGCAAAAGTTAGCAATATGAGTTGTATCTATGCTTGTTTGACATAATCATTTCATTCAAGTTTGATCAAGTTCTATTAGTGTTTGCATCTCATATTGTGTGTAGATGCTGATTTTTCTACATTGGTGAAATTGGTAGTGTATTTCTCTTTCTAACCAAAGATCATTCAAGTAGATTGGATCTTAAGGATCTGAAATCTTTCACATCTATACAATCTAGACAGTGGGCTAGAGCACCACTTGGATGCTTTGGATGTAGAGAAAATCACAAAATTGTTGAATGTCCGAATAAATGAAAGTTAACTCCCTTTTGTTGTTGTCACTTCGCTATCTCAAATATTTGCTAGAAAGAAATAGGCAAAATTTAGATTTAGCTAATCCATTTGGCTAGCTGAGTTTGCTAATAGAAAACCACAAAACACTTAATGAAGATTTGCTCGCTGCCAAAATTCACATTTAAAAAGTTAAATTTATCGATGGCTGTTCCTATATCACTGGAGGTCTAGAAATGATGGCTCAATTATAGCAAATTTAGGCCCCTCGCTTACACCCATACTAAGAATCTAATTTTGTAAGGAGTAGATTTGTTGTCTTAGATTGCTTCTAGGAGTCAGAATTTATGAACATTTGCATTGATTTTTGCCTGAAGAAATCAGTATTCGAAATAGCTGGTCAACTACCTTCCAATCGCTGAATGTGATAGTTTTTTGCGATTTCTCAGCTGCCTCAATCAGATTGTGATTTCATGCAGATTTTGTCTCAGTTTGATGCAAAAAAATTTTGCCAACCTGTTGGCCTGACAACAAAAATTAGCCCATTAGGGCTGATCGTTGACGATCGGCGGCCCTAATGGGCTGATTTTTTTTTAAAATCTTGAATATATGATCAAAGTAGGACTATTCAACCTAGGTATCTTGATAAAGCTTGTTTCATAGTAGCATTTGAAAGAAGTCTCACATCTCCAATAGTTTCAAAATGACTTGAATATAGTCCAATAGTTTCAAGATGACTTGAATATAGTCCTAGAGAACTAATTGTGATTCCTTGCAGCTAGCTAGTCTAGACATTCACAACATAATAGCCCACTTATTCTTTTTCAAAACTATTTCTTGCACATTCCCAAGTTGATACTGGTGGGAATGCCCATTAAGGCCTTGTTATTTCTAGTTGTAAGCACAAGATTCTTTTGTAGAGACTTAAGAAGGAATCTTCCAACATACAAATGTGATTCTCATTAATACCATGCACCCATGCTTGTAGGACTGTATACCGGTTGCCAGATGTGCAAGCCAAAAGTTCTCTTGCATACACATGCTACAAGTTTAATTCTTCAACATGATATATACAAGATATAAGAGCGTACATATGGACTTCTCTTGCGTATATGTTTGGCCTCCACAACCGTACTGAATGATGTAACGTTGATACTCCCAGTTCCAAAGCAAGTCTACATGAACATGGCTAAGCCTATGACCTATGGATGAGCTAACATGGTACAATCATATAGCTACCCAAGCTTAAAATCATGTGCAATGAGCACATTCCAAAATGATGGAGACTTATATACGTTGCCTAGAAGATTGTAATGAACCTCAAGCAATTATTGATACACATCCTCAACAAATGATGATTAGACATTTTTGTATGACAATAATATGCATGAAATAGGTTGTTGTAACTTGAATTTTTTCTTAAAAGAAGCGATTATATTTAGAACTTTCTACAAATCTACAAATAGTGGAAGAAACAAATAAGAAAGTAAAAGATTTTACTAGTTTCACATTCTAGAAAAGTCAAAGAATACAGTTGAATGTGATGTTCCTACTTAACCAAATGTTATGAAAAGGATTATTTAGAAGGTATTCTAAATGCTTTTATGTCCATGGAAAAAGAGATATTTCGATAATTTTTAGGGGCTAAGGCTAGCTCTAAATTTAATATGGAAATGAGTTTCAAAAGTATGAATGGCATCTTTCCAATATTGCAAGTGGCACTTCAAGAACAACTGTTGTATGGTTTCCTCATGGATATAACAATATGGATAGAGTTTGTTGCAATCATTGTCACAATAGTTGGATTTGATAGATATAGCTTGATTGAAAAATTCGACAAAAACATAGAATTTGGTAGATTTGAAAAAACAATACATATATACAGATTAGACATTATCTTAGCATGCATTTATTGTAGAGAATATTTTTTTAGATGTGGTTAAAGTAATTTATATTCTAAAATCAAATCCAAATTGTTAGTGTTAGCTATTATTTCTAATAACTTAACCTAAAAATTTGATGTCATTAAATAGATGGTGTCGTCGCTACCATGAATAATATATATGGGATGGTTTAAAAGGCAATTATTTTGATATCTTGAAGGCATGCTATATAATTAGACATGCTCCAGCCTTGAGATCTGACCCGGGTCCATAAATGGCGCTGTTACAATGATGAATATTATATGAGAGAATATTTAGAAAGCAATTAGTTTTAGCACGACCCTATTAAGAGGTGTCATCTTTATTTTGTTGGAATTTAATCTAACTCCTACTCATGCCAACAGCCCTTCTTCCTTCTCTAATTTTTACTCTCTCAAATGAAAGCTGCAGAAAATGAATTGTTTTTCAACAGTCTGCATATATGAACTAATTGTCGCTACAGTCTGCATTTTTACTCAGGTTTTTCCACATGCGAAAAACCCGACACCCGACACTTTCGCTTCTTTTTACCTTCCTAAGCAACTAAATGTTTAGCAACACTTATGTAAGTTGTTTTTTGGGCCATTTAGGCACTTCCAAAAAAAGCGACACTTTTTGCGAAAAATGCGACACTGCATTTTTACATGCAGTTTCTAACAGGTGACAATTAGGGCAAAAAGCGATATTGCATTTTTACATGCAGTTTCTGACAGGCGACAGTTAGGGCAAAAAGCGACACTGCATTTTTACATGCAGTTTCTGACAGGCAACAAAAAGGGCGAAAAACTCGACACTCCAGTTTTACACGAGATACTACACAGGCAACACTCTGCAAAAATACACAGTATTCCAAGTACAGACTGTCTGCATCTTCATGCTCCAATAACAACTGTTCTAATTAGTCAGTTGATCAGTTGTTAAAAAAACATGTAAATGTAAAACTAGAATAATACAAGATCTTCCAGTTGCTATAAATGTAAATGAGCGATTGAAGATATAATAAGTCATAAGTCATCATTTATCAGAGGATAATCTGACAGAGATACAACGACTAGAACGGGTCTTTCAGTAGCTGACTCCTCAGAGTTAGTGATTATAGAGAGAGAAAAATATTCAGAACTTTAGCAATTGTTTTGAATCTGTAAGTAGGATCATGCACTTATCAGCACAATTGTATTGTGATTTGATCGTTGTTACTACAACCTTTTATACAGATTCACTGTCACAGACGCCTAATCGTTTCTTGCAATCTCTCCTTCACGGTAGTCTAAGACTCCTACACTGATAATTTGATTCAACACAAAAGAACAACTCGTAAACTCCATTCTCTAAGTAATCCACGATCCTGTTATTAAATTTTTTTGTTTCATCAGTTGACATCAATCCAAATTGTCAACAAATGTCGTATCAGAGTTGATAATTTCCATTTCTTCGCATCCCACATTTTTTACCACAACTCTAGACAAATATCTTTGGATGTGCAACATTCTTGCAGTTGATAGTTGTATTTTTAATCCATCTTATTTTATTTTCTCTAACAATGGAAACATTCATAACTGTGCTTCCTCTAGTGGATTGAACTTCTCCTTCACCAACTCGTGATGGCGATACAACATTATTTGGTTCAGAAGGTCAGGGCATTCTTCAAGTTTTGCAAAATTTACCTATGTCCATTATATTGCGCAAATACATGGTTTGTGTGGACAAGCTTTCAAGGTCAAAGAACTCTCGTCTAGCTATAATGGAAATGTCATGTTTGAGCTCCCTCCATCAAAAGGAGGAGGAATGCAAGGGATGAGACATTCATTATATTGTCATAATTGGGTTAGATATAGCACAACAAAAATACAAGGCTTTCCATGGACTATAAGGATCTCTCTTTGTGGGGGTGAGTTTGAGTGCATAAATGTGGAGTGTTCTTATAACAAACATTTCAAAAAGAAAATTCAAACAGTGTTTGCTAACCCCAATCGTGGACGCACCTGTGCTTTCACCGTTAAGCAGCACATTGCCTCAGTAACGCCCCCACCAAATTTGGTCGATAGCCCTTATAGCTAAACGAACAGTGGCTATCGCGAATATGTCACCCCGCACCCCACAAGGCACAAACTGTGCTTACACCAACCTAATGGCAGCACATTGCCTCATCTGTCCTACATGCAGACGGCGCTAGGCCCGAACTGCAGAAATTGACCGTGCTTGCACCTCAAGGGCAGCACCTTGACTCATCAAGCCCCCGTTCTGCCGACCACCCCGACCGTGGACACACCCGTGCTTACACTGTGGGCATCACCTTGCACAACAGTTGTCCTGATGAACACGAACCACGACTTAGCTTCCCAGCCTTCAACTCTTGCCATCCAAACCCACTTGATATACAAGCCTATACAACAGCCAACTCGCCAACAACGATCAGACTTAATCAAATGGAAGTTCAGAAACCAACATTGAGATCGAACCTGGCGCCATGCGAGATCGGGGGTCCCGATGTGGGTAACTTCCCTCCAAGCAAGCCGCCCGACATACATCAAACTTAACCAACTCGAAGCTTCGTTACAAACGAGTAACATCCATTCCAAGCAAGTGGTATGACTTACATCAGACTTAACCAATTGAAAGCTTCATCACGAGTGCTGGAAGCCAACCTGGCGCCACGCCAGACTGGACAGCCATAAACATGTAACTTCCACCCAAGCAAGCCATCCAACTCAGCCCACAGGTTAGAGCCCGTTTCCCAAGAGATTAACCCATTCACGTTCATGCAAGGAACACTCAGAACCACAAGCCGCGACAGATATGGAGACAACCAGTTCCTGGACCAAATGGTCCCGACAGCATACCGCTGGTGCCACAGACCGAATGGTCCCGATGACATACCTCTGGCGTCCCGGGATACGACCCTTAGCTATGTGCCAAATTAAAAAGTTTGAAGCGACCTTACAACTGGCGCTTTTACCGAACACTGAAACCCAGAAGGTAATCAAAGTCACTTTGAGGAAAATCCCACTTTATTGATAAATCTGAGAAGGTTACATTTCAAGTGTGTGACCGACCCTAGTCTCCGGGGCGCTGGCATGCCAAGGCGAGTGCCAGGACAAGATTCCAGCAGCTCGTCCTGAGTCACCCCGCACTCCCCTATAGTATTGGTGGGATTCGCCACCTCCCCTCATACCAAGTACTCTACCCAAGCTGTAAAGCACGTTTTCTCTCTCTAGAAAGTCATTTTCTCTCTCTAGAATTTATTGATCCCCAAGCTTTCTTTAATCATGCCTAGATCGTGTGAGGTGATTGCACATCGATCTGAGCTCTCTGGACTTCGCTAGAACCGATCAAAGATTTTCAGCCATAGGAACTTGGCGCCGGCTGGATTCCGGTCACAGTGGCGTCGGGATCAGCAGGGGTGCTACTGGCGCCGGAGACAATGCTGGCGCCGGTGGCGCCGGAAGTAAAGCTTGTAAAGGTAACTTTACAACAGACCTCCCCTGGAAGAAAACTTAATAAAGGTGGCAAGGAAAATCAGCAAAAAATGAGTCAACAAGTGGGCCGATCTTTGGGACTTAGAGAAAGGGAAATGGAGAAGCAAGAGGAGAAATAAAAGGAAATGGGGCCTCAAGAGAGAGGAAATTGATATGCTTTGGGAGAGGTGGAGCCTGGGAGGACTTACCAAAGTAAGGCAGGGGCACAATACAGGTATGTGGGCTAAGGAATGGTTCACTTGGGAAGAGAAGGGCTGTATCCTGGAAAGGCCTCCAATAACAAAGTTGTTTCCTCAAGAGGTAAGGTTGAAGTTGAATGGCAAATGGGGAATTACCTTGGATTCTAAGGAATGAGAGGGCATCTTCAGGGCAATATGGGCAAAGTTCCTGGACCCTAAAGTCTCTATTCTCCTATGGAGGATTACCCACATGGCTATTTGGACAAGGAGTACAGGGCTTCAGTGGGGCATCATAGATGGCTATTGCGACAGATGTGGCAGGGACCTGGACTCCATTCAGCACACCTTCCTTCTCTGTGAGAAGAATGAGCTACTCATTTGCTTTATTCTTAGTATCTATGATTACTTAGGTTTTAATATTATTGACAGTATTTCTTGGTTTCTTGGTTTGAACACTAGTATAGACAAGGACATTTGGCTTTGCATCAAAGCTCCCATTCTCTGGTCCCTCTTGGAGATGGAGGAATTCGCAAATTTTTGGTAGTCCTATACATTGTGTCTTTTTACTTAGTGGTCTTTGGGACATGAGTAACAGATACTTTGAGTCTTGTAGGAAAACTCTTCTAAAGAAGTTGTCTAAGGATAGTCCTAAGGTCAAAAGTCTAGAGACTAAGAGATCATGGTTCCTGAAAGTAGTGGATAGACTTCCGCCAGTTGTAAATTACTTTACCATTCTTATAAATAAAATCTGAACTGCTGCTTACTGTCAAAAAAAAAAAAGTTGAAGAAAATCATAATTGTCATGATCAATGTTTTTTGTCCAAAAAAACTCACTAAACTCGCAAAAGGCCAATCCTCAACCAAGTGCACCAGTGATGGTTGTCACACGAGGCACAAAATTTTTTCTCTGACGGTTGTTTTTTTTAAACTGACTTTTGTAGCATTCATGACTAGGGTTCCCTCGACAAATCGGCTTCTAGTAAAAATTGATTTAGTACATGGTGAAATCTTAGCATGGCTATGCCGACTATTTTTTCGTAATTGGCCAATTTTAAAGTCGTAAAAAATTTTTACCGGCCATTTCTAAGGCCGCAAAATTTTCTCTAGCAACTTTTAGGACGGGCTGGGATCCAATTCTATAGGCAATTTTATGCTGAAGATATCGACTAACATCGTGAAAAAAGCTTAGCTTCAAAAACGTTGATTATGTTTTTCAAAGGCCTATTCTACTATGCAATGGTCATGTGAAAAAGCGTTAACTATGCATTATGCAATGGAATGAGTTGGGCAAATGACATTTTGCTGTATCAACTTGCTGAGACTATGATTCTTTACCAGGCAAAATATCATTTGTGTAGCTCATTTCAAAATAATACTTAAAAGTAGACAAGTATGAATAAAGCCTAAAATAATGTATGACATATAAAAATCGTAAGACAATCAAGTAAACACACTTACATGCAAGGCCAATAGTTATTATTATTATTATTTTGTTTTAGGGAGACTCGGTTTGTGAGGCCGAGTACAGGATCTTTCTTGCCCCACCCTCGGGCTCCCTCCCGCCATGGGCCAAGGGCCTCGCTCGCACCGCCGACTTGTGCTTCTCGTAACGGGCGATATATTTCAAATCCTCGTATGCTGCTGCTTTGTTTTGCTCCTCCTTTCTTGCGTTATTGTCTGTTTTTCGAAGACATTCGTTTCCACTTACGGTAAGCGACACAACAGTGCAGAAGAAAGTTTTTGTTGTCAAAGCTTGCAGCAGCGGATTAAATTGTATGATCTGAATTCAGATTTATTGTATTGTTTAGCATTTGACTGCAATCCCTGGGGGTTGCTAAAAGATATTGGACAGACTGTTCTTTTCATTCTTCCACTTTTCTTGATTTTCTGAAGGGTTTACAAGATTTTGCTTTTTGTTTGTGATGTTAAATGAAGTGTATATAGATTGATGCAGCATTCTTGTATTTAGATGGAGATCGAGAGGATAGACAATGCTGAGATATCTTGATAATTGCTGTAGGACACGCTATGACTGAAAAAGGGCAGATGGCGCAGTCGCGCGAAGGGGAGTGTGTTGCAGATTATGAACTGCAACGAAACGCCAGAGTGCAGGAGAATAAGAAACGGATGCTTGAACTGGGGCTGACTAATCTTTCTGAAACTCTGGCGAAAGATGGTCGCTCCATGGGATTGACAAATGGCGTTGTTCGATCAAATGCCAAGACTGCACCACGCTTACCGACGCCTCACTTACTTTCCTCTCCAACTCCCACGCGCCGTTCTTCCAGGTTGGCCCTTGTTGCCCTTCTCTCCCCTGCCCTGCCCTGCCTACTCATTTCTTTCCCGGAGCTACATGTAGGCGCATCTTCCCATTTCCAAAAGAATTCGGAGGAGTAGCGTACTTTGGTGAGGGGAAGCAATGAGAAACAATTATTATTAGACTTTTTGGATGCACGTTGCAGGTTTAGATAGATAGCCAAGCAGCTTCCAACGTCTTGCTGTGGCTTTCGTCTCGCCTTCCTGTGACATTCGTGGACATTCTGAATCTGCGAGGATAGTTTAGTAAGAATAGATGCGGACACGCTAGCCTCGGAGAAGTTCTTTATTCCTGATTCTACGTCGATCCACTTGGGATCGTTAAAGTCTGTATTTTGGAATCAGGAGAGTCAAAATAAAGGTCTGTTTGCTTGAATGAGACGTGAACCTGTTTTTCTTGATATTTAAGAATTTTGTTGGCGGCACAATCTCTCAGGTTGCAATCCACTCCTGCTCTTTGTTACAAGGAATTGTCGGAGAAGGATATCTGCTCTGGTTCTATATCAAACTCTGGCGGATATCCACATTTACAGCCGGAATATTATACCAAAGAACACGAAGTGCTCCTTGGTTCATACAATGCAGAATGGGAGCTTTTCAAAGATGGCTACGGTAGTGACGGTGTTCGAATCTACGATTCTGTCAGAGGCAAAACATGTCACCAATGCAGGTTAGTTTTCGTTTGGATAAGTGCTGCAACTTTACGCTCCTGTGTTATTTTCCTATCCTAAGCTTGTCTCTGGTTATTTGATATAGTGCATTCCATTTAGCTTTTCGGCTGTGTTGCGCGTTCAGTAGAAAAACCAAGATCTTGTAGACGCTGAATGAGAAGGGATCGTGGAACAGAGGAAAGGTCAAAGGCTTTCCTGAAGTCAACAAAACAACAGTAGGCCTGCTCTTTCCTATGTCTAGCTTCCTCAACAATGGCCCGAAGGGTGAAGATATGATCTGTGGTGGAGTAGTGTGCCCTGAAACCCACCTGGCCCAATGCATGTAATCTCGTAGACTTTGCCTCGGAACTGATTGTTGACTAGAGGATGGTGCCATATAACTTAGCAATAATATGCCCATTGCCCAATCATAATGGTGCGATAATTACCAAGATTCATGGGGTCACCAGTTTTATGAATGGGATGGATAATGTTGGTACACTAGGAGGAAGGGAAACCGGAGACAACTGCTCGATTGAGCAAAGTGGCTAGGGTAGGCGATAGTGTGTCTGCAGCATGGATTAATAGTTCGATTAGAGGTCATCAATATCAAGGGTGCGACGGGTTTTCAGTCTCTTGATGGCCATCTGGACCATGTCCGAGGTGAAGAAAGTGAAAGTAGTCGGGCGGGGAGTAATTAATTTCAAATATGCTCACATAAGCTACTTACACCATTTTTTGGCACCTCATGCAGGACATCTGCAATCTTCTGAATTTTAACAGATTTATTATTCTCATAATAACTAGAGAATTTGGTTGACCATTGCACTGGCATAAGCAGACTATAAATTTGTAGCAGAGTATCCTCTACTAATATAAGCAAACTTTTTTTGAGAAAAGTAACTTTTCCAATGGAAATCCCTGCGAGACACATATGTCCTCAACTTTTTTCAGTGGATCAAGGAGAATCTTTTTTTCAAAACACTAATCTAATTTCTTGTCTCAATCTAGAATTAAAAATTACTCATCATTTCTAAGAATCATTGCATTTCCATGTAATCCTCTACTAAAAACCAAGTACATTTTCATGATCCATCAATATAAACACGTAAGAACCATGATTTGTCAATCATAACTTATTGGATTCCCAAGTCATACTTAATCATTAGAGAATATAGGAGTGCATGTTCAAAGACGGACAACTTAGGAAACGTAAGAATCATTCTAAAGTCTCTTCTCCCAGGAAAGTTTTTAAACTTTAGGAATATTTCTCAAACCGGATTCTTATCAGGAAAAATGAGTTTAAATTCTTAATCTTATTTGGCAATCAAAGACACAAAGCATACCAAAACAATTTTGATACACATCATCTTCAACCACAAAAAACGTCTAGATTTTTGTCTATATTTGGGAAATGTCTGAGACGGAGAAAACATGTCCACTCTTACGGCTTTCCAGCCCATCTTAGTTCTATTAACAAACTTTCTTTTACACAAACAACCCCTCACAGATTCCTAGTACACATACTAAGATTAGGTTGACCATATTGACATCCAGGAGTTTAGGGTTAAGACCAAAACTTATTTTGTCTTGATCCAATGCTCAACAAATTTGCAATTGGTAATTCTAATCAGTACAACTTAAAATTTGATCTTTTCTTTTACTATCAATGCATGTGAATTATAAATAATTCGATTCCCATATCTTCTCTAGTTTTAGACTGTTTCTCACAATCCCTAGAGTTTCTCTATTACTTCCAAATAGTTACATTTATGCTACAGATGGACCTTTTGAGAGAATCAACTCTATCACTTCAACTCTCCTCTTAAAGGAATTAGCTTAATTCCTAATAAGATGCTTGAGAAGATATTACATAAAATATTCGAAAATCATAAAAGGTTAGTAATAGATGTTTCACAAAGGTCCAATTCTATTACACCCAAGACTTTTCCTCTGATCATAAGATATTTTAATCTTAGTGATAAATAAGTGACAGGTATATGATCTACTAATAGTCCTACACTTTCATAGAGATTATAACATGGGTTAAGGAAGTTTAAAATTCAAATTATGTGAATTCATCCATTTCATTATTGAATTCCAGTTAACTTGGAATTTTTTTCTAAATTCCAAGTTTGATTCACATACTTAGATAAGTAATATTTTATATGACAATAGATGGTCCTCCGAGAGAATAACTCCCTACTAGGAGGAATTATATTAAATCAACTTGATCATTTTGTATTCAAGAAATTTCTAAAAAGGAAGGCTTTAAACAAGTGAGAAATAGCTTTGAGGGTCTCTGATTGTAATTGTGAGATTCCCTTTGGGATTCAGATCAATATCTTAGAATCTCACAAATCACCCTAAATTGTATGACCAATGTTTTTTTACTCGGCTTTGCCTTAGGTGTTCAAAGCTAACAATGGCACCATTGCCATTTAGATCCATTGCCATTTAGATCCTTCTTGCACAAGAAGTTTCCTTTTGGAATTATCGATGTCCCATATATCAACAATCATTTCCCCCATAAAGATTTTCTGCTTTTTGTTTTAATTTTCCAAAGATTCAAAATGATAATTGGTTATCCTATACCTCATATAGGTATTGTATCAATTCTAGGAGAAACTAATCATTTTGAATCTTATAACAATCTTTGATAGATTTCCAAAAATCTATCTTTCGAATTAGTAAAAAAAACAGCTTAACCAATTTCATGGCTTTCCATCATGTTATCAACCTCTACTGGCTAGAAAACTTCATCCCTATGAATTGAGAGTGGCCAACTCTAGGGATAAATTATTTATGTACTAATAGGTCCCAAACATGATCCATGTATCAAGAGTTCACCTCTTGCAATTTCCATTTTTCATCAGAATCTATAGTTAACGTCTATGAAATGACTTGAAAGTCGGTAATATGCAAAATCCCCAGGATTACCATTAATCCTATTGCATAATACAATTCCATAGTCAAATTACTAACTCTAGTGTCTTGTTCCACTTCCTACTCTAGAAATTTCGAATTCTAAAAAATTCCAAGTCTAAGCAAGGGAAAAATGACATAGTAATCACTTAGACAAGGTTTGACTTGCTCTCTTTAGAAAAACTGCAAGGGATGTGGCTATTCCATTCATAGATGCGTTCCATTTCGAAACGTTGCGTTTCAAAAGTGTTCCGAATCAAGAGTTTCGGAACGGGTCTGGAATTCAGCAGCGTTCTAGATTGGAACATTGCAAATTGTTATTTTGTTTATTTTTTTGAACCATGTATCAAGAGCATAGATGCACTATGATTCAGAATCACAGTCAGACTCGCGATTTGGAAAAAAACCAGAATCGTTTAGAATCGTTTTTTTTTTTGAATTTTTTTTTGGGCAATATGGGTATCAGATGAAAGCTCTGACTGTGTAGTTTGCCGACTGTTTCGGGTGCAGGATGGTCCAATTTAGGTGCATTAATCCATGTTGGGTTCTGTCAAGGATAAAAATTCAAAACTAACCTCTAGCCTGTTCGTTACAATCACAGATGGTTCCAGTGGGACAAAGACAGAGAACCGTGAGGGCAATTGTACATCGCTTTTTGCTTCGGGGGGGGGTTGCCCCCCGATCCCTTAGGTGGCTGTCGCCGGCCCCCCATTGGACCCCCCCGGCGACAGTAGCAGGGGGGGCGCTCCCCCCCTTGCACCCCCCCCTAGATAAAAATGGGGGTCCAAAACATCCAGCGGATGGATGTCAAAAGTGCTTTTCTACATGGTTATTTGGAAGAGGAAATGTACATGCTGTAGCCAGAAGGATATGAAGTAGCAAGAAAAGAACATTATGTATGTGGGTTGAACTGAAGCGAGCTCCTAGGGCTTGCTACTCTAGGAGTGATGCATATCTAGAGAAACAGCATTTCAATCGAAGCTATTTTGATCCGTCATTGTATGTATGTTCTTAATGAGAAATAGGACATCAGTTCTTTTGTTCTTTGTGTTGATGATTGAGTTCTCATTGGCACTAATGAAGAGCTATGTTCACAAAGTAAAAGTAGATCTTTCAAAAGAGTTTGGGATCGTTGAGTTAGGTGCATTTAACATTTCGAAAAAGTTTAATGGTTTGTTCATGAAAAAGTTCAAAATACCTCATTGGAAAGCAACAAAAACGATTCTTAGATATCTCAAAGTCAGGTTTGGCATTCATTACAATGATTATGAAGTCATGAGATTATCAAGATATGTGGATGCAGATTGTGCGGGGATGTTGAACATCAAAGGTAACATGATATTCTTTCAGCCTTGGGATAGGTGCTATAGCTTGGAACAGTCAGAAGCACAGTGGTATCCTTATCTTCTATAGAAGCAAAGTATCGCGCAACAACCGAAGTGGCGTGCTAGGTTATTTGCTTCAGAGCATGATCACCAGCCGATTCGAATGGGGCTGATTCGTCCGGTTCGAACCGATTAGAACCGGCTTGGCTAGTTCGAATCGGAAAATAGTCCAAACCGGGGAAACAAAAAAATTAATGTGTTTTCTGGTTTTTTAGTTCTTAAGCCTTTCTTATAAAAAATAGTTTTTAAATGCTATTTACAACGCTTTATATACTACTACTAGTAACTATTGTGTTCGTGACACATGCATCGATTTGTCCACATTTTTGGAAAACACCATTCATTCTGGAAAAATTGACTTCCCAATTGTAAGTGGTTGCCATAGTGAAGAAGGTTGTTGCCAGTTTGTGTGACCATAAGTTACAAAAGTGATTCAAATGTTTTGACATGTGATCAAAAAATATATATATATGATATTTCCCATTGACAAAAGTGATTCAAATGGTTTGACACGTGATTAGAATATGCACAATTTTAAGGTATCTCCCATCGCACGTTTGTTTCTCTATTTAGTAGTATTGAGAGCGCTTGCGTTTTAGATCTAAGACCTTGAAATTTTTGAACTCTTTAAAAATGATTTTTTGAAAAAAAAATGGTTAGCAGTCTCCTTTTCAAGAAAAAGTTTGCTAGATTTCAATCTGTTGAAATTTGTTTGAGTGAAGCTTTCAATGAGCTATAGTTAGCATAGAGGGTGAGGCAGGTGCATGCCAATGTGAATTGGGTAATTACAAGACATTGTTAGCTAGCTGGCTCATATTGCACAACCAAAGAGTATAGTGTTATTATGGGTCTTGGGAGATAAGAAACCAATAATTTAAAAAAGTTGCAATAATTGACATAGAGAGTTCAAAGTCGTGCTTAGCTTTGGCATGGGATATTGGGTCATTAGTTAGGATTGGTTGGATTGACCTCCCAGTCAACAAGACAATTGTCATGCGCTCATTAGGGGCACTTGTCAAAACGATGCTCCTGCTTGCTTGCCTATGTGTCAAGGTATTGCCAAGTGGCAAATGTTGGCTGTAGCCTGTGCATGGAGTTTGTCATGTGTCGACGTTAGGAGGGTTGGTGTTAAGGGGTGCTTTAGGATTGTGGATAAGTGAGCCTAGAGAGATATGTTTTTGATGACTTTCTATGTGGCAAATGTTGGGTGGAGACAAGGCAGCCAACTCCTTCTCGATCGTTGCTTCCTCCGTGCTGTCCTACCCTCTTCCAAAACTTCTCTCATATGATCATACATCTGAATGCTATCTCCTTTGCCTTTATGCTAACATGCTCCCCAATGAACTACCTCCTACCTTCTTCGATGATCTAGCTACCTACTATGATCCTCTCTCTAGCCAATAGTTCATCGCTACCTTCTCTCTTTTCTCTATACTTGCATGTATGCTTCTCCTTCTCCCTCAGTTAGTGCATCCTTGCTTATTGCTGTATATTGCGGTCCATCTCTTCTCTCTCTAACACTGCTCTCCATCTCTCTCTTCATGGCCTCTTCTTACATTGCTGCCAACTCCTGACTTAAGCCAGTGGATTTCCTACGTGCGCTTTCTTGCCTCATTAGTTTTCATTAAATCTATGTTCGTCTAGTACCCAATTTTCATATCATTTATCTGTGTTAGTTTATGTTTTTGTTTGATTCGATTATGAATGCGATTAGTGCATGACTAATCTTGTATGGATTTGCTATGTATTCGTGGTTACTAGGTTTATTTGGTTCACTTAACCTAGTCGGTGAACATAGACATATGATCAAGTATTGTGATGGAAAATCACTTGCGGAGTTAACAGATCTTGTTATGAAAGATTTACTTGTTAACTTAAAAATGAGACAGAGAAAGGGCTTTTCCATATCGTAAAGAAACTCAATTGGAAATCGATTATTTTTTTATGATTTTGCTCACGTTCCATCTGGTTGAAAACCAAAACTTAAGTGCTAAGTAAGGTTTGTGTCAATGTTATATGTATGGATAGCAAGAAAGTACTAGATGCAACGTGAAAGTCTAATGATGTTCATATGTTATGTGCTAATTGACTATTGTCCAAATATGCAGACAAAAGACACTCGGACTTCGTACATGGTGCAACAATTGTGAATCTTTACAAGGCCAGTTTTGTGGAGATTGTCTAATCATGAGGTGGGCCATTCAAATAGTGGATAATTAAGCTCTTCAAATCATGTAACATTTTAATGTTTTTGTTGAGGTTATTTTTTTATACGGATGACCATGGATGGGTATGTCGCTTGTTGTCAAAAAAATATTTGCAAATTTTGTGCTTGTTGTAGCAAGCTTAGGTTGCTTTCTTGTAGATACCAACCAACAAGAAAATAGTTGTCTTCACCTCTATTTTGTAAATTGCACCTATTGCACTAGATATTGTTCCTCAGGTCAACTATGTGGAAAATCAATGTCGCTTATGATTCTTGACTTGATTTGAGAGCATTAGAATCAAATAATCTTATATAGATTGTGAACCTTCTTCCATTAAGGTTCATAGTGAGTGGGCCTTTGATTCGTAGCGAGTGGCGAAACAATTTTGAAGAGTTTAAACTTACTTTCAACAATTTGGCGTAGAACTTCAACAAATGTCTTCATCCAAATCTATAGACGATGAAATAGAGAATGCATTTTGTCAAGAGCTGAGCTCTCCAAGCTCCTCCAAAAGTCAACTAGTCGGAGAAAGAATGAATCTTCTCCCACCAATCTTAGACAGACTGTTACGCTAGTTAATTGCCATTCTTGTCCTGGCGCACCTATCCTAGGGCACATGGCTTCCATGCATGGGTAGCTAATTCATGTAGGCTGGCCAAAACAAGCCAGACCATGCTAGATAGGTGTAACTCATAAAATGAATTGCCATTTCCATGCTCAGTCGTGCCTAAGTGGCCCTGTGGTCCACTCTAGCCTCTGATTGGCTAACTCTAGTCATTGCCCGTTGGCACCACAAGTTGACTTGGTTAGTTGCATGTCAAATTTACATGCCTCATTGCATGATTGGTGGCATGTCGATATTCACCCGGTCATCTTTCAATGACACACCTAGTGAACCATAATATCGTTGGGTGCCTAGACTGGGGTGTGAGTTGTGCCCGCTATTGGTGATCACCTACTCACTTGTTGCCTCACCATTGGCGGCCACCTGAACAACTTGATCACTAGTCCTTTTGAGGTCCGTTAGGCCCACGCCTGGGGCTTGATATTCGTCATTCCTCTGACAAGCACTTTCTTATCTAGTTATTAGTTACCAATAGGTTAGCATAATTTAGACTAAAATGGAGCTAAACTAGTTTGGGTCAATGCTTCTCTTTGATGAGAATCTTTGATATATAGAACATTGTGGCTCATTTGATCAGTAAAGTTCGATACAGTCTGCCATATAGGCTTGACATAGGCTTGTGTGGCAAGCCAACTAAGCTATACCACGTGGGTCTGCCATGTAGGCTTGAGTGGAATGAGAGAGAGAGAGAGAGAGAGAGAGAGAGAGAGAGAGTGTGTGTGAGTGAGGAGTCACACATGAACTACTTCCCTGTGGTATGGCCTAGCATCAACGTTGAAAAAAATATCTGATGGAGATAAGAAGGGTCCCAAGCAAATTTCAAATGAGAATCTTGCAGAGAAAGTATTGAAACCACAGTTGGCGAGGGATCCCAAAGAATCGAACTTGAGTGTACAAGCACAACAAAAGCGCATACACCAACTCACCACACATGGGAAGATCGTTAAATTTGAATTTGAAGAAAAATCATTGAAATGTTTGTAGATCGATGTTTAACAAAATCATATATATTATAATCTTCACACGTGTGGAATCAAGATCTACAAGAAAATCAACATTCTACACATAGAAAACCAAGATAGAGAAAATCACACGAGATGGACATAAGAGATGAATTCTCCACAAAGAAAGAAAGTTTGATGATTATTTTTCGACTTAGGTACAACTATTTATAGCTTCCAAAATGTCATTTGGCCACTTGCCCCAAACTTGACCTAATTTGGAAACTTCTAGATACTTTATCAAAAACCTAGAAAATCTAGATGCAATGTACCAAAATTAGCCAATTAGAATGGGTCCAAACTCAACCTCATCCACTGATCTACTTGCCAGAGGTAGTTAAACCACTATTTAGGCCCTTATTAACAAATATGAAACTAACTCGAAGTTGAGATTCATTTTGGCCTCCAAAATTGCCAAATGAAAAACTCTCTCTCTCTCTCTCTCTCTCTCTCTCTCTCTCTCTCTCTCTCTCTCTCTCTCTCTCTCTCTTTGACATCAATAACAACTTGGGTATCACACAAGGCAGCCTGCTCTCTTCTACACTTTTTTTATTTACATAGACAAGTTTCAAGGTGGAGGACGTTCCAAGGTAATGTACCGTATCAAATGCTTGCTTAGACAAAAGAATTTGTATGGAAGCTACTTGTCATAGAATACATCTTGGGTGGTTGCATCTAAAGCGGGAGTTATTTGAAACATTGGTCTTGTTGTATGGATTTGATTTTTGAGGAGGAGCATCCTTCGAACTAGATGGGCCACAATTGAAGTGTTAACAAAATATCTTTTTAACTTGACTGGGAGTGAAAAAAACAATGCCTTTACCCTATTAGCTTTCGAAATCCTAACTTTTTTTGGAACTTGTAGCTATGACGAGGGTGACATGCTAAATTGAGTGGGTCAACAATCTACAAGGCGATGATATCATGGTGCAAAGCTGCAAGTTAACTAAAAGACTTGAAAGCGAGTGGTGGCTCTTGTTATTGTAAGCTCCCCGGACACATCGTACTCTAACACAGATCCTGTTGAGTAAGAGAACAAGAAGGATTAGGACATGCAAGTCACCAACCCAACCATTGAGTGAATTACCCAACATTACGTCCCTACAGATGTGATCCTAAAATAAACCCTACCAAGTGAACACCAAGCATTAAGACTTGCAAATTATCAAACCCAACCGCAGAACAACAAATTCATGATCACTCTCGACTAGGAACACATTCTCACATCCTAGATTTCTCTCTTAGGGACTAATCATGCTGTTTGATACCATCATAGCTCAACACATAGCTGCCTGCCTCACCTAAGTTCTAGTTATCCACAGGCTCATCCCATAGTCCATGCCTCAAAGCTAGGAATGGATATCGATGAATGTGTAGGCCGACTACATGGCTACAATTTAAACGATATTGTGAAGAGTGCTTATGAGATCAAGAACGTCCAATGCATGTCCATTTTGGTGGTTTTGGGACTTCACCCCCCTACACCTAGAGTCATAACCTTACCACTGCGAGTAACCTTTAAACCTAGGCCCAATACCAACTATCTTAGCCTAGCTAGCAACTCCTAATCAACCATAGCATAAATCAGTGTCAATTAGGGATGTACTAATTAGGCTCTCTCGAGGCTACACACTAATTGACATAGCCTAAGAATTGAAACATAATGGTGGAATTGACCAGATTTGAGATGATAATGTTAGAAGTAATAAATGATAATGTTAGTTTCCCATAGGTTACTTTGACCCAAAAGGTCGAGACTTGTGTAACCATGGGTTAGGTTTATTATTTAGACCATGTTAAGTCATTTTTAGTTGAGTTGGACCCAATTTTGGTCCAGTAGTAATTCGTGGGTCCAAGTAAAGTCTAATTATGTTAAGGGACCCTATCTTGACTTTTGGGGGTGCCCTATAATTAGTAGTGGGTCTTGGACGGTTCTAGAACTTAGAGTTTGGAAGAGTCTAGGCCCTTGGAAGGCCTATTTATATGTACTCTTTGTTCATTTGTAATTCATTCCCTTTCAAGCATTGCTACTACTTTCTCTCTCCTTGAGGGCGCCTAACCCTCTTCCTCTTCTTCTTCTTCCTCTTTTTCTTTTTCTTGTATATGGAGATTGAATGTTAGAAGGATCTTGGCACTTTAATTTTCCTACATGGTATCAGAGCCATGGATCTTCTATGCTTGATTTAGGGCGCCCTACCAAAAGAGATCGTCTTCACTTAGGGATCACAAAAATTCAGCACCTTTGCTGATTTTTTGGAGTGAAGATCCGCTTTTTGACTCTTTTCCGTTTTGCAGGAGGGCGCCACACATCAAAGAAGATAACAAGATTTTGGGCGCCCAAAAATCAGGTTGTTGTTTGCTGATTTTTCAGGTTGCAGGAAGGCGCCATTAATTATCTTTTGCTCCTTTGCAGGAGAGCGCCCATCTACAAGCAATTTCTATTCTTCTGATTTGGCTGAAAAATCAGCACCCTTGCTGATTTTACAAAGTGAAGATCCGTTTCTTTTTGCTTGTTTCCAGGTGTAGAAGAAGGCAGGCGCTAATTTTTTTGTGATGATCCGATTACATTCCGAGGCTGAAAATTGGACAGCATATTACCATTTGTAGGGTGTTGCAACAGCCCTATCCGTGTGTGTATTGTTCACACTTTTTGGCAAGAAAAGCACACAAGGCTTGTAGGAGGGTGAGTTCCTACATGCATCTAATGTGTGGTTTCGACACATTCTGGTGCTGATTTGTCAGATTTGATACTTGCTGGTTTTTGTGTCTTTTAGGGCGCATTTAGGGTTTGAAAAGGTTTATCTTCTTGGCTGGTTCTTATGGCAAGAGATTTGGGAGCGATTCGTACTTGTTCAGGTGAAGATATGTTGGATGGCACCAACTATTCTTCATGGAGTTGCAAGCTGAGATTTTGCATCGACGTGATGATCAAGATTTTATTGGTAGCAAGATCTATCTTATATCATTTGAGATTTTGCAAGACCTCTAAGAGTGCTTCGGAAACACTTTTAAAGATGTACCGAATAAAGGATTCATCATCATGCTTTCTCCTCTCTAGTTTATCCTCTTTGAAGGTAGAAGGGCAAAGTCATGCAAAGTTTGATCATTGTCTTTCTACAAGTACACATCGGAATGTTGGTATGGTAAAGCATTCTTCTTCTCTTGAGCCATTTGTTGCAAATGATGGATGCATTAGTGAAGAACTTTATGAGCAAGCTTCTCAAGATAATGTTTTGGAAAAGGCTGAAATCAAGCATTCTTTGAAGCCATTTTGTACTAATGGAGGAGGGGAAAAAATCATGTCGATTAGTACATTGGTTCAAAGTGGCGTGTTGCTAGATTATTTGGGTGTTCAAAGTGGCAAGCTGTTGGTTTTTTTCTTGAAGATGGTGGACACCAGATTTAGCCATGGTTTATTGATCATTTTCAGCCTATGTTACATTGTGAGCATCCTATTATGCATCGGGAACGGCCTGCGGAAGGTTTTTGGACAGCAAGGTCCACATTTGGAACACTTTGGACAGCAAAGTGTTGGTGATTTTGTGGCTGTTGGACAACCTGCTACAGCCTCTTGTTGGTTGTCCGAGTCTTTGCGGGATAGCAAAGCATCTTTTTACCTTGGAGGAAACACACATGCCTCACCAAAATTAGTACCTTATGTTGATTTTCATGTTTTGATGCTTACTTCTTATGATGACGGTGTTGTCTTACCTAGTGTTGGTGAGCAGATCATTGATAGTAAGATTCGGGTGGATGTGATGGTAAAAGAGTATCATACTCTTCTTTACGTTTCTTGTGGTAAGAAGACTTATGGAATCATGTGGGAACCATTGATGGATTGCTAATCCATATTTCGGCTTGTGGCTGGTTTTTTGGTTACCTACTTTGGATGGAGCATGCTTGTCTTCACTTTTCGACTTGATGCTACCCCTTTCAAGCATTGCTACTACTTTCTCTCTCCTTGAGGGCGCCTAACCCTCTCCCTCTTCTTCTTCTTCCTCTTTTTCTTCTTCTTGTATATGGAGATTGAATGTTAGAAGGATCTTGGCACTTTGATTTCCTACAATAATTAGGCTCTCTCGAGGCTACACACTATTTGACATAGCCTAAGAATTGAAACATAATGGTGGAATTGACCAGATTTGAGATGATGGGAAGAACATTTTTATCTCCCTTGCAGAAAAGAAGTGCGAGGAAATGACACTTATACGATGGAACGAGAGAGGTTACAAAAGATAGAGTTCCAAGAATGATCATTTGCCACATGATGGCAAGCTCTATGTGAAAATGACCTATGCATCCTCGGAAGCTTCGTCGTCGCAGCTCATATATGTTGAAACTCTACTATGGTCTTTGTTTGACCCCCACGTTCAAGATTTATTGAAATACACATCTTTGTACATGGCTGTATTCTAGTTGGTCTCAAAGGATGATAATGGAGATATTTTATTCTATTTTATCTCTCTATCTTTGTTCTCTCTCTCTCTCTCTCTGTGTGTGTCTCTGTCTCTCTCATCTCTTAGAGAGTGCCCATGACTATATCAGACGGTTTATATACAGGAAGTGTGTTAAATGGACCTGGTCAGGCTTCTTAGAAGTTAGAAGTCAAAATAGACTTATACATTAAGTGTTTGTATCTGACCATCTTATCACCTAGTCTATGGATTCCCTTAGGACAGTCGAGAGTGTCTTCTCACCAGCTACATTGAGATTGGTCGCTTTTAGGGGATACTACGAAAGGACAAGATATGTCAGATGTGCTCTATGAGGGTACTTGTGCCAGAGGAGTATTTTATTTTCCAATGTCCTCTTGGGGTAGATACTACTAGTTATAGGCATTGAGTTTGTGTTCCCTACTCTCGTATGTGGTTTAGAGATGTGTGGCATTGATGATCAGAGAGATGTTCACATTGAGGAGAGCACATTGCAGTACCGGTTCTTCCAGTGGATATGAGCTGCTTTAGTCGACTATTACTTCCGTTCTTTCACGCGACTGACAGATATAACAGTAGCTCTCAGGATGAGGCAGCTGTCCCCTGCAGACGTTGACCTCAGATATAGTGCAAGGGAGATTCATTTGCCTCTTTTATGACTCTCCAATCACATTATGCTCTCTCGTCACATATGTGGACCCACCTTGTGTAGCTTTTCGTGAGATGTTATAGGGTTCTACCTCACAGCTCCTGATCACCTCTTTCTTCTCTAGGAGAGGATCTCGTGATGATTTCAAGTCAGATGATGAGGTTGATATTCCTACTCAGGACCAGCATAGAGATCAGAGATGCATACACAACATCATATGGTAGTTAGAGGCACTCCACGCAGTTTACGGTCACATTCCCATAGGTCGAATACTCGACGTCCACGTTGATGACAGCAGCAGCGATCCACTCCAGATATTCCTCTCGGGACTGCCCACATAACCTTTTCCTTTGACAGGATCTGAATGATATGTTTTGTTATTACGCTGCACAGTTTTCACTCTACACACTTGACATGTATCTGGTCTTATATGCTTTTATGGCATCAATAGACATTAATGAAGCTCTCTCTCTCTCTTCTCTCTCTCTCTCTCTCTCTCTCTCTCTCTCTCTCTCTCTCTCTCTCTCTCTCTGCCTTTATGATAGTTTTTGGGGTTTATGCTACCTGTTCAGAAACCCAAATGCAGATCTGCTCTTTGATGTTTTTGTTCTGTCACCAAATTTCAGCTTACATAAAAACCCTGTTGTCAATCATTGATCTATTTTACTTTTTTAGGTAGTTAGAATCTGAAGCCATGTCAGTAGTTGCTAAGTTCAAGCAGAAACAAATAGTTTTAGCAGACACAAACAGTGCTATGATGGCTCACCAAACAACCAGCCTGCTTCAATTGAGATCAATATGTAAGCCATGTCTTAAAGATAGTGGGTGCTTTATAAACACTTTTGTGATGAATTTATTATCTAGAAATGCTGATCACGTGCATGATTTAGGTATGGAGAAAATTTGCTGGAGGTCAACCAAAAAAAAAATTGGAAATGCCCAAGCTGTCGAGGTATTTGCAATTGCAGTATATGCCGAATCAGAAAAGGCTGGTCTCCAACTGGTTCCCTTTATAAAAAGGTATATATTCAACCTTTATTGCTGGCAGATTTGTTCCCTGCAAACGGGCTGAATGGCTTAGGGGTGCTCGTCAATAAATGTTGCAACGTAGAGCAACAGTAAGATAACTAACAATAGGAAGTGGACACAGCAGCTCTTGCTATGCTGGTATAGAAATGCAGTGACTTATGTTGCCTTCTTTCAGTAGCCTTCCTAAAATATCTGCCATTAACTTCAGTTAGGATAAAAGTTGGGGCTTAACCTTTTAACAAGTGAAACACTGTGATTGCAAGTTGCTGATTCTATTGATTATTCTTAGTGTTTTTGCTTTTACATACTTAGAGAAACTTACTAGTAGCCTCTGTAAGAGGCAACCATAAAAAAGCTCACATTGATGCCCTTTGTGGGAACCCTTCAGGTTTAAAGAGATGATATAGTTGTATTCTGATTGGCTTGCTCTTTGGTCGAAGAACCTAGGGGTATTCTGTCATGTCTACCCTTCCATAGTCCATGAATAGCAAATTCCATCTACTTACAGCTGCTTATGGGAGGAGTCTAGTGAAAATGACGATTGTAAGTGAAATATTTTTTTAATCTTTACTTTGTAAAGGCCAGTTTGTTTGGATAGCTCTATGTTCGTCTCACAAGAGCTGGAGGACTAATTCAAGCTATTCTATCTAATGATAAGTGAAATTTTCTAGCCTCTTCTCTACAAGTTTATCTTTGTAAGTTTCTATTACGGATCTAGACAATATCTTCCTTGCATTTTGCCTGCTAAGCAAAACATGCAAACAATATTTTCAAACGTTGAGCCATGAACTGTTAATTTAACTAATTGACTTGTTCTCCATTTTAGATTTTCTGAAAAGAAGCTATACACTCATATCTGTACATAATTATGCCGCATGAACTTCAGGCTGTTAGTCTTGGTTACAAGTCAGTTGCACATTACCTGATACTCTCACGCCAGACTTCCGTTAATGAGGGAAGTAATGGAGGAAGTGATTCTAGTACTACAAAACTGGAAGACCACCTGCGCTCAGCACCACCAGTCAGGCGACTGCTGGACTTCAAATCTCAGGAGGAGAAACAAATTGTTGAACTTGGTGGTCAGCAAAAGCCTGATGCTTTAGATAAAAACAATGCAGTAGTGCTGACAGAGGGACAGTGTATGGTCGAGCCCACCAGAAATGAGAGAAGAAAAAGCATGTTATCTGAGGAAGATAATGAGTCATTGAGTTTACCCATCGGGTTTGTAAACTTAGAAAACGCTGATGAATGTAAGGTAATAATTACCGATGATAAGGAGGATCAAGTTGAAGTTATTGCTGGAAATGCCTGTGACAGAACACTTAAAAAAGTAAAATTGGCAGAATCAAATTCTCTGGAGGTTTGCACCATAGACATTGATTGCGGTGGGCAATCTTTTCAAGAGCACAAGCAAGAAAGCATTGCAAAACGGTTGCTTAGGCGAAGGCTCAGAGCCGTCCAGGCCATTCCAGCTTAGTTGAATTGACATACCGGAAAATTTCTTGGTATCTAGACAGCTAGACTGTCTGCATGGAATTGCTGTATCTTTTTAGCCCTCCAGCTAGTTCTAAGTAGCCTTGTTTACCTTCTAAGGGTTTTGCTAGTTTGGAACTCGAATTTTATTTTCGGATCCCATTACCCAAAACTCTAAAGATTACAGATTTCGAGTTTTCATGGACCAATTCTATATCATGTTTCTTAATTTTGTTATACTCTTTCTTTTCTGATTTTGCGACTTTAAATAGGACCAGGGGATGTAAACAAGATGGACCTTTTGAGACAACTTTTGATAACAGATGGAAATTTGTCATTATTTGATGATGTTTCGGAAGCACACTAGTCCATTTCATTTTCCTCATATTAAACAAGCAACTTTCTCAGAATTTAGGAGTAGGTAATCTGTCTGCGGAATAACATGTCGAATTTAGGATTGCCTCCAAATGTAGAAATTAAGCTTTCTTGTAGGATATTCTTTAATTGAACAAGTTGTGGTGTCCCACCGGACCTTCTCATGTTTGGATGGAGGAAGAGTAACCTTCCGAATGAGGACAACTCGTGGGTCAATCAATGTGCTTGTGTTTGTAGAACAAAAATGTTTAAGGAGTATCATGTAAATATGATTCACATATATTTCAAGTCAACTTTGAATAATCACAAACCTGAAAATAAGCATTACAATGCATGATTAATGAGTTTGTAAGATAGAATGTGTGCAACGCATCACAGAACATATCACAATGACGCCACGTACAAGGGGCCAAGAAGTCCCTATCACATGTTTGCCATTTGAAGCCATATGAGTCAGTTAATAATAGTTTTGATTTACGGAAAAGTAAGAGAGCTTGAGGAGCATCTAATGCATTTCAAGGGCTGGACTAAAGAGTGAATAGTTAAAATAATCACTAAAAAGGACATTGACATCACTTTTTTGAAGCTTTTGGATCATATGGAGTTGAGAGTCCTTGTAGACTTCTCATACTCTTGCTGTGAATTCAAGGTTGATGATATTGTAAGCAAGGTCTCTTGTGCCCCATGAATCCATTGTAACGATAATGCTTATAATGCTATAAAATGTTTTTCATTGATTTTTTTATGAGATGCAATAATCATTGTGAGATCCTTTGCCTCTTTCGCGTTGTCAAGCTCTTTGATTATTTGTAGTCCATTTTTAATGATTTTGCCATCGTCATGCCATTTTCACCCGTTTTGGATCACAAAAACAAACCTTGACACCATGCAAATCGTGTGCTTGAATCTCTCACTAGGTCATCCAGTAAGTATTGAGTTGGTTAGGACTTGCTTTCATTTCCAAGAGGTCAAGGGCACCCAAATGAGGACATATAAGAGAAAAAAGAATTTACTATTAGGTGATTTGCTTGATTTCTTAATAGATTGTTTAAGCTAGCTATGTTATGGTAAAATTTTCACATATTGTTTGTTCGATCACATGGTCAATAGGGATTATAAGTTGTTGAAATGATTGTAAATTATTTATCATACCTTGATGTTGATTGAAGTACTCATAGTCTAGGCCAATTTGATCATGAACTTATTCTTTGCTTGCTATTTAGCTAATGGATGTTGATTCACCACATCAAACAAAGTTGAGAGAGGGTTATTTCAATTCAAAATAAAGGAGTTTCAACAACATTGTTTATGACATTGGATAAAAGATTCATAATTTTAACTAGAAATCTAAATTCACATGAAAATAGAGTATTAATTTCTATGATTAATTACAAGATGGTACATTATCATGCACAAACACATTTGATAAGAAAGCACATTGACACTACATAGAGGGGTCAAGATGGCTCTTTCATAGGCTGACTACTTATAGAAAGGGTCTTAAAAATAGCTTAAAGTGCTTCAAAGAGCATTTGAAATGCATAACAAATTGATTAGATAGTTCGAGTTTAAGTAGTTGTGAATAATAATATACTAGAAATAGCACATTGACATCATGTTGGTGATCTTTAGGTTCATTTGTAGTTGAGAGCTCCTAGAGACCTCTAGAGCCTTCTCCTCTTGTAAATATGAGATATAGGATGTTTGAAGCTAGGTTGCATGTGCCCAATCTAAAATAATTCATTGTGCTATTGATGCTTTCAAATTTGTTGAGTATTTTTTATGGATATTATGATTACTTTTGATTCTTTTGTGTCATCAACATATGTGATCTTTTCTTCATATATTTTTTGTGATTATGAAATTAGACACATGACATTTAAGTGCTTGGATTTGTATTTCGGAATGGAGTGCTGATTCTCAAGTGAATTTTGGATATAGATTCACCAATTCATGTTGTAGCAAGCTTTTCAAAACTGTGGTAGAGTGTTCTTCTCCATGGTTAATTTTGGTTAAAGATGTTGTGAATTAGGGTGGATTCATTCGTAATTTCTTGTTTTTTTGAGGAAGCTTTCAATTGTTGTAGAATGATCTGCTATAATAGATCCGGTTGTTTGTTTCATTGTTGGATTTTGCTTGGTTGGAGGTTTGCATTGCATGCATCAGTCCATAATGTTTTGAATCATGTTATTTTGTTTAAGTTCATAGATAAATTGATTTACATTGATTGTAAATCAATTTATCGGGCTACTATGAAGTGTTTGCAATATAGGTACAAGATTTTAGTGATTGCATGTTAAGGATGGAAGGTTTTTTCCTTGTGAAGATTGTTACGGCCAATTATGCTAAGGACATGGAATAGTCCTAATATGGTAGACCGGCCCTTTCAGTGTTAAAGTTTATTGGTCACGCCGAGATTTAAATCCAAGTCAATGCCTGTTTGTCACTAATGACCTTGAGAGGACCCAGACACTCTCTTTGAGACATATGGAGTAGTGCATGTACGTGTGACGGATAGGCAGGAGGACTGCGTGAAAAGTTGTGATCTATTTATAGTTGGACTGCATGGGGATTGCATGGGTTCATGCACATGAATCTACTCTCTATATATTGGGGTAGGAATTCTCTCGTTGACAACTCGGTTCAGGTTACCAATTGCTCTCTTCGCTTCTAGCATTCACATGGCATGGCTCGAGGGCTAGATCCAATATTGATCTAGGTTTGGTTGGGAGATTTTGCTCTTACATGTCTCTTGTTGTGTTCTCATGTCCTCATCTTAGGGGTTATCTTTAGTGGTTCTTACATTTGTATCAGAGTCCGGCTAAGATGCTGTATTGGATAGGATGGAGACAAATTCTACATCGAATTTGAATTGGAATGCACTTGGATTCACATCTCGGGTTGGAGTGCTGATTTCTCAATGGAAATTGGGTTTGGATTCACTAATTTGTGAGTGAAATATGATTTTCAAATTTGGTGGTAGAGTGGTCTTCTCCTTGTTTGATTTGGTTAGAAATTAGTGTTGAATTCACTCCTATTTTTTTGAAGTAGAATGATCTGCACGAGTAGATCCACTGTCTTGTCTAAATCTGTTTTTGCGATGAATAATTTGCATGAATCCATAATGTTTTGGATATATTAGATTCAAATTTAGTTGCAGGATGTTTGTTGATAGATTGGTGAAGAATCAATTTATCCAGAATGAATAAACTAACTGTTGTTGGAAATCTTGAATTTAATGTTTGCATGTTACGGATTTGAGTTTTTTTTAACAGACTAATCCTCTTGTGATTCATGCAAACTGAAAACATTGAATGGATATTGTAAGTTATGAATTACTTGTGCAACTCGTAACCATGGGCGTCCCAATAGGACTCAGTAGATATTTGGTGCTTCTGGTAAGTCCATTACTACAAAAGTAATGACAAACTGTACTCCGACAAGTATATCTTCAACCATTCCTCGCAGACGAACTGTCATTTGATCATCTAGCTTAATAGCAAAAGTCGCAGGTTTTATCTTTGTAAGGCCCCATGTTGCACATAACTTTGTAGAAATCAGGTTACTCTCGAACCGCCATCTATCACAATTGTTCCATTAGGAAATTGTCTATGTTGTATCGACAAGGTGATATTTTTTTGTTCACTTTCCCAAGCTGCTTCGACATGGAGTACTTCATTAGATTCTTCAAATCCAGCACAAAAAAGTGGCTTTTGATGGACTTCTGGTTCAGCTTGAGTTAACTTTCGTGCTAATACTTCTTTTGATTTTGGCACCAACTTCAGGAACTCTCCCAACGAAATATTGATCTTACTAGACAAAATATTCATGAGCAGTTCTGTTTGCGGTGCTTTCGATTCAGTCATCTTGAAGGGTTCTTCATGATGATGCAAATGAACATTCATATTTGTTCGTGAATTTTTCAGTGGCTGCAATGGTGAAGAACGAACTTCGATTGTTGTTCTAGCAGCTTCAAGCTCCTCTTCTTCTTGCAGATGTTTAATCCACTGCCTCATATCTTGATATCTTCTTTTTTCTGCATGAAGATTTGGATAGACTCCAGATGCTGTTGGTATATCAGTTAATGGTATAGAATCAGTAGGTACTGGATCTGCTACCGCTTCTTTCTGCTTCTGTGCTCTGGTGACCACCATCAAGGGTACACTTGGTTTACTCTGAGTTACTGGTCTTTGCTTGATTGTTATCAAATTTACAGGAGCTGTAGCCGGGGGTGGCTTTGGTTTTGCTAGACACTCCTTATAGCAATGCCCATAACCACAGTCACGACAAAATGGTACAATTTTTTTTTTATTTGGACATTCTGCAACTCTGTGATTTTCTCCATATGCAAGGCATCCAAATGGTGCTCTGGTACAGTTTCTAGATGCTTGTTGTTGCGCAGCAGCATAAATAGCATATTGTTCTGAAGATCCACCTTCTTGATCATTACCATAGTTCCATTGCTCGGCACTTCTGTAAGGTTTTGGTTCCATCAAATTGGCAGGAGGAGCGGGGTGCTTTGGTGGGGCATGTAAGGCTAATCGTTCCGGGTATCCAAGAGTAGATTGACGAGGTCTAGCTACCGGATTTCCTCCATAATGTGGTTTTCGATATCCCATCTGTGCATACCGTTGCTAAATTATCTGAGGATTGAAGTTTCAAAAAGCAGTCTCATAATCAGGCGAATTACACAAATGGCATATACTGATTTCCATTCATTTTTTCAATTGGGGACACTCATTCACTGTGTGATTTCCTATACAAATAGAACACCAGACATTTTCCCTGGTAGGAAAAGTCTTTGCAAACTTCTCAGGTTCCTTGTTTGCTTGTCCATGGAAATCTTCCAATGCTTTGATCTTCTCATCAAATTGCAACTGCAACTTTTCCATCTGTTTCTACTGGTTCTTCCCGAGTTTCGGAAACTCATTGAGCATCATTTCTACAGTAGCGTTGACATTCGTTGATGCAATAGTGGTGGATGTCGTAGTGGTTTGCCCTACTCTATAAGGCAACATCCTGATATTCGACTCATCGTCTGACTCTTCATCCTCCTCCCGAATTGTATCATCTATAGCATTTTGCAAAAGTGCATACTCATTATGGCGTTTCAGCTCACGTCTGATCCTTTTCGGTAAACCTGACAAAAACCACATAATCATGGCATTTTCGTTAATCAGCTCAGGTTCGCACTCAGATTTGAGGCGTTTTACCCGTTCAATATAATCTCGAACTATTTCCCACTTTTCCATTTTAATTTTACTTAAAAGTATGAAAGGGGCTTCCATAAACTTCCGAGGTTTGAACCGTGTGATAAGGGCTCATTTAACAGTCTCCCAATCTATATGCTCAGTTTCATCTTGATTATAGTACGAACCTTGTGCTGCGCTTGTTAAGGCCATAAGAAAAAGCTTAAGTTTATTCTGGGGAAAAACTTCGCCATAGACTTCACAAGATTCAGAATAGATCTGAAGAAATCTAACTGGATCTGTTAATCCACTGTATTTATGTAGATCCAAACAGGGTGCTCTCCTAACAATAATTGGATTGACTTCCAGAGGAGCACCTCTAGGGGCAGCCATCTTTACAGATTAAATCAAGCAGACAATGAGATTGGATCTAGATTTTCAGTCAAAACTATCTTAGATCAAATTTGCTAGATCTCTTTCACTTGACAAGAATCAAATTCCTATATCGTGAAAAAGATTTTGAAAATCAACCAATCGATACTTCTCAAAAATGAAAAAATTCTCAGAATCAAAATCAGACTGTATCAGATTTGACCCAAAATTTGGGACTTGATCTGAAAAATCAGAACCTAAAAATAGAACTGACAAAGATTCCCTAGGCGCACTATTTTTGAAAAAAAAAAACTCTCTAATCAGGTTTTTCTGACAAATTCTATGGAAATAACCTTCGCCAAACTCTCAGACTCAGAATCCGACACAAATATAGCTAGGATAGAACTAGCAAAAGTTTATGGCACACAAAAACACAGTTTTCGTAGTTTGACGAGGGTAAAAATAAAGATTTTCTATGATCTGGATAGGATGAATGTTCGCCGAACTCAAAAATAGTAAATTATTATAAAAAGGATGATCTGAAAATTCGGCGAAGGTTCTGACAAAGAATCAAAAGTAATACTGCCATTTTTGCCAAAAAAAATGTTTTATTGGCAAAAATATAACAATATGACAACTGATCCTCTAAGAAACCTTCTATTTCTGATATAATTCTTTGCCGACCTTGTAGTAGATAGATCTGAATCACACCTATGCACAGTGAATCGGACGAAGGTTTTTTTCTGTATTTTTTGAATTTTGGTGATTTTTTTGGTGTTTTTTGATGGTTTTTTTTGATGTTTCTGAAAATTTGCTGGGAAAGATTGTTCGGCCTTCAAACTGAAGGTTCTGTGATCAAAACCGAAGGTGCTTGCAACACGGCAAATGTTTCTTGAAAGAGAACAAAAAGTTATCAGGATGATTTTTGGCTCCTTTTGACCAAAATCTGGCAGATTTGACCAATTTTTGTCGTTTTTTCTGATATGTTAGATCCAAAGGGATATTAAGATTGATGACCTGAATAGCTTTCCCTGTTCTACAATCAGATTAGATTTCAAACAAGCAAATCCACTCAAATTAGGCAAAATCAGTCCCAAACTAACCCTAAATGCATATTTAACACTAATCATGCCACAACAAGATGCCTAATGCAAGCTAACCATCCAACAAACATGCTGCAAACTGAAAAATTGGTGTAGCTCCCCGGCAACGGTGCCAAAATTGTAGTGGGTTTCTTTCCTTGCCTATCCTCAACCCAAGATCTAATCAATCTAGCATCGAGGAGATGAAATCAGTTGTCAAGTGTAGATTCGTTCCCATGAGAGCGATAACATAGTTCAGATTTCCGCATGAATGGAAGATTCACATCTAACTCTACTATCCATTAACCCTAAGCATTAACACTACATCCATTAACACTAGATCCACAATGACGATAGCTTACTCTTTCTCTCTCTCCCTTTCTCTCTCACAAAAGTATAAAAACATGCAATCCCAATAACAATCAGATCCAACAATTAGAAAAACACAATAAAAGCATGAGAGATGGAGGAAAAGTGATAGAGAGCAAGGACATTCCTAAATCCATTTCACAAGAGAACCAATCTACTTTACTGAAATGAAGATATGTACATGTGTAACAAACTCGAATTGGTCCCTTTTTATAGTAGAGAGGAGGACTCTGGCCTCTGAATCCTATTGGTCCATTTCTGCCTCCCTAATTATTCAAATTTAAAAAAGAGTGGGAACCATTCAAATTGGAGGGAAACCCAGTTTTATTCACTAACTTGACATCTAGGCACTACGACATTAAATCCCGCAAAAAGGCCTAAATTCCTTTTATTAACTTACTAATTAAGCAAATCTCTATGTGATCATCGGGTTGGACTTACACATGCAGGGTGCCAAATCCCTCTCACTTACTAACTAGGGTTAGGGTTGCCTTGGGATCCGCAAACCCTCCAACAAAATTATTCTTACACAATATGTTCCATGGTTTGATGTTAACACTACCAAAAAATGTTGATTATCTCTTGGTGGGAAGTTAGCACTCCATCTCAGAGGTGCTAACCATTAGAGAAAATATGGGCCCAAAGAGGGCCCTATAAGAAATGCCATGTAGGAGAGAGAAAAATAACAATAAAATTCTTAAAATATCATTTTCTAACTTCTTTACGCATCTGCCCGCCCTACTTTCTATGAAAATAAATGTACCTTACTTTAGTCACATCAAACTTCACTGGTGTTTAATTACAGTTAAAGTATAATTTTCAAAATGTCGAAGTATTCCCTCCCAATAGTTGGGAACACTCAAAAATTTGAATTAGCGGTGACTTTAAAAAACAAAGCCTACGCCATCTCTATCTCCAGGTTTGAACAAGTGTTCTTTGAGATCATTAGTACTATAGTGATTACGTAGCCAAACATTAAAGCATTGAATTATCAGACAAATAATCAGTCGTGAAGAACTACAGAAATGCATGCATTCTGAGACGAACTTGAACACAATAAGAAGATAATATTGATTCAGTCTGAAAACAAAATAGATGTAAATGAGTACAACAAGTTACGGATCACAACCGCATATTCTAACCTATCTCTAAGTGGCTAAATATAAATCTGAATTAAGCGCAACTATTGATAAGCCAAAAGCGCAATAGCAATCTCTTTTCAACTCTAAAGAACCGAGCTAGAATGCTCAAGAGTGTTCAAGCTTGAAAGCTTGAGAGAGAGAGAGAGAGAGAGAGAGAGAGAGAGAGAGAGAGAGAGAGAGAGAGAGAGAGAGAGAGAGAGAGAGAGAGAGAGAGAGAGAGAGAGAGAGAGAGAGAGAGAGAGAGAGAGAGAGAGAGAGAGAGAGAGAGAGAGAGAGAGAGAGAGAGAGAGCGCTAACTATTCTTCTTGTTTCAATGCTATTGAAATATAAAAATATGAGCAACTATTTTTATACTAAACAAAATGCGGCAACGTCCAATAATAGGACAACTAATCAGGTCACAATCATAATGGATAGTGAGCTGGCATCCACCCAGTTGGTAATTTTTGGAAATTTACTTGCTGTAAGATTAGGGCAAGTCATTAGCTTCAAGACGAGTGGAACATTAACTGCCAATCAACCGACATGGCCGAAGTGGTTGAAGTGGCCGAAGTCTCCGAAGTGGTGGAAGTTACCAAAGTGGCCGAAGTCGTTGAAGTGTCCAAAGTCTCCGAAGTCACCGAAGTGCCTGAAGTCTTCGAAGTTTGTCGATGATGTCAATAAACGTCGGAGCCACCTGTGAGCCATTTCCAAGTAGTTCTGCAGAATGTGTAGGAACATGAAGAAAACTGCAGGTCTGGATAATGAGTTGGATGAAGATTAAAATGTCGATTAGTCGATTAGTAGGAGAATAATCCAACAACACAAGATGTTTCAACAACGCCCTTTCTTATAAAGAGATTTTTCTCATTCAATATGACTGAAAATACATCTATTTGTGATCACATTAACTATCTCAAAGCTTTAGTGGATCAATTATCTGCCATCGACTGTCCAATCTCAGATAGTGATGTACTCATGACTTTACTTTCAAGTCTTCTAGCATCTTATGAGAATTTTATCATGTTTGTTAGTTACAACCTGGTCTGACCCTTCCAAAGGTCACTTTTATTCTCACTCAAGAAGAGATTAGAAAGAAGATGTCCGACCTCTCTAGTAAAGACAAAGGTCTAGCACTATTCTCCAAGAAAACTTCTAAGGAGAAATTTCATTTCAAGACCAAGCCTACTTTCTGATTCACAATCTTCACAGCCTTCTCATTCAAGTCATGATAAACCTAAAACCAAGTTATTCTGAAATATTGCAAAAGGACAAATCATGACATAAAAGATTGCAAAATTTGAATGCACAATGAGACAAAGAAGAGGCAGTCACAGAAGTCTGTAGAAAATTAGCAAGCATTGAAGGCAAAAGAAAAAGTGCCAAGACTCTTCATGGTTTAACATAGCATGATGCCTAGCAATCAAAGTTGGTACCTGGACAATGGTGCCACAAACACATGACATCAAGTGGTTCATCAAAAACCATATCGGACATACTTTCTATACCAGGCCTCACCAAGAACCTGCTAATCAATAAGCAGAATTGCAAATCAAGGGTACACTATAAAATTTATAGCAAATGAATGTACCATTGAGGACAAAAATTTTGAAGTTCTTGTCAAAGGAACTAGAAGTCCTTTCTCTTGATTATGCTCTGATATCAAATTCAAAACTTAGTTCCGATGAAAGTACAATATGGCATTATAGATAAAGCCACCTCAAGATGATATCTATTAAATATATGGCATGCATTAGAGGAGTTCTAAATCCAAAAAAGACCCCTTGTAAAGATTCTTTTTATATTTTTTCTCAAATTTTTCTTACACATGGACCAATCAAAACACTCAAATTTGAAATCTACGTAACGTAACTTTTTGAGTCCACATTTTGATTCCACACTAAAAATGGCATAACTTTTTAGTGGTAAGTCCAAATTGTTTGGTGCAGCAGAAAGTGCTCAACAAGGGCTTTCCAATGATATGTTACATGACATACTTCTGAGCTATGATTAAAAAGTTATAGCAAGTAAAAAGTATTAGTGTTATAATATTTTAATAATATAAAAGACATCGTGCATGAATTCTTAAAGGGTCTTTTTGGAGCTCAAAACTTCCCTAATGCAATTCATTAGCAACTGGTCTATTGCTTCCTGCATCATAATCTGAATCCTTTGTATGCGAATCTTGTATTTTAAGCAAGCACTCTAGAAGCAAATTCACCAAAGGTCAATCTATTAGATCTAGAGATGTTCTTAAGCTTATACATAGTGATTTATGTGGTCCTATGCAAAACACCATCCCGTGGTGGTTCCCTCTACTTTATCACCTTCATAGATGATTACTCAAGGTTTACTTCTGTAAAAGAACAAAGATGAAGCATTTAGTTGCTTCCAACAATTCAAAGCTACAACATAAGTACAAATAGGAAGGAAGATAAAGTGTCTAAGATCATATGGAGGCAGAGAGTACATCTCAATATCTTTTTGATAATGGCATTAAGCAACAGTTTATCCCCATTCAGAGAAGCTTGCATACATTTCGACATAACGTAACAAGAAGGTGTGATTGATTCAATAAGTAGCATGTAAAAATCAGATGATGCAAGTACGAAGCAATGGCGGATGAAGCCGCGTACTCTAAACTATCTCTGAGGATCTGATAACTTTGTCTGATACACTTCCGTTGATAAGCAGTAAGCGTTGCTAGAAATATTCAAAAATAGAAACTCTATTACTTGATTTCTATCATAAGTTTTTCTCTAATGATCAACTATTTATACTAATGAGGAATGTCGTTTAGGCTTATCCAATTAGGACAACTAGTTAGGTCGTAGGTCACAATTGGAGCTTAGCCAAAATGCGTTGTCATCCATTTAGTGAGGACTTCTTGGAAATTCACTTTCTAACAAACTTGGGTAAGTCGTTATAGCCATAACAAACGAAAATAGCCTTTGACATATTCGATAGTTCCGTCGTTGTCAAAGCCACCTGTTAAACAATTCCCATGTATTTCTGTAGAAACACGAATAAAACTACAAAACTAGATAAATGAATGGATGTAGATTAAAGATCAATTATTCGGATGAATCACTCTCTGATAATAGAATAATCCAACACTCCCCCTCAATATGAATCCATGAATGCCCTTCAAACTTAGTTCTGCACAAAATTTCTTGTGTGCATCCAAGCTTAGTGCCTTAGTGAAAATATCAAGTGTCATGTCTTGCATTCGACAATACTACAAATTTACCTCTTTGTCGAGAACTTTGCTTCTGACGTTGTGATACTTAATTTTAATGTGCTTATTCTTGTAATGAAACCTGGGGTTAGCTGATAAAGTAATAGCACTTTGATTATTACAAAATAAAATTGTCGGAACATATTGTTTCAGAAAAACATCCGAAAGTAAATTTCTCAACCAAACTGCTTCCTTCGTAGCTTGAGAGGCTGTGATATAGAGCTATCGAAGTTTGCTTGCAACTGTTCCATGAAATAGGATCATTATTAAGGAAGAATGTAAATCCAAATGTGGATTTATGATGTCTACATCTCCTATTCAACTTGCATCTAAATAACACTAAGAATATTGAGTTTGTTGTTGTCGACTACTCCATAACAAATGCATAGGTCCATCGTAGCTCAAATATATCTCATTACTCTGATGAGAGCTCTCTTATGTGTAATACCAGGATTAGCCATAAATTGACTTAAGGAAATGACAACAAAAGCTATGTTAGGTCTGGTACAGATAAGAGAACCTACCATCGAATGATAAGGGTACTCATGCATCTGCTCCTTCTCCTCTATCGTTTGAAGACATTGGTCCTTTGATAATTTGAGTCATGGTTTCATTGGTGAGTGAGCTAACTTGCAATTCATCAGATTATATCTGATCAACATTTTGTAAATGTATCTTTGCTGAGTAATGTAGATCAACCTCTACTTCCTGTCTCTTTGGATTTGAATACCTAGACAATATTGAGCTTCACCCAAATCTGTCATGTCGAATTTTGAAGACAATATTCATTTCTCATCTTCTATTAGTTCGACATTGTTGCTGAAGAGAAATGTGTCATCCACATACAAAGTGATAATAATAAAAGACTATTGCACTGACTTGAAGTAGACATTCAAATCTGAAGTTCTTGGTTTGTAGCCATGATCGATAAAAAAAGTGTTGATCCTCTAGAACCATGCTCTAGTAGATTGCTTCAAGTTGTAAAGTGCTTTATGGAGTTTATATACATGATTATTTTTACCTTTGATAATGTAACCTTCGGGCTGTATCATGTAGATATCCTCTTCAATAACTCCATTTAGATAGGCTTATTGTACATCCATTTGATGTATCTCCAAATATGTTGTAGCAGCATATGACAATAGAAGTCTAATTGAAGAATTCTTAACTACCGGACTGAAAGTCTCAATATAGTCGGCATTCTGTATCTACAAAAATCCTCTGTCAACAAGTCGAGCTTTTCTTCGATCAATGCTTCCATCCGTCTTGTATTTGATTTTCAATATCCATTTGCAATCAAATACATTTTTGTTGGCAGGCAATTCGACAATAGTCCAGGTTTGGTTCTTGATGAGAGATTAATACTCTCTATCCATGGCTTCCCTCCATAGATCCCGACTAAGTGCTTCTTCGACAATACTCGTCTCTCAAATAAAATAAGCAGTATATTCTTCATACCTTATAGGTGGTCTACACTCTCTTGTCAATCTTATGGGAGATAAGTGAAGTTGATCATTTTGTTGCTGTTGTGTTACAACATCTTCTTTTTATTCGCTATTAGTAAGATGTTCGTCTGGTGTAGACGATCTTGGACCTTCGAAAGGATCACTCGAGTTAGGAACATAAATGTTTGATACTTCAGGAGTGTCCGACAATTCGACGGTATGAGCTTTGCCCTTGCCTTTGAGGTCGATGAACTGATCTCCAATAAAGACGATATCCCAATTGGTGAATATCTTCGATTCGACAGGATCATACAACTAATAAGCTTTATTTGAAGTAGTATATCCGATGAAAATGGATTTGATTTTGTGGAAGTGGAGCTTCTTCCTTGTATCTTGAGGTATCTACACATAAGCAATACATCTAAACACGCGTAAATTCGATAGTGATGGTTTGGAGCTTGTCCAAACTTCATAAGGTGTTTTGTGTGAGAGACCTTAGTCGAATGTCTATTCTGGAGTAGTGGAAACAGCTTCAGCTCAAAAGCATTTTGAAAGTGTCGCATGAGCAAGCAGAGAAACTTAGCCGCTTTGACTAAGCTTCAATTCTTTCTATCAACAAGTCCATTCGACTGAGGAGCATAGGAGGTGATAAACTATTCCTCAATGTCGTTGTTAAGGCAATACTCTCTGCTCGAGCATGGTTTCAAAGGATCAATACTTTCCTTGATCACGACTACACACCTAGCTCTTCAAATTTAAACGTTTACTTCAAGACAGTGCGACACTCTTTTATCATTATCACTTTGTATGTGGACGACACATTGCTCTTCAACAACAATATCGATCTGATAAAAGAAGGCAAGTCAATGCTATCTTCTAAATTCAACATGACCGATCTGGGCGAAGCTCATTTTTGCCTTGGTATTCAAATCTACAGAGACAAAAATCGAAAGTTGATTTACATTACTTAGCAAAGGTACATCTACAACATGTTAGTCACATATAATCTGGTTAATTGCAAGTTAGCTCTCTCACCAATGGAACCAGGTCTCAAATTGTCAAAAGATCAGTGTCCTCAAACAATTCAAGAGAAGCAGTAGATGCATGAGTATCCTTACCATTCTATTATAGGATCTCTTATGTATGAAATGATCTGTGCCAGGCCAGACATAGCTTTTGCAGTCAGCTCTAAGTCACTATATGACCAACCCTGGTGTAACACATTCGAAGGCTCTTATCAGAGTCATGAAATATCTCCGTGCTACTATGGACTTTTGCATTTGTTATGGAGCAATGGACAATGACAAACTCAATTTACTCATTGGTTTTACATATGCAAGTTGGGAAGGAGATGTAGACACTCGTAAATCCACTTCCAGATTTACATTCTTCCTCAACAATGGTCCAATTTCCTGGAATAGTCGCAAGCATTCTTCGATAGCTCTATTTTCTACATAATCAGAGTATATCGCAGCCTCACAAGCTTCAAAGGAAGCAATTTGGTTGAGAAACTTACTTTCAAATATCAATCTGAATCAATATGCCTCTTCGACATTATTATTTTGTGATAATCAAAGTGCCATTGCTTTGTCAGCCAACCCTAGATTTCAATCTAGGAGTAAGCACATTGAACTGAAGTATCACTATGTCAGAAGCCAATTTCTTGACAAAGAGGTCAGATTGCAGTACTGTCGAATGCAAGATATGACAACATATATTTTTGGCTTGGATGCACACAGAAAGTTCTGTGCAGAACTAAGTTTAAATGTCAAGGCATTCATGGATTCAGATTAAGGGGGAGTGTTGGATTATTCTCTTTCCTACTAATCGACTAATCGGTTTTTAATCTTCATCCAACTGTTTATCCAGTTCTGTGGATTCTCCCGTGTTTTACACAGTCTGCAGAATTACAAGTGTTTTTACACAATCTATAGAAATACATGGAGTTTGACAATAGTGTCGAGAATTTTCTCTCATTACAAAACCCAACACTGTTGGTGCTATAGTCAATTTTCTCTTAAAGCGACACTGTCAAAAATTGCAAGTAAAAATGCAGTGTCACGTTTTTCGCATGTCTGATATTCCGAGTAATAATGCAGTGTCACGTTTTTCGCCTGTTAGGAATTGTGAGTAAAAATTTAGTGTCGCATTTTTCGCATTTTTCAAAGTGCCTCAAATGTTAAGGAAATGACTTTGGCAAAGTGTGGGGCTACTCCAATATTCAGGAAATGAGATTTTGCGACACTGTCGCATTTCTCACAAAAGTCGTATTTTTTGCCTGTGGTACGTCATTTCTACAGAGTGTCACATTTTTTGCCTGACTGTTTACGACCAAATGTCACCGCTTATCAGCAAGCAACTTTTGAGAAGAACTGGATGAATGCCAACAGACTCTAGCCAACTGGCAGCCGCATTTGACGACCTAATTGCTTAGTATAAATAGTTGTTCATATTTCAACATCTAATAATCAGATCAAATCAAGTATTGAATAGTCAGCTCTCTCTCAAGCTTGCGAGCTTGAACACTCTTGAGCATTCTAGCTCGGTTCTTTAGAGTTGATTAGAGATTGCTATTGCGCTGCTGTTTCGTTTCATACTGAATCAATACTATATATATTATTGCGTTCAGGTTTGTCTCAGAATGTATGTGTTTCTATAATTCTTCGCGATAGATTATTTGTCTGATAATTCAATGCCAAAATGTTTGGCTACGTAATCACTGTAGTACTAATGATTTCAAAGTTAGTTACTATAAGATCGAACGTGATTTTTATCACTATTGTTTTGTTTGAAATTGATAGGCATAGTCATGCATGAAGAAAGAGGAAGATAGTTTATTCCACTGTGCATGATAAGTTTTCTCTCTTGTTGTTCAAATTATTTTTAATCGAATCTTATTCGACCTATCTTTTATACACTTCTTTCCAACAGTTTTCAATTTAAAGTCTTGTCTATTTCAAGAACTTTGCCAAAATGTTAATTGATTTCCTACATTTTTTTCATTAGAATTTGTGTGGCATAATTTTTGCAAATGAATGTATATGGATTTCTAAACTTCTTCCCACTCCTTTCTATGATCACAAACCTCGACCAATTCACTTTGTAGCATGTTACGGCCTTTGCATTGTAGATCAAGTTTTTAATACTCCTCTTTACCAATTGAGGCTTTGAATTCCATAACCAAACAAGGAGTGGATCCTGCTTGACGAAGTCCCCAATCCGCTACTAGCATTGGACTTCTCTTTGGGGATAACATAGACCTCCCACACTTTTTGAAGCTCTCTTTGCATGTTGCATTATGCATACCCATCACTTTCCTTTTTTTTTTTTTTTGGCTTTTTTTGTGAGAAATTGCCATAAAGTGGCAAATCTAGCTTGATCCAAAACCATGTAGAATAGTGTAAATTGTGTACACAAGTGGGTCCTACACATGTGAGGCCAGGATGCCACGTGGGAAACCCATCCTAGATTAGGTTAGGTCAAGTCTATAGGGTTGGTCATGTCATTTTGGTAGTGATTCCTAGATTATAGGACCTACACCTAAGTTTAAGGTGAAAAGTTGATCAACTAGTCACCTACCAAGCATGACTCTAGGAAATAGACTAGGGTTTCATTTTAGGGCAAAAAGACTAAGTTAACTTCTTTATTACATGCTGGAAATTCACCTAACTTCACAAAGGAAGTCACATTTGTTATGTATGCCAAGCTCCCATAGTGAGAAGATAGATTATCTTTGGAGCTCATTGGCAATCTCGAGTTTCTACTCTCCATGTACAAATGAAACCAATAATTTGAGTACTCAAAGTCTCTTCTAAATCCGTACAACAGACTGCTCTTTACACGTGTGGGCTCAGATTTGTGTTTATGATCTTGTTTTTTTATTATCAATACTTGTTATTGCCAATCTAGATCAAGATTTGTTGACTAGTTTTTTGATGCATTGTTAAGCAAATACATAATCTATAAGGGAAGCTCCCTAAGATCCTGCTTACAAGACAAAACACAATGGAAAACACACTATGGAGCAACCACCCAACCAAGTAAAACCAACCAATCAACTCTAGAAGCTTAGCCAAGGAATAAGAAGCCTGAAGGTAGAGTGAAATCCTGGCAATGAATCAATGATCACAATGAGGAGTATGGCGAGTTTGGCCTCAATATATAGAGCCAAAAGCAACCTGGGCACATAGCCATGCATAGCCCTAAGTTCCCTATACATAGATTCACCTAGAATAGAGTCCTCAACATGGACCACCTATTCATAGATTTGCTATTCATAACTCTACACATGCATACACTGTCTCATACCTTGTCTAAACTCCATTTAGTGTGTTTTGGGCCTCACAAGGATATTAGCTACTTTTGGGTCACATCCAGTATGACGTGGCATAACTAACAGCTTGATTTACTAGAGTACCGTGTACCCAAGACTAGGAGTATACTGAATCCTACTTACTGGCCATGGACATAACATTCTTCCCTCCTTAAACTGCTTCTATCCTTAGAAGCTCTCTAAATAGGAAAGAATAACATGAACAGTTCCTTTAACTTTCAATATTAACCGAGGAAATCATTATTCTTAGTCTGACTTCCATATCAAACAAGTACTCAGAGATAAGCCTATTTCCAATTGTTAATCTCTTCTCTGGAGTACAAACTCAGGTTTGAAAAGTACACTAAGAGATATATTTTCTCAACAGGGTTACACTCAACACAAGTTAGTAACATCACCTTCATGTAAAACACTTACATGAAACACTGGAGGAAATAACCTAACTTAGGAGACTAAAGTTAAAGAAATAATATATATAAAATAATTATAATTATAGTCTAAACTATTCACAACTCTGGCAAATTATTCATAAGCTTTCAAGTACAAATATCCTTAGAATCCAAATTCTAAGATATGAAATTTCATTTGGCTAGAATCTCTAGGAGAATCATTAAGATATAGAATAACTAAACTCAACTCTGAGTACCTCAGATACTCTTTTGAGTTAAATGCTCCTGTTTCTAGCACCAAATGCAAGAAAATAGCATTCATTCATCTTAATAGACTTGTCTGTCTCCTAAGATAACTAGAGATCCAATCAAATGAAGAACTGTACCCAAGCATCTGCAGACCATAAACTGTAGTAGAATAACATCCACTAGATAAATTAAATTTTCCACAAATAAAATACTTATCTTGTGAGAATGTTTGTGAGATCCATAGATTCTCAAATAAAATACTGGAGTAGAGAGATTTAAAACACTGATCTGAATTCTTACTCAAATAATAGATCAAGAGTTAATCATCACACTTAAGAATCATTACAATTCTTTATAATTCTCTGACAATAATTAAGTATCTATTTATGATTTGTCAACCATAAATATTTAGATTCATATGATTTGTCAATCATAATTTTCAGGAATCCAAAACCATACTTAATCATTTAAAAGATACTGGAGTATATGTCCAACATAACTCAAGAAAAGTAAGAATCATTTCAAAATCTTTTCCAACATGAAAACACAGAATTTTAGGAACATTCTCCTAACAGGATTCTCTGACAGAAGTGCTAGATTTCCAAGTTCTATACAGGCATAACTAACAACTTGATTTACTGGAGTACCACGTATCCAAGACTAGGAGTATACTGAATCCTACTTACTGGCCATGGACATAACATAATCACTCTTGCGGATCTTCTAAGATCCATTTATGTTCTAAAAAGTACTGTACTTTCACATTATTTTACCAACAATCAGAAAATCATAATGTATCTACTATCGATAATAGACATTTAATCGTCATTTGTTTGATCACTTTTGACATCCTTAGATATCTTACTTATTGCATTGTTACAATGTCCCTCTGTCTACATGCTAAATCGACTTCGTTTGTTGATTTGCATGTGTCCGAGTCTCCAACTGGAAGAGGAAACCATTGCTCACCTCTTTTATCAATGTTAGTGGGAGCTATTGATGGAGCTCTGAACTCTTCTTTGTTGGATTTTAATGCTCAGGACTAAATTCCCTTAGTAATGAGCATCCTAAAATCTGTCGAATCATCAACAAGGCAAGTGAATTTAGAATAAAGTCTGCACCTTTAGCATTTAGTGATCATTTGGATTAACCTCAATTTATTCGATTCCTTCTGGTCTGATTGTTTTTCCTAGACAGAAGTAAGTATCCAGTTAGCAACGATCAAGCTTCTGAAGCTCTGTATTTTTGCGCCTCCCAGACTAGAGCATAGCTTCATGCTCAAGTACTCTATTTTTGATTAATTAAGAGTGCAAATTTGTCCACACACAACTGTTGTTCTTTTGTGTATTATTACAGACTGTTTACATCTTCTTTCCTGTTGCTACACTGACACACTTCCAATCCACAACCGTCCGTTGTTGTAAGTTTCCGCTGCTAGTATCTTGATCCAGATTTTGATTTTGGACCTCTATCTTGCAACCGATTGTTTGATTCCCATCGAGATACTACGTTCTATCCTTGTGTCAGAACTCGTTTCTGCTACACCACCCCGACATTCTTAGCACTCAATTGACTATGTTTTTTTTTTCTTTTCCAAGTGGACTCTGTAGAACTTGGGTATTGCCATTTTTTGATAGTTGGGCATCTCTATATACATTCTATTCTTTGGCTTATATGGAGAGTCTAAAACGAACATGTTTTGAGGGAGTTCACTCCTTAGCAATCTTTATTATGTTCGAATGCTATATCAAACTACTTTTTGTAGTTATATGGGATTGTTGCCTTGTGTGGTGATGCCCGTAGTTTGGTTATATATTTCTTACTAGTTCTTGTTCTTTGAGCTTTTTATCTTTAACTTCTTAGTTTATCTATCCAAACTCTACTATGAACATGTGTACTTGGCTTAGTTCAACTAAACCTATGATGATGTATATGATGCTTATGTGTAACATTAGTTTTAGTGCTTTTTGCATAAAAATCTTTCTAGGCCTTCACGTTGGGATTTTAGGCCCTTTTGTTAAGAACAAATTATGAGGTGTTTTTTAGAAGAGCTTGGCCTTGAGATTCAATTTTACAAAGAAGTGATTTTACAAAGGTTTGTAAAGGTGTGACCTCTCAAACTCCAAACTCAACTTAGGAGAGAGAGTCTTAGGCCACAAGTCTCTCTAAAGTTAGACCTAGGAGAGAGAGTCTTGGCCACAAGTCTCCTTCCAGTCGGGCAATGGGTGTGGCAACCTCCAAACTTCAAACTCAAACCTAATGGTTATTTTTTGAGAAAGTGAGGGACCTTCAATGCAAGTATTTTAGGCCTAACAACAAACTCAATGTATATACGTGAACGTGCTTGTCGCCTTGGCTAAGGAAAAAGTCATAAGTGTTATAGGTCCAAGCTTTTGTATTACTTCAAAAACGTTGGAGCTTCGAAATATAGGGGAAAGCCCAGGGGCTATCCTCCCCATGGCTTTGCCTCTTTTGAGGGCCCAGAATTGAGGACTTGGGTCTTAAAATTGGGAGAAAGCTTGGGCCCAATAGCGTAGACAAAGTATTTTCTTATGCTATTCTTTTGGGACTAGGGCATTATGCCCATAAAGCCCATAACAGTACATGTGTAATGCCTCGAGCCCAACAATGATGCGATTTTGGTTCTTAAAGTATTTTTAATTATGAAAAAAAACATGGTGATCATCGAAAAAAGCTTTGCCTTATTGAGATTGTTCAATTTGTTTGAAAGAACAAATATTTTATTCTATAAGATTGTTAGTATTATTTTACGACTAAAAACACCTAAGAGTGACATCACAATAGCTTACCGCTAGCGCCGCAAAGCTAAGGACATTGAAAGTTTTTATGGTTTCATAAGACCTTTTGGTTTGAGGGTTGTTGGCTCCAAATTGCAAAGCATGTCCAAATATGTGTGAAGTGGCCTTTGACGTGCATGAGGGGCTCATGCCATCGCTAGTCAGTAGGCCAAGCCTCAAGGCCGGGGAGCCGAGAGGTGTTTCTCTTGAGGCTTGGGAGCCGAGAGGTGTTTCACCTGACCACGGCCCTTTCTGGTGAGGAAGGGCAAGCCAGGAGGCCCAGACAGCAGCAGCAGGAGCAAGCGAGGGAGGGAGAAAAAAGCAATTATTGCGCGCCATTACGTCACGTCGAGTCTTCTCGCAGACAGTCATACGCTCAGTCTCGGCCCCTTTTCTTTCTCTCTCGCTCTCTCTCTCTCTCTCTCTCTGTCTCTCTTTTCTCCCCGAAATCGTAATTCATCTCTTTTTTTCTCTTTTTTTTTTGTTGCCTCGTGCAGACCTGAACTGGTACTGACGAGGAAAAACTCTCTCTCTCTCTCTCTCTCTCTCTCTCTCTCGCTCGCTTTTCCGGGTCTCCCTCTCCCTCCCTCTGGCGTCTGCTTTTCGTGTGATTTTGTTTGGGTGTCTTTTCGGCCCGATCCCATCTCATTGCCGCTGGTGCCTCCTCTGTCTGAATCCCACCCTTGCTACTTCACGGATCTCAATTCGCACCTCAGATTGCTCCTTTCTCCTCCGTCGCAAGCGCGTGTCATTGGTCCGTACAAATGCTCTGATTCCGCTTTACTTTCTGTGAGACAGCCAGCCCCTTGGACAGATTGCTGTGCAGCTTCCAACATCCGATGCACTTGAATTGTGCTTCGATATCGAAGATTATTCGAGTGGTGATTTAACGAGGAATTGATGTTACAACATTTTGGTGCAGATCGGAAAAGTTGTGATTGGAGGGAGGACTTATCGTTCTGTGTATGAGAAGTGTGTATCAGTATTAGTATTGGGTGGGTGGGCATGTTTGATGGAATATTACTATGGGGCAGTGCAAGGGGCGAGGTCCTCTTTTTCGGGCCTTGACTTGATCCCAGTCGGCGACCCCGACCCCGACGCTGCTGGGGCTGTGCTCTCTTCTCTATCCACTCGAGGAAAGTGGCATCTGCAGCATGCTCTACCTTCCTCGTCTATGCCGCTCTCAGAGGGTGACCTTGAAGGTGAGTAGCTGACAGTACTTTGCTTTTCCACTATGCAAGCTTCAATAATTCTACCCAGTTCCTTCCGGCTTCCTAACTTAAAAAGCTACGTTGCACTTGATATGGAATTTGTAACCAGCTATGTTTTGTCCTTGGTCAAGTAAGTACCAATAACATCCAGACGTGGTACAAACTTTAGCTTTGGAGACCAGCACGCATTTTGAGAAATCCAACTGTCTATATATTACGCCACATGTTTTTTACATAGAGAGTGAAGTACGATATAATTAAGCTGCAGAAGCTGGTTAAACTTGTTCTTTGCTCTTGCTTCGTTGTGTTTGATTTGATCACTTGAATTGCCACTAACACGACGACTTCAGACTATAAATTTTTACAATGGTCGAATCAACCTTGCCCTGTATTTCGTTTGTGCAACCATCTAATGTGTTGAGAATACTCGAAGTTGTAGCTGGAAGCAACTAGTTGTTTGTTGGTCTCGCCTTTTAGTTGATGAAGTGGAGTGGATCCAAGATATCAAGTCGTAATTTCCTCCGAAAAAGAGATCTCCACCTGGGGTTGTACTTTCTGCCAAGTACATTTTTCAGATTCAACGCGACTCGGTGATTCTGCAAGAATTGGTTCCGAGGATCTCGTTTGTAGCAGAGCGTTTCATAGCTATTGAATCGTATCTGCAAGCGCCATAGCTCACGTGGCGATTCTCTTAATCAATGCTGGGCTACAAGACTGGGGTGCGTAATTCGTTGAGCTGTATGGCACTGTATCTGGGATGCTAGATGCTACCTGAACTGGATGGAATTTTATTCAAAACTGCTTTCAGATAGAACAGTTCGAAGGTGTACCTAGCTGTGCACCAAAAGTTTGATGGGATCAGACGTTGAGCTTGTCTACTCCGACAGATCTGACCAGGAAAGTTTTGTTGGATTTGCTTTAAGAGTCTCTCAAGTTTGCTGTGTGGACCTTTTGCAGAAGCAATGTGGCAGCTGCCTTTGAAGGCTAGCAACGTTATGGAGCCAGTAGTTGCTGGTCCTTATCCAGAGCGTCCTGGGGAGCCAGATTGCGTCTACTATATGCGAACTGGTCTTTGTGGCTTCGGCATGAGCTGTCGCTTCAATCACCCTCATAACCGGAAAATGGTTTGTTGCTCTGAAGTTACTATCTTAATATAACATGTTATAGATTAATTCGTGCTTTGAATTGAAAGGAAGTACGCAAGATTCAAATCATTTCAGTTTCATATACTTGTTTGCTGTTACACCCTGTTTCTTAACCGAGGGCTCACTAACACAGGCCGCACTACTGGCCCGTGGAAAAGGAGAATATCCAGAAAGAATTGGTCAGCCTGAGTGCCAGGTATGAATCGTACTATTTTCAGTTTGCAATCAAAGGGTGGTTTTTAGTGGCATCTGATATGATGCAGTAAGTGAGAAGGAGCATGTTTTTGAGCGTTGGTGATTGAATACTGTCGATCATGAAATTGAAATCCAGAGTAGTTACAAGTTTGACAAAGAAAAGGTACTCTAAGACTTAAGTGTTCAAAATGAAGTGCAGCTTCTCAGTATGGTAATTTACTACAAGATGCATGGAACCTAAAATGTAAGCAGCCATTAGTAGATGATAGCTTTGAAGCATAAAACTAAGTTTTGATAGTAGCTCATGCACCCTAAGTGATCTGTGTGATTCTTTTAATTTCGAAATGTTTGTGCTCATGAAGAAAAAGGTTTGTTTTTTCCCCCTTAAGCTTAAATTCCCTGTCAAACTGAGTTATTTAGGTGTTATGAGTGTTCGTAACCTTGACAACTTTTTTCGCTCCTGGCATTGTTAATTTATCCTGTATTCCCTCGGCGGTCTTAATTTATGTTGTCATAATTATCTTCTCTTTCTTGTACCAGTATTATTTAAAAATGGGAACATGCAAATTTGGTATCACGTGCAAGTATCATCATCCACGAGATAAGGCTGGATCAGCCGGAAGAGTGCACCTTAACGTGCTTGGACTTCCTCTAAGACCGGTATGTGAATTTTCCTGCCAGTTTTTCCATTATTGATAGACCTTCTCAATGTCCAGTGTTTGATTTCAAATCATGAAATTTGATGTGGCTTTACTACCTGTTCACATTACACAAATAAATTGGGATAAATTTGGTAAACTGGTTTTTTATGGTCTGGTCTGCATTCTCTAACTAGCATCACCTGTTTTTGAAACTGATTTTGATGTACAAAGTGGTTCTACCTCATGTTCTTTCAGATATCTTGGGTCATGAAATTGACATTTATGTTGTAATCATAGAAAATGCCTGTTACTGGAGAATTAATAAGTTCCTTGGAACGTTGTTGAGATTCTATTGTTGTTTTGAATTTTACTAGGGAGAAAAAGAATGTGCATACTATATGCGCACTGGCTCCTGCAAATATAGCACTACTTGTAAATTTCATCATCCACAGCCTGCAGCAGCTGGGGCCTTGATGCCTATGGGTAGTTCACCAGTATATGGACACACAGGGTTGTCATCAACACCAGCATCACACCATTATCCGACAGGCTTTCATGCTTGGCCACTTGCAAGGGCACCTTATTTACCAGGTGCGCGCTTGCAAGGACCATCCAGCTATGGACCTATAATTTTCCCACCCACCCAAGGGCTGGTCTCAATGTCTGGATGGAGTCCATACCAGGTGCGTTTTGCATGCACAGCTTCAGGATTTTATTTAAGTTTCTTTTCCATCTCCATTTCAAACATGGCCTTGGACATTCTTGTTGGTTTGCGTGTAATGTTCTGAGCAATCAGAGCTTCAGATCTCTGAGTAATGTGTCTATTCCTACATGATGTGGGGTTTCTTATATTGCATAGAATACTACATGATTGTAGGAGAAGTGTAGCATCCCAAAAGATTATTATATTGTCTTAAGGAATTTCATAGCTGCTGATTGAAGTACTTGGCTTGCTACTTGCAGCATGAAGTAAGCTATTGTGTTGAGGATTAATGCTATGAATATTTACTACTTACATTAAAGAACTTAAATCTGACCAGGCAAGCAAGCAACCATACACATGCCTTTTACCTACCTAGTCTCTGTCTACCTCTTAACATTTATTTGAAGAATAGCCTTTCCTGCTGTGCTAGCTGACAGTGGCAACTTATAATCTTTTCTTCCATATGTTACCTGTTGCATTTTTCGCTTGACTAGCAACAACAATGTTTTCAAATAAGAGCATCCTCTTACTTAAGTCTCCTTCCCCTTTAAGATGATTCAAAGTAAATAAGTGATGGCATTCATCGAGCCTGACCAAAATACCATTGATGCGCCCCTGAACTAGTGTTTTGCAGTCTTTGATTGCCTTTAGATTGTTTTTTATTTTTCTGTGCTAAATGGTTGAGCAGAAAATACTTGTCATGCTATGTTAAGAGTGTTTATTAGTTGGTACATAAATGTTGCTATTAAATGCTTGTGCATGTTCCTGTACAGTACATCGCTCTTGCTGACATTCTCATACTGTTTGAACATACTTTAATGATACTAGCCATAATACATTGTTAGAATCTTGGCACTTCTAGTCAGACTCCAACTTCATATTTCTTTTGTCATCGACACGACATTGTGAAGCTGAGTGTCATCCAACAAGTCCAATTGTTCTCCAGAACCAAGATGTTGTCCTTTATGTAGACTTTTCTTAAGTCGACTTACTTGAAAACCGGGTGCACTTGTGTTCCTTCCGGGAGGTCCAATTGGTAAGCCAAGTATCATTTGATACGGTCCCCTATATCTAGCGGACAATTTGTAATGCTTGTTGGTACGCATTACACTAGAATCCTTCGGGATTCCTAAATACACCCAATCCACTGAGTCTAAACCCATTTTAGGTCAATAAGTGTTCTCATTGAGAAATTATTAACCTACGAGTAATTGTCTTCAAACAATTCTCATCAATATCCTATGTTTTAGCGACTAGTTTATGCATGCATATCAGTCCAAGGAATACATTGTAAATCCACCAGATTAAGAAGTTGCGAAAAATCATGATCATACAGTTCCTAGTCTTTGCAGGCTTTGAAGGACCCTTCCTCCGTGAGTTCCTTCCTAAAATGGCGTCAGGGGAAGATCGGCAAGCTTGGGACAAGCTTGTTCCTTTGGTGCCGCTCAAAATTCAAGATTATGTTGAACCGCTGGACTTTCATATAATGAATTTAGATAGTGTAGACATAATCTTAGGAAAGCAGTGGTTTCACTCCAAAAATGAGTCCTTAAGAAAGGAATAGTAACTCATAGTATAACCTTTTTGCATAATGGCTCATTTGTTGAACTAAAAGGCGATGTAAATAGGCCTTTTGATCCTATGGTTTATGCTTTAGAGGTTGTTGAATATTTGAAAGACTCTGGAAATAAAGTTTATCTTTACTTTTTGAAAGATGAAGTCTATGTGGATGACCATGCAGTTCAGATTCTAAATATTGATTTATCGCATGTGCCTTTGAATGTGTCTATAAATAATTCCTTTAGTGTTAATTGTGGACCCGCATCATTGTGCACAACTGACGCGTGTCATTGGTCATACATGACTCCTATGGTTGGAAATGATCTCACCTGGTGTCAGGCTCTCCCTGATCTTCCAACTGACACCCGTCCAAACATGCACTGATCGCCACCTCTAAGGTTTGGTTGACTCTCTCAGTTTGGCCATCCGTTTCAGGATGCTCCGTACTGCTCACTCTCAATTGGACTTCAAGTTTGGCCATAACTGCAGTCTTGAAGTTTCCAGTGAATCGAGTATCCCTGTCAGACACTATGGATGACGGTAATCCATGAAGTCTGAACACATGCTCGATAAACAAATTAGCTACTCCAGCCGCATCAAGTTTTTTACGCGTTAGAATAAAATGAGCCATCTTAGTGAGTTTGTCAACTACGACCAAGATAGAATCATGCTGTGACTGTGTACGAGGTAAGTTAGTGATAAAATCCATGGAGATACTCTCCCAACTTCCACCTGGCATAGGTAGTGGGTGTAAAACTCCAGGAGTTTTAATCCTTTCAGCTTTATTGACCTGGCACTTCAAACAGTGCGTCACATAATGGTAAACATCTTTTTTCAATTTAGGCCACCAAAAGTTACGTAAGATCAACTCATAGGTCCTATCCACGCTAGGATGACCTGCACTAGGGCTATCATGACATAAATGGACAACCTTCCTACGCAGCTCCTCACAAGCTGGAACGAGAAGTTTGCCATTTCTCTTAATCATACCATCTTCTATGGTATATTTAAGATAAGTGTGAGCAAAGAGACCAGAACTCTCATCCTGAGATTCTACTTGCGCAAGATTTGCCTCTCTCACAATTCCTTGACAATGAGGATCCTCTTGCTGAGCCTGTCTAATCTCAGCAATCAGGTCATTTTCAATGACCACAAAAGACATTTGATACAATATACGAGACAATGCATCAGCCACACGATTTTCGACACCTTTCTTGTGCGGAATTTCCATGTGAAATTCCTGCATCAACTCAGCCCACCTGGCTTGCCGCCCTCTTAGGTCCGGCTGGTTGCAAAAATATCTCAAAGTATTATGGTCGGTGTACACATAGAATTCCGCACCATACAAATAATGCCTCCATGTTTTTAAAGCGTGGATAATGGCATACAACTCTTTCTCATGAGTTGGATAGTTCTTCTGTGCAGGGTTGAGCTTCTTGCTCTCAAAGGCCACAGGCTACCCTCTTGCATCAGAACTGCCCCAACGTCGATGTCACTTGCATTCGTTTCTACAACAAATGGTTTTTGAGGGTGAACAATTTTTAAAGTGACAAAGTCAGCCACAACTTGTTTCAAAGCATCGAAATTTCGCTACTGAACTTCCGTCCACTCTTTCCATTTATTTTTCTGTAACATATCAGTCAATGGTGCAGCTACGTGTGAGTAATTCTTCACACCTTTACGATAAAACACAGCCAACCCTAGAAAGCTTCTTAGTGCCGTCAAGTCTGTAGGAACAGGCCAGGCAAGAAGAACAACAACTTTCTACAGATCCGGTTTTATTCCATCTGTTGACACTATAAAACCCAAATATGTTATTTCTTTTTTAAACAATTCACTTTTTTTATCATTAGCGAACAATGTGTTTTCTCTCAAAGTTGATAACACAGTTCCAAGGTGATTAACATGCATAGCATCACCACAACTATAAACAAGTATGTTATGAACAAAATTAACTACAAACTTGCCCATAAACGGTCTAAGCACATCGTTCATTAACATCATAAATGTTGCAGGGGCGTTAGTGAATCCAAAGGGCATAACTAAAAATTTATAGTGTCCAAAACGAGTCCGGAAGGCAGTTTTATGCACATCCTCTTCTCAAACTCTCACCTGTGGTAACCACTCTTTAGGTCAATTTTGCTAAACACTGTAGCACCATGAAGGGCATCCAAAAGATCATCTATATGTGGCATAGGATATCGATGCTTAACAATAATCTTGTTCAAGCCTCGATAGTCCAAACACATTCTCCATGACCCATCCTTCTTTTTTACCAGAATGATCGGAGAGGCAAAGGGGGAGAAGCTAGGTAGGTCCTCATGCTTCTGACCTCTTCCTCCTCTTTCAGACTCATTTTATAAGGTGGTCTATTAACAGAAGATGATCCAGGAATTAACTCGATTCTATGCTCCGCATTTCTCTTAGGGGGTAAAATAGATGGAAGTTCATTCGTGAACACATCTAGAAACTCCTCCCTAATTTGGCGATCTAGGTTCTTCTTAAGATTAGTTTGTTCTTGACATACATCAGACTCATTAGCAGAAACAAACATATCATACAAGAAACAAACATACATGCACTTACTCTGAACCTTACGTAGCTGTGTCGCTGTGATCAAAGGTCCTGGAGGCATATCAGGCTCTCCACGCAGGGAGTGAGTCCTACCATCATGCTGGAACTCATACACATGAGTATCCCAAGCGATGTAGGGTTTCTTAGCCACATGCCAACAAATTCCAAGCACCACATCAAAGCGAGCCAAACGGGTAATCTCAAAATCTAACTCCTCAGTATAGCTCTGAATGGTTAGAGGCGTACCCACAACCCTAGCATCCCACACTTCTGCACCCTTTCCATCAGCCATTTCAACTGTGTACTGGTACATGGATGGTTGTGTGCTCACTCTTAACCGTTTAATCAAAGCGGAGTTAATTACGTTATGTGAGGACCCAGTGTCAAATAGAATCAAAACATCTCCACAACACAGTTGTCCACGCATAACAATCAAAGAAGTGCAAGGGAACTGATACCCGTGTTGCGCTGCTCTCAACAACTGTGGTAAAGGAACCGAGTCCACCTTCCGAATTACCGACACGTTCATCAACCATGGAACACCTTGAGGTTCTTCCTGCAATTCCTCAATTTTCATAGGATCTGCCTCCTCAACTTGCAAATTGTAGGTGGTCCGTGCGGGATTGCGAGGACACTCCTTCCACCTATGCCGCCCTAGACAACCAAAGCAAAGGTTCTCTTTCTTTTCCCGCTCCAAGTCCTGTGGCGATAGCGTAGAAAAGCCCTGGCCCTCTTGGGCATTGGACGTCCCATACCGCCCTTTGCCTTTTGAGGCGCCCGCACCTTTACTCTTTTTAGCTCCTTGGCCTTTTTCCCATCTTCGTAATATAGGGCCACCTGCAAAGCCCTGTGGAGGCTTGGAGCCTGCTCCTTCCTTACAAAAGGCCGAAGGCTTTCACGCAAGCCCTCCACAAATTGAAACACTTGGAAAAACATTGGCACCTCCTCAGGTATCTGCATCAGTGCCTCCCTATATTTGTCTGCATATTCTTGTACGGACGCATTGCCTTGTTTGAGACTTGACCATGCTTGCATCGCTTGGTTTTTCTCATCCAACGGTACCCAATTCTCTGTAAACATATGCTTGAACGCTTCCCAAGTTGTAGGTACCAGATTGTCCTTCTCGATTTTGAGCCACCAACGTTGTGCAGTCTCTTGTAGTCGATATGTGGCCTCCGCAATCTTCGGATCATCATCCTCAATGCCACACATCTAAAAAGCCTTTTCCACTTTTGTATCCAGTTTTCCACCGCATCAGTATTCCGCATAGCAACTGCTCCCGTATATTTTGGCGGTTTCAAATCCTTGATTGTGGGTAATTTCCGCGTCTTCGATGGATGTTCGACTTCTTTCTCAACTATCACAGGTTCAACGGCCACCATAGCCGTTCCACTAACTCTCTCGGGTTCCTGTGGGAATTTGGTCGACTTCAATTGTTCGAGAATTTGCTGTAGCACTATCATGGCGTCAACCTTTGGCTACCACCTCAATTCTCAGTATCTCGGTGCTAGAACCCTCCAACATATCCATATTTACAGTGTTAGAAACCTGTCCACTTGCTTAGAGGTCAAAATTATCAGCAAACAAGGGCTTTTGATCCTCGAAACCCCCTCCAACAAATCACACCAGGTCTGTCCCTGCTGCTATAGCGTACCGTACACACTTTTCGGCTTTCAAAATGATCAAAAATGTCAAAACCAGCACTTTTGAAACACTTGTCCACTTAGCCACAAGCTGTTTCTTAGATTTTGAGGGATATTTGGACCTGAAATCGTCGTTTCGGGACTCCCACCTGTCAACCCTGGATCTGTAGCCCCCTGTGCAGAATGACTTGTTTGCGTCCGTTTTCGGCTCAGAAATTGCCGATCTTCTAGCTGTCCCTCAGCGCTGGACCTCCCCTAGTTTCTAGCTTCCAAATTCGTCGAAATTTGTTGCCTTTCCGCTGCCACTAATCAGCGATGGTCCTCCTACACTGTTGCTGAAATTTTTACACCTCTCTCCCAAATGTAAGCCTTGCTCTGATACCAAATGTCTCCTCAATGATGAGATTGGAGCCTTTACCCCCCACCAACACCCATTTCCTTCCCTTTTGGCCTTGTTGGGTGGCGGGCCTTATGGACGCCACCAAGCAAGCACATGGCCTGAAAAACTAGTGGGAACCCCTTATGGGGACCACCTATCCTCTAACCACATGGCCACCACCCTCCCTATGCCACCTCACCCAAGGGTCACTTGGGTCACGTCCCCACCAACACTTTTAGTCACTTTTCTTTAACCCCTTGGCCTTATGGCCCAAAAGAAGCTCCTAGAACTCCTTTAAGGCTTTTCCTTAGGTTTGGGAGGAGGAGCGGGTACAATTGTATGTTTAAAAGGGGTAGGTGGAGGAAAAAAGTTGAATTTTTCTCCCAAAAAGTGGTGAGGATGTCTTGCTTGCAAATTTTTTTTGTGTGTGCAGGTGGAAAAATACAAGGAGGATGAGAGAGGCCAAGGAGGAAGCCAAAGGAAGTGGAAGGCAAGCCCACACAGGCCTGTACTTGTTGCAGGTACAGCCAGCAAGTGCAGTTAGTGTATTCCCTCCATTCAACCCCTTCTAACTTTTAACCGTAAGGCTTAAAGTTGAAGATTTTACAAACTTGAGAAGGCTTAAACCTTAAGCTTTAAGCTTTACAAGGTTTAAGGCTTACCCATCCCTTAAGTATATATGTGATGCCAAGGACCTTCTTGGCCATAGGGCTAGATGGTCGGAACTCATTCAGGAGTTCGTGTTTGACATTAGGTATCGTAAAGGTACGTCGAATAGTGTTGCCGATGCCTTGAGTCGAATTGGAGAGATTAATCAGTTATGCTTTGTTAAAATCCAATCTGATTTATGTACCCTCGCTCTGCATATCTGATATTGTTCGTAAGAAGATCAATGTAAGGTGATCCAACACCCTCCAGAGGGAAATAACAAGCAACAAAGATGTCCTTGTCAAAACCAATGCTATGCCCATCAGTGCGGCACCAAATATATCATGAGTGCTCATCATGACCGATGAACTCAAAAATAGGGTGTAGTGACTCCCTATACAAGCAAGCAACCTGTTACGAGCTCGTAACCAGTGCCGAACCCTAGAGAACACAGATAGGTCAGATACCACAGTCAGGGTCGTGTCCAGCGTACATGACCAACAGGGCAAGACAGTGTGAGTAGTGTGCCCCAGCACGGTCCATAGCCATGGCGGGCCTAACACAGTCTAGGGACCCTGTCAGCAGGATAGGGCCCCCAGTTGGGTCCCGACGTGCAGTCGGCCACGTCAGTGCCACGTGGCCGACACTTGGCAGTTGCATGCTACCAGTCCTCACACTGGGCTAGGAGGGGCTTACTCTATATCAGGGAGTAGGCATGGTTGGGTGGATCAGTTAGTGTTTGCCCTACTGTGGTGTTAGGATCTATTACACTGGTATCAGAGCCATCTCCATCCTAGGGAGTTCAGGACAGTAGTAGAGAAAGCTATCAGAAGATAGGAAGTGTTTCTCAGATTTTCAGAGAGGAATAGAGGAGGAGGATCGCTGTAGGAGTAGCCTTCAAACTCCTGATTTCCACTGAGAAATCACAGTAGCAAGGAGTCAGATTCCAAGTGTAGGTAACTCGCTGAAAAAATAGCTGTTTCCCACTGAGTTGAGAGGATTCTCTATAGTTTTCCCAGCGAAATTAGAGTAGGAAGAAGCCAGCACCTCCATCGCTGTACAGTCAGAGACCTACATTCGATTTCCAGGGAAAAAGTTACTGGTTCTCAGCGAGTTTGAAGCCAAAAAGGAGGAGCAGGGCCAGCGCTGCCAGTACTTCTGAAAATCTGGTTTTTCAACAAGTTTTTGGGCCCCAACGTCAGAGATTTGGAGCAAGAGGATTCCTATCAGACCAGCGAGCTACTATCATCAAAAAACCGGGAAATTTAGCACCGTTTTGAAGCTTCAAATTGGCATTTTTCGGAACAGCAGGTCTGAAATTTTGGGGAAAAGAGCTGAAAGGGTTCCTCTTCATTCTTTCTTTGGAAGTACAGTCCTCAGAAACAACTAAGTCATCTTTCCTTTCCCTTGTACAGTTGTAAATTAGTCTTTTAGACTTTTTTCCTTCAGAAGTTAAGGTAGCTCTCTTTCAGTTTCGAAGATGACCACTCCTCAGGGACCTGATCAACCCCAGGAGAGAGGCTTCGACGAACTTGAAACAGAAGCCTTGGCTTACAGAAAAGGGAAGGAACCCATGGAAGTAGAAGAACAGGAACAGTTCGCCGAAGAACTCGACGAACTGGTTACCAAGGAGCAGTTCCTCCAATTGGTAACAGAAGTGGATGAACTGAAGCTGGCATTAGCCAATTTCAAGTCCAGTGTGGACGACTCGTTCGCTGAACTCAAAAACTTGATTTTGAGCTCCGCGAAAGGAAGCCTTCCCTCCACTTCTCAGTTATCCCCTTCTCCACTTCCATCAGTTTCGGGTGAGACTTTACGGTCTCACCCCAGTGTTTTTAAAGATTTAAAGCCTCCTACTTTTAATGGGGAAGAGAAGGATAGAAATGCAGATATTCTACAAACCTTCCTCAGCAAATGGAAGAACATTCATGCTCTTAAACAGACCCCTGACCATTTGCAAGCAATTGAGGCCAGTCTTTCTTTAGGGCCTATGGCCTATAAGTGGTGGTTAAATCTCCAGGAGACTGGGCAGACTCCCCGGTCATGGAAAGCTTTTGAAGAAGCTTTCCTAAGAGAATTTCTACCAGAGAATGAACTTGATAGAGCCTGGGAAGCCTGGGAAAGAACAGTAATGGACAAGTCCCTCATCCAATATATCTCGCAGTATCGAGAGGCAATTTTAAAGATTAAAAATATGGATGACTATCAAAAAATCAGGGGATTTGTCCGTGGCCTCAAAGTTGAATATAAAGTAGAGGTCCAGAGAAACTCGCCTACTACCCTTGAGCAAGCTCTCAGATATGCTCAAATCTATGATGATTCAGTGGGTAGGAAGAGAGCGAGACAACAACCACTTTCTGAGCAGCTTCCTCAGAAAGACTTTCAATTTAAAAAGAAATTTTTAAAAAGAAAGAAAGAAGATAAATTTAAAGGTGAAGCTCCTCAGAAACGCCCTTCACTCATACAGCCCTTAAAACCAGATGATTTTGAGAAAGCCAAACAAGAACGTTTGTGCTTTGTGTGTATGGGCAAGGGACACACAGTCAGACAGTGTCCCAAGGGGCCTTTCACTAAAAAAGATAAGAAAGATAAAAAACAAGTTCATCTTGTTCAGACTGTATGTTTCCCCAGTAACTCGGCAGCTTCCGAGATCAAAGTGTATCATGAAGATCATGAACACTGTTGCCAGCTGACCTCTGCAATGCTAGCGAGACCCTTCAGCTTTGGGCCGCATGACCTAGTACGTATGCATGGGAAAGTTGGTAACCAGTCAGTAAGAGTCATGGTTGATGATGGGGCAACCCATAATTTCATCAACCACACCCTGGTTAAAAAGCTTAAACTACCAGAAGTACCTAGTCAGCATAGGTACATAGTTTCATTAGCTAAGGGTGAAGATAAAAAAATATGGGAAACTATGGTAAGTAAGTTAAATCTTGGTATTCAGGGGTACCAAGATCAAATAAACTTTCAGATAATGCACCTGGATCGAACAGACATTGTTCTCGGGAGAGATTGGCTCTACAGTTTAGGACCTTCCCTCCACAGAAACTATCAGGAGAACACCCTCAGCTTTCAGTATAAAGGCCGAGAGATCCAGTTGCATGGGGAGCATGATGTTCCCAACAGCCCTATGGTCTGCAGTTCAGAGCTCTGTCAGCTAATCGGAGACGAAGACCATCAGGTATTCTTATGTGACTTTCAGTTTATTCCTGAAGTTTCTATTTCCAGTTCTATTCAGCAGAAAATCAGTAAATTAGAAACTTTATTGTCTAAATTTAAAGATGTTTTTCCTGAAGATTTGCCACATGGTTTACCACCTAGCAGAGAGGTAGATCATGTAATAAACCTAGTACCAGGTACAGCACCTGTTTCTAAACCTCCGTATCGGGTCAGCCGAACAGAGGATGAAGAAATAACTAGGCAGTTAACAGACTATCTTGGGAAAGGCCAAATTCAGACCAGTAGTTCACCATGGGCCTCACCAGTCCTATTGGTGAAAAAGAAGGAGGGGTCTATGCGTCTTTGCGTAGATTACAGAGCCCTCAATAAAGTCACAATTAAGAATAAATACCCTATGCCTCGGGCAGACGAGTTGTTTGATCAACTCGACGGGGCTAAGTTTTTCAGCAAAATAGATCTCAGATCGGAATATCATCAAGTCCGTATAAAATCGGAAGATGTCTCGAAAACAGCTTTTAGGACTCGTCACGGTCATTATGAGTTTAAGGTGATGCCATTTGGGCTCACAAATGCTCTAGCTACCTTTATGACCTTGATGAACAGTGTCCTCAGACCATACTTGGGTAAGTTTGTAGTCGTATTTTTAGATGACATCCTCGTCTACAGCAAAACGAGGAAGGAGCATCTAAAACACCTCAGAAAGGTGTTTCGACTGCTCAGAAAGCATAAGCTTTATGCTAAACAATCCAAGTGTGAATTCTTCGTTGAAGAAGTAGCATATTTGGGTCACATTATCTCTTCAGATGGGATTAAGATGGACCCAAATAAGGTTAAAGCCATACTCAGTTGGCTGAGACCTCAGAATATTTTGGAACTTCAAATCTTTCTTGGTCTGGCGGGATATTACAGACGATTTGTCAAGGAATATGCTCAGATAGCAGTCCCTATGACAAATCTTCTTAAGGGGAAGGGAAAGGAGTTCATTTGGGAGTCTGCACAACAGGAGAGCTTTGATGCTCTCAAAACAGCCTTAGCTACAGCACCAGTTTTAAAAGTCGTCGACCCCAATCAGCCATTTGTGGTCGAAACAGATGCTAGCGACTTTGCAGTAGGTGCTGTGCTAACTTAGGGTGGACGACCAGTTGCGTTCGAGAGTAAAAAACTCGAGCCAGCACAGACTAGGTATAGTGCCTATGAAAAGGAACTCTTTTCTATAGTCCATGCCCTTAAGACTTGGAGGCATTATTTGTATGGTGCCAACTTTGAGGTCCTGACAGACCATGAGAGTCTCAGATACCTTTGCAATCAACCTGAGCTTAGAGGTCGGAAAGCTCGTTGGGCAGAGTTGATGCAAGAGTTTGACATGTCTATCAGATATAGGCGTGGAAAATTCAATACAGTAGCAGATGCCCTTAGCAGAATGCCTATAATAAACGAGCTGAGTTTTACTCAGATTCGTAATGAGTTACTCGAGTCCTTGAAAGGGAAATGCCAGCATGATGCATTCTTCTCTATTATCTGGAACTCAGTCCAGAACAGACAGTTACAGACTCCAGAACCAGTTCCCGGGGCTGGTGCCAGTTCATCCAAGAATACGGCAGCTTCCGTTGAGGATGATGATGAGTCCGAGTATACGTCGTCAAATGACGTTGAGGATTCTGAGCCTGTATCACCCAAGCAAACCCCAGTGGTTGAGGGTCAGTTGACTCAAGGATTCAAATGGAAACAGTATTCCATTCAGGATGAGTACTTGCTCTATAGAGATAGAGTATGTGTCCCCAATTCAGAGGATTATAGGCAGCAGGTCCTATATGAATGTCATGACAATCCTAGCGCGGGACACCCAGGCATACAGAAGACCTATGAGCTTCTTCGTAGGCAATTTTTCTGGCCCAGTATGAAAAAGGACGTCCACCAGTATGTAACCAGTTGCCAGAAATGTCAAGTAAATAAAGCAGAGCGTTTAAAGGCAGGAGGGTTGTTGCATCCCTTAGAAATACCAGCTGGTAAATGGGAGAGTATCTCCATGGATTTTATAGTAGGCCTGCCTAAAACCCAAAAGGGTAATGACGCTATATGGGTCACAGTTGACCGTCTGACCAAAATGGCTCATTTTATTCCGACCAAAACAACCGTTAGAGCTCCAGAGTTAGCGAGGTTGTTTGTAGACGGGCTATTTAAATTGTACGGTCTACCTTCCGGCATAGTCAGCGACCGGGACAGTAAGTTTACTGGAAATTTTTGGAAGGCAGTATTCCATCATCTCCATACTAAACTTAATATGAGTACCACCGACCATCCACAGACGGACGGTCAAACAGAAAGGGTAAATCAAGTGCTGGAGGATATGCTTCGTGCATACGTCAGCAAGAGGCAGACTAATTGGGAGGAGTATCTCTCGATATTAGAGTTTGCTTACAACAGTACCAAACATTCAGCTACGGGATACAGCCCATTTATGCTGATGTACGGTTTTCAGCCACGCTCACCCACAGCTGTAGGGTTTAAACAAGAAAAAGTTGAAGCAGCCAGAAACTTTTTAGAAGACCTAAACCAGATGATAGAACATGCTAAGCGTAGCATTAGACAATCCCAGGATCGAGCCAGGCATTATGCAGATCCACACAGACGGGATGTGCAGTTCTCCACTGGTGAGAAAGTCTACTTGAGAGTCCCAATTGACTCTAAAACCCTCAAATCAGGAGTGTGTGCTAAGTTGTCTCCAAGGTATTGTGGTCCCTTTACCATCAGTAGGAGACTAGGCGAGGTCACCTATGAACTAGAACTCCCACACAGCAGTAAGGTTTTTCCAGTCTTTCATGTAAGTCAGTTACGAAAAGCCTTAACCAGATCAGATAATCTGGTAGGGGACAGTGTTCTAGTTCTCCCATTGGATCCTCAACAACCTCCACATGAACCAGCGGAAATTCTTGATAGTAGAGAGACGCAGACTCGTCATACTCTATACCGAGAATATCTGGTTAAGTGGAATGATCAGCCTGTTGAGAATGCCACTTGGGAAAGAGGCAGCGTCCTTCGCAAGATTTTTCCAGACTTTGTCTTAGAGGACCAAGACGGTTCTTAAGGGGGAGGGAGTGTTACGAGCTCGTAACCAGTGCCGAACCCTAGAGAACACAGATAGGTCAGATACCACAGTCAGGGTCGTGTCCAGCGTACATGACCAACAGGGCAAGACAGTGTGAGTAGTGTGCCCCAGCACGGTCCATAGCCATGGCGGGCCTAACACAGTCTAGGGACCCTGTCAGCAGGATAGGGCCCCCAGTTGGGTCCTGACGTGCAGTCGGCCACGTCAGTGCCACGTGGCCGACACTTGGCAGTTGCATGCTACCAGTCCTCACACTGGGCTAGGAGGGGCTTACTCTATATCAGGGAGTAGGCAAGGTTGGGTGGATCAGTTAGTGTTTGCCCTACTGTGGTGTTAGGATCTATTACACGATGCCAGTGTTATAGATCCTAACACCACAGTAGGGCAAACACTAACTGATCCACCCAACCTTGCCTACTCCCTGATATAGAGTAAGCCCCTCCTAGCCCAGTGTGAGGACTGGTAGCATGCTACTGCCAAGTGTCGGCCACGTGGCACTGACGTGGCCGACTGCACGTCGGGACCCAACTGGGGGCCCTATCCTGCTGACAGGGTCCCTAGGCTGTGTTAGGCCCGCGCTGGGGCACACTACTCACACTGTCTTGCCCTGTTGGTCATGTACGCTGGACACGACCCTGGCTGTGGTATCTGACCTATCTGTGTTCTCTAGGGTTCGGCACTGGTTACGAGCTCGTAACACTCCCTCCCCCTTAAGAACCGTCTTGGTCCTCTAAGACAAAGTCTGGAAAAATCTTGCGAAGGACGCTGCCTCTTTCCCAAGTGGCATTCTCAACAGGCTGATCATTCCACTTAACCAGATATTCTCGGTATAGAGTATGACGAGTCTGCGTCTCTCTACTATCAAGAATCTCCTCTTGTTCATGTGGAGGTTGTTGAGGATCCAATGGGAGAACTAGAACATTGTCCCCTACCAGATTGTCTGATCTGGTTAAGGCTTTTCGCAACTGACTTACATGAAAGACTGGAAAAACCTTACTGCTGTGTGGGAGTTCTAGTTCATAGGTGACCTCGCCTAGTCTCCTACTGATGGTAAAGGGACCACAATACCTTGGAGACAACTTAGCACACACTCCTGATTTGAGGGTTTTAGAGTCAATTGGGACTCTCAAGTAGACTTTCTCACCAGTGGAGAACTGCACATCCCGTCTGTGTGGATCTGCATAATGCCTGGCTCGATCCTGGGATTGTCTAATGCTACGCTTAGCATGTTCTATCATCTGGTTTAGGTCTTCTAAAAAGTTTCTGGCTGCTTCAACTTTTTCTTGTTTAAACCCTACAGCTGTGGGTGAGCGTGGCTGAAAACCGTACATCAGCATAAATGGGCTGTATCCCGTAGCTGAATGTTTGGTACTGTTGTAAGCAAACTCTAATATCGAGAGATACTCCTCCCAATTAGTCTGCCTCTTGCTGACGTATGCACGAAGCATATCCTCCAGCACTTGATTTACCCTTTCTGTTTGACCGTCCGTCTGTGGATGGTCGGTGGTACTCATATTAAGTTTAGTATGGAGATGATGGAATACTGCCTTCCAAAAATTTCCAGTAAACTTACTGTCCCGGTCGCTGACTATGCCGGAAGGTAGACCGTACAATTTAAATAGCCCGTCTACAAACAACCTCGCTAACTCTGGAGCTCTAACGGTTGTTTTGGTCGGAATAAAATGAGCCATTTTGGTCAGACGGTCAACTGTGACCCATATAGCGTCATTACCCTTTTGGGTTTTAGGCAGGCCTACTATAAAATCCATGGAGATACTCTCCCATTTACCAGCTGGTATTTCTAAGGGATGCAACAACCCTCCTGCCTTTAAACGCTCTGCTTTATTTACTTGACATTTCTGGCAACTGGTTACATACTGGTGGACGTCCTTTTTCATACTGGGCCAGAAAAATTGCCTACGAAGAAGCTCATAGGTCTTCTGTATGCCTGGGTGTCCCGCGCTAGGATTGTCATGACATTCATATAGGACCTGCTGCCTATAATCCTCTGAATTGGGGACACATACTCTATCTCTATAGAGCAAGTACTCATCCTGAATGGAATACTGTTTCCATTTGAATCCTTGAGTCAACTGACCCTCAACCACTGGGGTTTGCTTGGGTGATACAGGCTCAGAATCCTCAACGTCATTTGACGACGTATACTCGGACTCATCATCATCCTCAACGGAAGCTGCCGTATTCTTGGATGAACTGGCACCAGCCCCGGGAACTGGTTCTGGAGTCTGTAACTGTCTGTTCTGGACTGAGTTCCAGATAATAGAGAAGAATGCATCATGCTGGCATTTCCCTCTCAAGGACTCGAGTAACTCATTACGAATCTGAGTAAAACTCAGCTCGTTTATTATAGGCATTCTGCTAAGGGCATCTGCTACTGTATTGAATTTTCCACGCCTATATCTGATAGACATGTCAAACTCTTGCATCAACTCTGCCCAACGAGCTTTCCGACCTCTAAGCTCAGGTTGATTGCAAAGGTATCTGAGACTCTCATGGTCTGTCAGGACCTCAAAGTTGGCACCATACAAATAATGCCTCCAAGTCTTAAGGGCATGGACTATAGAAAAGAGTTCCTTTTCATAGGCACTATACCTAGTCTGTGCTGGCTCGAGTTTTTTACTCTCGAACGCAACTGGTCGTCCACCCTGAGTTAGCACAGCACCTACTGCAAAGTCGCTAGCATCTATTTCGACCACAAATGGCTGATTGGGGTCGACGACTTTTAAAACTGGTGCTGTAGCTAAGGCTGTTTTGAGAGCATCAAAGCTCTCCTGTTGTGCAGACTCCCAAACCCCACCTAAACCTCTACCACTAGCGGAGCTCATCTCATGTCGATAGACCGAGTTCCATGTGTAACCAGGGAAAATAGGTAATCCTCTCTCGTGACTCTCATGAGTCTCTATGGAGAGTAATAGTCTCTCCCACCTTTGAAGTCAATCAGGTCACCAACAGTGGACGACGAGTTTATACCGTTACGGTTCCAAACCCCATATTGCAAGCGGCATGAATGGTGCCCCCTTATGCTTCCAATACTGGGCGCCCCAGTTACCTATTTTTTGGAATCACTAGGTATAATGCCAATGTATCGGATTCGACCATCCCTATAAATTACACGTCTACATTTTAGCTTCTTGGAAGGCCTTGTGCCTCTCTTCAACCTATATGTACGTAAGATCATCATCCATATAAGTTTGAGAACCTCGTAGGTTGACTCAACAACGTAAAGCATCTCGACGGCTCTCTAGGGATCTGAAGTGGATGATTAAGGTAGCATTGTACCTTGTTGTTCTCCATGCTGTATCTAGGTCTCTAGTATTGTGCCCAAGTGTAGCGTCAAGGAAACTTTTAGCTTCTTCAAGGGCATTTCGAGTATCCGCAATGCCTCTACTCTAATGTTGAGTGCTTTTTGCTCCCTAGATTTCTCTTCAGAAAGAATAGCTGAAATAACCGAAGAAATAGGCACTTGGTTTACTACCTTGTTTGAGAATTGTCACCAAAGAGAAAGCTTCCTCATTCTGTTTTTTTGATTTGTCCTCCAATTTTTTGAGTTTGTGCGATGGTTCCAGTGTAGCAAGAAGAGGCTGGGATTTGAGTTCTTGTTTCAGCAGATTCACTTCTTGTTGCAGCTGGGTATTAGTCTCTTTGAGATAAGCCATCTCAGTCTTAACCATCTGTAACTCAGTCTTTAGCCCTTGGCAATTATGTAGCAAAACGCTCAAGCTAGAGGCAAGATAGGACTCTATTGCCTTAGCGGGAGTGTAGGGTTCTAGTGAAGAGGGGTATGAAATTGTAGGAGTTGAAGTAATGATAGGCAGAGAGAAAGAATAGGCGACAACAGAGGAAGAAGGGGAAGAAGGAGAAGGGACAGAAGCAGATAAAGTAGAAGAAGAGGGAGGTGGAGAAGAAAAAGAGGAAGATGGAAGAGAAGAAGAAGAGAGAGAAGAGGAGTTCGCATCGGCAGTATGTTCGCATCACCAGCAGCAGCGAAGGACGTGGAGGGCACAACTGCAGTAGTAGCAGCGAAGGAGGGAGGAAACACAACAGTAAAGGAGGGATCTGCATCAGCAGATGCAGATGCAGCGAAGGGGGCAGCATCAGGTGCAGATGAAGCGAAGGAGGCAGTAGCAGCTGCAGCAAAGGGAGCAGCAGCAGGTACAGAAATGGGGGCAGCAGGTACGATGGGAGCAGCAGAGGATGGAGCGATGGAAAGGGGAGGTATGGGGGGAGCCCGGGGAGGTGGAAAGAGGTGGCGCCATCTTCCAAGGAGAGAGAGAGAGAGAGAGAGAGAGAGAGAGAGAGAGAGAGAGAGAGAGAGCACTCAAAATCGTTAATACTATCCTTTAATCTCTGCCTCTCAGAAACGCCCACAATTTGACCAGCTCTGGCAATGCTGAAGAATTGCTAGAATGTTTTACTAGAAATCTGCAAGAAAAGGGTGTGGAAACCTTGCTGAACTTGGAAAGCAAGAAGGATTGTTAGAACTCTGAATTTTCAAGGTAGAAGAACCCTGAATTTGCTTGAAGTAGTATGCTGAAAAAATCTTTGAAATGAATGCTACAAGGGCTTCTGAAATCAGCGCTGGAGCTGTGGGGAAAAGCTTGATTTTGGTGAAAAATTGGTTGCAAATAGTGTGCTAGAGACCTGCCTTCTAAGCGCTGGATCTGTGTAGGTTCTAGCTACAAAGGGCTTCTGAAATCAGCCCTGGAGCTGTGGGGAAAAGCTTGATTTTTTCTTGAAAAATTGGTTGCAAATGGTGCACTGGAGACCTGCCTTATGAGCGCTGGATCTATGTAGGTTCTAGCTGCAAAAATGATGGATACAATGCGCTGAAAACTTGCCTACCAAGTGCTCTCAGCGATGGCATGAATCCATCTAGGTGATGGCATGGCAGCGATTCTCCCTTTCCTTGTCAAAGATGGGGCAGCGATGGTGGATCAATAGCGATGGAACAACGATCAGGCAGGGGCGTGGTGAGAGAGAGATGGATCAGCGTGCCATCTCCAAAGAGAGAGAGAGAGAGAGAGATAGAGAGAGAGAGAGAGAGAGAGAGAGAGAGAGAGAGAGAGAAAGCTTTATTAACGTCTTTTGGGCACCCATGGGTGCATAAGACCAAAAAGAAAATATGTACAAGCAACAACGGGAGCATCATCCATAGGAGGACATGGCCGTAAAATGCTATAAACTAGCTACAAATGGAAGCAGAACAAAGCAGAAGTGAAATAAGCCCACAACCCGGGCCAGGTGGAGAATAAGTACCTATCAGCGAAAGCAAGTGTGAAGTGTCCGCTAAGTGGAGTGTACAGTGGGCCCTGATGGAGGCAAGTGGCGACTACATCTGGGCTTTTTCCGCGGTGGCACAGGGATAGGAATCTCATCGTCGGAGTCATCAGCATCTGCTTGAGTTTGAAAGAAGCCAATGAGAAGCAGCTGCTGGGAGTCTAACCCCAGGTGATCTGGTACAGGTAGATGAGACTGACGGAGAGTAATCGTCTCACGAACAAGAAGTCCCAAGCAACGAGCATAAGGATAGGAGACAAAACTGCGAAGTATGCGGGCCATCACGAAAGTGACAATAATACCTCCCTCGTATCTCATACTACAACGGACATCTGAGGACGACTAGTGTTGTCTCCCTCAGGGTAGGGTTTGTGGTTATTTTGCATTCGTTCTATCATGGACCATGGTTTTGCATCTACTTCTCAGTCTAACGAGGCTACTCAACCTTTTGCTCTCAATACCCTTATTCAACAAGTTGAGCTCATATAACAAAAGTTTAGGGATTCTGGGGCTCACTTTGATCAGATTGGATCCCACCTTGATTGACTTGAAGGTTCAACTCCCTCTCATGTCCACTTCTACTACCATTGATCCACCTCTTTTTGTGGCCTCTCCTGTTCCATTTGAAAGCCTAAGTCAGATATTCAACGTATCCAGCTTGCCGTCTTGTATCTCAATGCTCAAGCCACTATTTGGTAGCGTATTCTTCGACAGAACCCTTTTCAAGGGGCTTCATACAACTAGTTTGCTTTTTGTCGTGACTCAGCTCGCACTATGGTTGATCTCAATGGCTTGTATGACAAAGCGACATCTTTTGATGCTTACAATATACTAGTGACTTGGGGAGATACTCTACCCACTTTCTAGAGCTTTCTTATCTCTTTTTTGATATCCAGCAAGATAAGCTCATCTATTGGTTCACTACTGGTTTGCGTGGCCCCTTATGGTGTAATGTTGCTTCCTTTTCACCTCATTCCTTGTCACATGCTATGTCCCTAGCATCTACTTTTCAACATAAGTACCCAGAGCAGTCTTCATAGCTTTCTTGTCGTAGTAGACATGTAAGGAAAAGCACCTCCAAGATCCTGCTTACAAGACACACACAAAGGAATGATTGTGGAGCCAAACCATCCAACTTTGCAGATGCTACTGATCGATCTCCAATAGCATCTCCCCCATGCTAGGGAATAGGATGCAAGTATAGAGAGAGTAACCTGGCAATGAAAACTCACAATGAGATTGGTAGTAGGGCGAGTTCAAACTAGGATATATTGACTTAGCCTCTCCTGATTATGGGCCATGCAAGGCAAGAATATTCCCAAAAGCATTTTTCATTGCTATTGATCCTCTACACATGCCTATAGCTGTCCTAACCCATGCAATAGCTCCACACATCACAATATGTGTGACTGGGTCCTCACGAGGTTATTAATTAGGAATAACAAGGCGTAACCAATAATCTCGAGTACTGGAGTACTGTATATCCAAGTCTAGGACTATGCCGAATCCTATATACTGGATGTGGATGTAACATTCTTCCTTCCTTGAACTGGTTCTATCCTCAGAACAGGAAAGAGAATCATGAACCATTTCTTTAACTTTCAACGTTTACCTAGAAAATCATTATCTTTAGCCTGACTTTAACTAAAACTCGGAGATAGAATGATCTTTCAATTCTTTATCTCTGCCTTGGAGTACAAACTCGAGTTTGGAAAGTACACTAAGCGATAAATTTTCTCACTTAGGGTTGACTCTCTATAAGTTACTAACATGTATAACACTACATGAAACACTAAGTGAAGTATTACCTAACTTAAGAGATTAAAGTTAAAGAAGATTAACAATTACAGAATGAAATTATCCACAATCTCTTGTTAACAATTCATAGTTGCTTCTTGGTACAAATACTCTTAGGATATCCGAAAACCTAAAGTATTACAATTTATCCTACTAGGATTTCTAAGAGATCCATCAAGATAAAAATGATTTTAACTCAATTCTGAGAACCCCAGATACTCTCTTGAGTTAAATGCCCCTGATTCTAGCATATCATGCAAGAAAATAGCAATCATCCAATCTTAATAGATTTGTCTGTCCCCTATAACAACCGGAGATCTAGTCTGTAACCCATACACAAGCATTTACAGACTATAATCTGTAGTAGAATATCATCCACTAAATAAATTAAATTCAAATTCTCCACAAGTAAAAACAATTTACTTAATGAGAAATCATGTGAGACTTAGATGTTCTCAATTCACTAGAGTAAAGAGATTTAGATTTTTTAGCCAACCGATCTAAATTCTTAACTCATTTATTAGATCATGAATTACTGACCATAGATAAGAATCATTGCATTTCCTTATGATCCTCTGATAATGATTAAGTATTCATATATGATCCGTCAATCACAAATATTTAGATCCTTAATGATTCGTCAATCACAGTTCACTGGAATCCAAACCACACTTAGTCCTTGAAGGATACTAGAGTATATGTTCAACATAATTCAAGAAATATAAGAATCATTCTAGGAAAAATACTGGATTTTAAGAATATTCTCCAAACCAGATTCTTAACAAGAATGCGAGATATTCAAGTTCTATATACCACAAGTAATTAAAGACAGAAAGCATACCAAATTGATACTGATAACCATCTTCAACTACAAAAAACTTGAGATTACTATCTAGAACTGAATCTAGACACCCCAAAGTTCTGCTGAATACAATTTAGTTGTCATTCTTGGAATCATTAAATTTGTTATCCAATTGAGCTCATTGGAATACATTCACTAATGAATTGAGTCTATTCCTCGACTGAGGAATACTATAAACCAAGAATACTATATATCCTATGCACATAATTTTTTACTGATGAATCCCAATAATTCACAAATTATGCGTCTTACAAGCAATATAATTCAAAACAAACTGTCTTCGGAGAATTCTCTTCACATTGATCATTTGACCAATTAACTTCATCCAGGAGTAACCCAACTACTCAAATGATTTAGAAATCTCAAATGTCTAGGTGCAGATCTCAATTGTACTAGTACAACACCACATTTAGATTCTTATCCAAATCATTTCTAAGTTAACGTATAAATCTGCTATAAAAAGATCTATTAACTCTACAAGTATTTGTTCTAATGATATTTGGTCATATGTCTATGTTTACGTGCACCAAATAAACCCAGTAACTAGGAATACATAGTAGATCCATACAAGATTGATCGTGCACATATGAGAATAATCTCACTATGACCCAGTACATAAACACATCATTATCTGGCAGATTCCTCCAAAATTTGCATATGTCACTCATATAACTCACTGAGAATCTTGTAACTCAGCTACGAAAGAATTCTATTTCTCATGAGTAAATAAAATATCTGGGAAATCTCTGAGACAAAGAACATATCCACTCACAAATTTTCCAACCCAAACTTACCTCTAATAGCATAATTTCTTCCACTCAATCAACCACTCCTTGACCCTAGTACTCAAAGTAAGATTAGGTTGATCCGATACAGACAATCCAAACTCATTGTTATGATCAAACTCACTCCTATTCCAACCAAAATGGAATTAGTAACTTTTGACCTTTCTCTGTACTACTTATAATTAAGTATTTCCTATTTCAAACCACCTCTAGTTTCAAGTTGTTCTACACAATCCCTAGAGAATTTCTCTTATTCGAACAGTTCCAATTTTGTAGCTTACTCTGGATTTGTCTAAAAATACTTTCAGGAAATCACATTTCTATACAACAAGTGGTTCTCATTCAAAAATCGTGCAATTGATAGATTTTGTTTTTTGATAAAACTTTTTTACCCATCACTTCACCCCTCCTTTTAAAGAAATTACCAAATTTCTTATAAAAGTTAGTCTAAGAGATGATACATGAAAATACTTAAATCCATGAAAGTCAATAATAAGTGCCTTCCACAAAAAGGATTCACGCTGTTGCAACCAAGACTTCTTCAAGCATTTTCAACCTGAGTGATACTAACTATCATTCATCTAAATCTATTTATGCAAAAGAGAAAACTTGGGTTTGACAAATTGAAACACAATCATCTTGGAATTTACTAGAATTCCAAGACCTATTCACACAAGTAGTAATTCACTTGATGATACAGTCCTTTAGAAAAATAACTTCAAACTGAAGGAATCATATGAAGTCAATCTGATGTCTAGTATTCGAGAAATTACTGAGTAAAGCTTTAAGAAAGCGAGAAATAGGTTTAACCGTCACAAGCCATGCACTGCTCCACATGTCTCAATAGGAGCTGGGTACTCTCAAGGTTATTTATTACTGACGTAGTTCGGAATAACGAGGCGTAACCAATAATCTCGAGTATTGGCGTACCATGTATCCAAGTTGTAGTGGGTTTCTTTCCTTGCCTAACCTGAATCCAAGATCTAGTCAATCTAGCATCATAGAGACGGAGTTAGTTGTCACGCGTAGGTTCGTTCCCATGAGAGCGATAGTTTAGTTCAGATTTCAGCATGAATGGAAGATCTAAATCTAACTCTACATCCATTAACCCTACTCATCAACACTAAGATCCATTAACACTATGATCCACAACAAAGATAGCTTACTCTTTCTCTCTCTCTCTTTCTCTCATAAAAAGTATAATAACACTCAATCCCAATAACATTCAGATCCAATAATTAGCAAAATCCAAAGAAAGCATGAGAGATGGAGAAGGGAAGAAGAAGAGCAAGGACATTCATTAATCCATTTCTGAAGAGAACCAATCTGCTTTATTGAAATGAGGAAATGAACATGAGGAGCAACTCGAGTTGGTCCCTTCTTACAGTAGAGAGGAGGACCCTGGCCTCTGAATCCTATTGGTCCAGTCTTGCCTCTCTTTTTATTCAAATTTAAAAAGTGTGGGAACCATCAAAATTGGAGGGAAACCCAACTTTATTCACTAACTTGACATTCCCTGCGACATTAAAAGTCCCGCAAAAAGGCCTAAAGTCCTTTTATTGACTTTTAATTAATCAATCAAATAACTATGTGATCATCGAGTTGGACTTACACATGCAGGGTGCCAAATCCCTCACTTATTAACTAGGGTTAGGGTTGCCTTGGGATCCGCAAACCCTCCAACAGTATCCCCCACCAAAACTGGTGGCGGTCCCACGACACCTGCAATATGCAGTTATTGGGGACTTTTATTGGCTTCGCGCCGAATCTTGATTAAATGGTACTGCACCTTCTCCATAAAGTTGAGGCGTGCAGTATTAAAATCCAAGTTGTGTGGCAGAAAACAAGGGTGGGCTCCGAAAATCCACTTGGAGGTTGTCCATGATGTGAAGCGTGATTCCCAGGAGCCTCCCATCATTGCCGCATGAAAATATAAACGAGCAACCGGCAGCTGATCTTTGATTTGCTATGAGGCCATCGGCTTATTTAGATCGAATGCCATTGGAGAGAGACAATCGTCCCATCGGGTTGCCACTGACGCCAACAGAGTTAATCTTTAGCAAACATTGCCGATTGTCACACCGTTGGATCTGGAGAGTGGACATATTCTCTCTGATAGGCTTGTAAGGCATGGTGGAAATCCACTGAGATTGTCCAACTGTAGGGCTGATGGATGATTGGCCAATTGGGCGTATGGATGGTGATCTTGTCCATAGCCAACCCCAAATCTTTCCATTTATTTCTTCGCGGCATTGGCACGTAATAGGGATCTAACAGCAACTGGCGAGGGCTGGCGACGTAACTCCTAATTGATGCCGGAGTCTTTTCAAAAACAGTGATTCTCCATGCCGGCTGCTCTCCCAATGCAGGTATTTTATCCAACTCTTTGTCGGCCTCTATCTCAGAGGTCTTAAACTTCAGAACCCATCCACCACGCAAGGACTCATGCGGATGTTGCTTTAAGAAGGTCTGGATCTGGTCCTCGACGCTGATGGGCCTTCTAAATAGAGGTGTGGTCCTTGATGAGGCTGGACCTGCTTGTACTGCCGGTAAGATTGGTGGTCGTTTGGCGATATCTGGAGCTCCCCCCTGGTCCATGCTCGAATCTACCCCTGTATCCATTGGTACAGCTTCTTGGCGCGGAGGGGAGAATTGCGGCATGACCGGTACGGGGATTTGTGGTCCGGCTTCCAACACTTGAGCGGCTGCTTTTTCATAGGCTGTGATGGTCTCTTTAGCCTTTGCCAACTCGGTTGAAGCTGCTCCTTTGAACCTGTCAAAGCGGCCTTGAAATCCCTGAAGGGCCACTTTGTATGTCTCCACTTTCTTGAACAAATACGCAATTTTCGTCGGTGTGACCGGATGATCTGGTATTTGTGTTTGAAGATACGCATCACGTTCAAGGGTGGTCGCATCCAATTCACCTTGAAGCCGCATGCGATCTTGTTCGGCCATCTGTAATTGACCCTTCAGCAACTGCACCTGTTGCTTTGCATCCTGTACGACCTTATCCAACTGATCCTGTGTGGTTGTTAGGGCGTTTGCAGGGAGCTGATGTAGTCTTCCAAGCGATCATCTTGTTGCTGGGCCAACTTCTTTTCGGCTTCAGCCTTGTTTTCATGTTGTTTGGCAATCTTTAACTCTCGATCCAGCTGGACAAGTTTTTGGCTGATCAGAGTGTTTTTGGACCCCATTTCGGAGATTCTCTGCTCCATTTCCTTCTTCTTATATAGCATAGACTGGATCATTTGCGCAAGGCTTGAAACCAAACCTAGAGCATCACCAGAATCGACGGTCGTGGAGGCGGCAGCAGCAGGAGGACCTGATGGTACTGTCCTTGGTAGGCGTGGAATAGGTGCCAGTACTTCTTCTCTTCAAAAATGTATTCTTCTTCAAATCCCTTAGGCACTGTGGCGTCGAACTGTTTCGGTGATTTCACAGCTTTGTCGACCCGAAGTGCGGCTGTGTGAGGTGGCTGGCAGACATCTTCAACTCCAACAGTAGATTGATGGATATGTCCGAATCCTCTTCCAGGGGATTGGAGTTCAAAGGGCGCAAGGCTCTGGGGCATTTCAAAAATTTCAGTGGCCCCAAGGGGGTTGGAATCATCGAACATATCCATAAAGAACTGTGTGTTTGGTGAGGTGGCTTCGGTGTGTGGGGGTGAGGCGGCCTGGGCAACTGTGATGGGAATGGTAGGCCCAATGGTCACAGACTGTCCTTGAATGGAAGCAGAGGCGAGGGAAGCATTAGAGGCTGGGGGAATGGGAAGTTCAGTGCGAACAGCAGCAGGGGGTGGAAGCGCAGCTGACGAGGTATGCCTAGTGCGACGTCGTGACGCGGAAGGCGAGTCAGGAATAACGATCTCGCTGCGTGGACGACGACGACTATGAGAACTCGAGGCCTGGTGAGATGACTCTACCAGTGCTTCTTCGTAGACCGAAAGCACGGAATCCAGGTGGAAGCCATGGATTCTGTTTTCCAAGCGAGAAGCGGCTAAAAGGGACAATAAAGAGCCAGCAGCGAACTGCTACTTAGTATTGGCCTTAATAGCTCGTTTGAGCTCACCAAAAACAGTCTTGAACCAATTATATGGTTCAAGAGGGGCTTTGGCCAACTTGGTGTGGGACTCCACTATCCTATGGAGGATCTGTGATGTGATGCGGTCTTTCCTGAGGTTGCCAACCATCAGGAAGCTGTTCAGTAGCTGGGCAGCAGCGTGGATTGAAGGCTCAATGATGGCTTCCAGAAGGTAGCCATCATTGGTCCAGTGCAGATCGTTGGTGAGGTCGATATATGGCTTGATGGCCTGTTTGGCGTGCTTGTGATTGGGTGAGGCCTGCGTGCCGGATGCTATACCTATAGCTGCAAGGGCGGTCTCAGTGATGCGCACCTTGTGTGTGGCTCCTTGGAAAGTGATATAAAATTTAGATTTCTCTTCCTTCCATGTACTGAAGGCAAGAGTGATAAATTCCATATTGATGCGACCAGAAAAGGCATCAGGAACATTATGCACTCCAAATATGGTCGGATCCATATGATTTAGAATCTTCTCATCCGTAAGTTCTGCATTGCCATCATAAGTCAAGGCATGACTCACAGGAATGAGTTCATCCTCAATCGGATCTGGTATAGATTCCGTTGATATCCAGGCTACAATCAACACATTTAGTGGAAACGTGATTGGTGTATCCAAAGTTCGATCTAATAAGGAAATCTTGCTCAAATCTGATTGATTACCTTGTTGACACACATATCCTGCTGTACAGTCAATCGTTGCAAGAGCTTCATTCCGATTGACAGTATCTGTTTGAGAATCGTAATGAACTCTCAAATTTTAACTTGGATGACCTGGGAGTCCATAGCACAGATATAGACCACCTGGATCGATTGGAGAAAGTATTTGAAAGATGTCGCAAGTATTAAATTTCTCTAAATCCAAAAAAATGCAGATATGAGTTTCCCACAGAGTTGTGCTTGGGCATGTGATAACCTTTGGAACTGCATCAGGTATTAAAGGTATGGTGTGTTCAATAATCCGTTGTTGACGAATTGTCATCCTCTTTTTGAACCACTGGTTTGATAGTCCAAATTGTAGGATCAATTTTAATTGCATGTTCACGATTTTCAAAAGTGATTTTTCCGGTACCCCAGTTATGAATTACTTGCGCAACTCGTAACCATGGACGTCCCAATAGAACTTGGTAAACATTAGGCGCTTCTGGTAAGTCTATCACTACGAAAGTAATGACGAACTGTACTCATGCAATCCTGACAGGTATATCTTCCACCATTCCTCATGGACGAACTGTCGTTTGATCAGCTAGCTTAATAGCAAAAGTAGTAGGTTTGATCTTTGTAAGGCCCCATTTTGCACATAGCTTTGTAGAGATGAGGTTAACTCCTGAACCGCCATCTATCACGGCTGCTTCTTTAGGAAATTGTCTATGCTGTATCGGCAGAGTGATATTCTTTTGTTTACTTTCCCAAGCGGCTCCAACATGTCGTTAGATTCTTCAAATCCAGCACAAAAAAGCGGCTCCTGATGGACTTCTGGTTCTTCTTGAGCTAACTTTTGTGCTAAGACTTCTTTTGCTTTTGGCACCAACTTCAGGAATTCTCCCAATGAAATATTGATCTTACTAGACAAAATGATCATGAGCAGTTCTGTTTGCGGTGCTTCTGGTTCAGTCATCTTGAAGGGTTCTTCAAGATGAAGTAACTGATCATTCATATCCGTACGTAAATTTCTTGAAGGCTGCAATGGTGAAGACCGAACTTCAGCTGTTGATTTAGCAGCTTCAGGCTCCTCTTCTTCTTGCAGATGTTTAATCCACTGCCTCATATTCTGATATCTTCGTTTTTCTGCATTAATATTTGGATAGACTCCCGATGCTGTTGGTGTATCGTTCAATGGTATAGAATCAGCAGGTACTGGATCCACTACTGGTTCTTTTTGCTTCTGTGCTCTGGTGATCACCATCAAGGGTGCACTTGGTTTATTCTGAGCTACTGGTCTTTGCTTGATTGTTATCAAATTTATAGGTGCTATAGCTGGTGGTGGCTTCGGTCTTGCTGGACAATCTTTATAGCAATACCCATAATCACAGTCACGACAGAATGGTACAAATTTTCCTTTATTTGGACATTCTGCAACTCTGTGATTTTCTCCACATGCAAAGCATCCAAGTGGTGCTCTGGTCCAATTTCTAGAAGCTTGTTGTTGAGCGCCAGGATAAATGGCATATTGTTCTGAAGATCCACCTTCCTGATCATTACCATAGTTCCATTGCTTAGCACTTCCGTAAGGTTCTGGTTCCATCAAATTGGCAGGAGGAGCGGAGTGCTTTAGTGGGGCAGGTAAAGCTAAACGTTCCGGGTATCCAAGAGCAGATTGGCGCGGTCTTACTGCTGGATTACCTCCATACTGTGGTTCTCGATATTCCATCTGGGCATATCGTTGTTGAATTATCTGAGGGTTGAAGTTGCAAAAATCAGTCTCATGATCAGGTGAATTACACAGATGGCAAACACTGAGTTCCATTCGTTTTTTCAATTAAGGACACTCGTTCACTGTGTGATTTCCTGTACAAATAGAACACCAAACATTTTCCCTGGTAGGAAAAGTCTTTGCAAGCTTTTCAGGTTCCTTGCTTGCTTCCCCGTGGAAATTTTCCAATGCTTTGATCTTCTCATCAAATTGCAATTGCAACTTTTCCATCTATTTCTGCTAGTTCTTCCCAAGTTTCTCGAACTCATTGACCATCATTTTTGTAGTAGCATTGGCATTCGTTGATGCAATAGTGGTGGATGTCGTAGTGTCTTGCCTCTCTTTTTATTCAAATTTAAAAAAGTGTGGGAACATCAAAATTGGAGGGAAACCCAACTTTATTCACTAACTTGACATTTAGGCCCTGCAACATTAAAAGTCCCACAAAAAGGCCTAAAGTCCTTTTATTGACTTTTAACTAATCAATCAAATAACTATGTGATCATCGGGTTGGACTTACATACGCAGGGTGCCAAATCCCTCTCACTTATTAACTAGGGTTAGGGTTGCCTTGGGATCCGCAAACCCTCCAACACAAGTCTAGGACTATGCCGAATCCTATATACAAGACATGGACGTAACAAGACACCTATTACCAACCTATTATGGCTTCCACTTTAGGACCTTTTGCTCCTAGTCCTTGTATTTTTCCCTCTTCTCGGCCTGCATTTTTTAATTGTGTCCCTCTTGTGAGATGCGCCATAAGTGCGTATGTTTTTATTGTAAGAGTTCTAACCACTTTGCACGACATTGTCCACAACATCTTGCTACTACCAGTGCCATCCATTTCTAAAATGGTAATGATCTTGAGAATCCGTACTCTTACATTCACATTTTAGAGGACTATTCTAAGACTACCACTTCTGAGATCCTTCTCCAGTTGTTGAGTGTCTTACCCAACTTGCTTATGCCACATGGGCAGGAAACTGGTCTTCGCTAGATATAGATATGCTTACGTGTCTGCATCTCGGGATGTAAGTTTATTGCTCTGGATTTTCATCAACATCTCAAGTTGGAGAGGAGGCTATGTTCATCAAAGGAAAATTCAAGGGCAAAAGGAAAAGCTTGATCCAAATCTAGCGGCTGTACTAGTTCCTTAGGTGATTTCTGACCTTTTGAGTGAGATTTCAATCTATTTTTTATGCACCGACTTCATTGCTGCCATTATGAGACATGACTCAGCATATAATAGACTTGATTCTTGATTCTTCTCCTCTCTCTTGTGCTCCTTATTGTATGTCTATATCTATGCATACTAAAGTTCAATGTCAAGTCCAAGCCCTTTCACAACAAGTTCTTATTGTTCCTAGTCAAAGTCCTTTTGGTGCTCATGTCCTCCTTGCTGATAAAAACGATGGCACTAAGAGATTTTACATTGATTATCACACCCTCAATACTCACCATTTGTAACCAGTTTCCTATTCCTCTTTTCTAAGATTGACCTTCATTCAAGCTGTCATTAGATCTGTGTGCATCTTGTTGATGAATGTAAGACTACTTCTGTACCCATTATGGCTTCTATGAGTTTAGGGTTCTCCCTTTTGGTGTTACCAATAGTCCACCTACTTTTTAGCATGCCATAACTCATCTTATTCTTTATTAGGTGTCTGTGTCATTGTTTATTTTAATGATATTCTTTTTTTAAGTCTTTCTTTGCACGATCATATCGTCCATTTACATTCTGTTTTTCATCTCTTTGTTACTCATCTTATGTATGCCAAGAGATGTAAGTGTTCCTTTGCAGTCAATGAGATATCTTCCCTTGATTTGTTATTTCTGATGGTCATATTCGCTTCAATCCTCATACATTCCACGTGATGTGTTCTATTCTCTCTGATGTCCATGCTCGTATTTTTCTTTGGTATGGTTCTTCATTTGAGTCGTCTTGTTTCCCATTTTTCTTCTGTTGTTGCTTCTTTGTCTAGTTATCTGAGTATCAGACTACTTCTAGCATCCTAAATTTGGAGGTCCTAGTGTTGTCGATGATGCTTTGTCTCGACTTCCTGCCTTGATCCACATCCTTGTCATTGTTACTCCTCGTGGTTTGTTCTCCTTTTGTAAAAACTCCCAAGGTGTAACATGCAAAGATCAAATAGAAGTGGCAAGCTTCTAACATAAAAAATCCTTTAGAGAGCCAGCATGGGACAATCCTCCCATCCAACATACGCTATCTAGCAAAGATTCGTCTCCCCCCTCTAACACCAAGGGAGAAGCCAAGAGAGAACAAAAACTAAACTCCCCTCCTTGTAGGTGCGTGTCCTCTCATCCACTAGGTGTTCATGCAACTGCTCTACCCTTGCAAAGTTACATGAGATGTCCAAGTCCACTCTGGCAAGTATAACCACTACGTCGACGAACCACATAAAACTTGCTCTACTACTACTGGGGCTTCCCTAACCCACGGCTGGTCAGGTCCATAACCAGGGACATAACAACATATACGTCCATATGATGGCCATTACATGTGTCACTAATACGTTAATATAGTGGCATCATTAACTTTTACATTACTTTCAGTAATCGCATTTGTTTGATGTCATTATTAGTAGAAATGCACTTTTTATTATATTTGACAGGCCTTGGAACGCTATTCTAAATGGTTCCTAATCTGGGCCCTCATATTTGAATTTCCATGTTTCCCTCCAAGTTAATTGAAAGGAGGCAACTTTTGATTAGTATACTAGCCACTAAGGTATTCATTTGTTAACTTATGATTTTGGAGTCTTCTCTTGCTACTGCTCAGTTGAGGCTTTGCGTTGAATTTTTATTTGTTTTCAAGAATAGAACCTCAATACCTACTTCATTCTGTTTAATGTGAATGATTTTCTATGCTATATGTGATTTGAGTCCAAACATCCACAATGACTCATTGATATCAGCCCTCCTTAATTGATACCTATTCCTTGTGCTTCTATACAAACTAGTAGAAGGATAATTATCCCATTGTTGCTCTTCCAAATCTGCATCGTCCTCATCACATCACTTATTTCCCTTCATTTCACCATGTGAATGCTAATTATCATTAACCCCAAGTACCAATTCCTGGATTATTTTGAATGCAACTATCATGCCCAGTAAAAGTTATCATTTGAATACCAAGCCTGATATAGGGCAGTTCTTTATTAGTATTGACCCATTTGGATTGGCATTTCCACTTGAAGCAATACATTGATGGATTTGAAGCCCACATTAGGAATACATGACTGGATAGATTGAGTTGATTGTTCCTGTTTTGGACTGAAAATTTGAAGCTACTACTTCCATGTCTTAACAACTTCCTCATGTCTCTTGTTCATAGTCATCCCATGTGTCATGCTTTGCAATCAAGTCAATCTCGCCTCTCATAGATTTGACCCAAATGTCCCCATATCTCGGTTAATTAAGTCTAAGGTTTTTTGCCTTGAATGGTACTTGATAAGAGAGCATAGTTAGTCCCAAAATCAGCAAATGGCTCACTTTTGGCTTCTTCTTCGTGAATGCCTCTTTAGGTGTTATCTTAGGTACAACATTGGTAGGACTCCCATTCTGGAGATAAGCTGCAGTATTGCAAGCTTCTGACCAAAAGCCCTTTGGTAGTTTCATCTCGGCAAGCATAGATCTAGCACTCAGCTACACCATTGAGTTGTGGAGTGTGGGCTTGTGTGAACTATCTCTTGATCCACAATGACGACAAAAGTCTTCAAATTCATTAGACCTATACTCACCTCCACTATCAGATCTCGAGATCTTGATCTTCCTACCTGTTTGGTTTTCGACCATTGTGTTGAAGCTTTGTCCATACTTCTTTTGAAGTTTGACCTTCAAAGACATGGCCAATTTGTGTATCTAATGTATTGAGAATGATTAGCGTGAAAGCTTTATCATCCTTCAATTTCCATTTTGAGTTGGTTGTGTCGTCTTCAAGTTTCACTTAGATACCTGTGACAACATCCCATAACTCATTGAAATTTAGCAAAGTCTTCATCTTGAATCTCCACAAATGATAAATGGATCCATTCAGCTTGTCTACTATGAGACCGGCTGTACTTTGTGAATTCATCTAGAAGTTAGTCTATCAATAATCGATGACCTAAGAATGAAAAATAGCATTTGATAATATCAAGACACTGTATCCTCCTAAGCCTTCTCATACTGTTGTTTTGACTTCTTCTTGCCCTTCCCTTTGCCTTGCTTTTGGCGTGCCACAAGTGCCTGATCATCAGTGTTTTGGCGTCGAGCCTTGACCATTTTCCTTCTCGTTGCATCAAAATTTGTGTGAGTTCATCAAAGGTGGGAAATCTCGCCCTTCATGCTAATCTGCTCACAAACATTTGACAGGATTTTGCAATGCCACACAATGCACCTTGCACCAGCTCCATGTCACGTATGCGCTCACCAATGGAATGCAATTCGTCTCTCATTGTCTTGATTCTGGTCAAGTAGGCTTGAATATGCTCTCCTTTCTCCATTCGGGCATTATTCAACTTTGACTTCAGAAACATGATCCTAGATGAATTTGACATCTCGAACTACTCTCTCAATACATCCCGAGCCTGCCTTGGCATAACTGTGTCGATAATGTGCGTAATGATATGGTCCTTCACTGACAAGTTGATGAAGGCTAGTGCTCTTCTCGCCTTTCTATTGAACACTTTGATGTCCGCTTCATTCAGCAGTCTCCGCTCATCCCCTGTAATGATATCCCACAGTTCTTTCTCAATTAAGATGTTTTTCATCTTGAATTTCCACACCGCATAGTTGGAAATGCCATCCAATTTGCTACTTTCGCTCAAAATGGATTTTCCCATGTTCGTCATCTCGAAACTTGCTTAACTGCAGCCGTACGCTAAAAAAAGTGTTGCAAGTACAATGGTTATGTCAGAAGCTCAAGATAATGACTTGCTAAATCTTCTTATCAAGCCCCCTCATTGCTTAGGTGGTGAATCCAAAGCCAAGTTCACTTCGGAACGCAAAATACTTTCCGCCGCACACTCCCAGCTACTTGCTCCCTGAAAGGGGCACATGACTTGCGATATCTAGTTTGGAATCCATAGCCCTTTGTTTGGCCCAAAACGGACTTTTAACAAAAAAGACAGGCTCTTTTAGGGTTTTCAGCTGTTTCTTCACAGTGAAGAAATTCCTCTCTTTATCAATTCCAGGGCCTTGGGTCCCTTCAGAATGAAATTTTTTTAAGAAAATGAAGTGCACTTCGGACCCCTTCATGCACTTAATAACTTTAAAAAGACAAAATTCAACGGATCTTGTTGATCCAATTGCTTAGATCAGTTCTATCTGCACCATTACAACTGCCAAAAACAAAGATTCACCAAATCTTTTTCTTTTGCAGTTTGTCGCCAAATTTAGCAGAACAACTGTTGCTCAAATCCGCTAGAAGAATGGAGATCAACCGAGGGTGGAGACAAAGTAGCACTCCCATCAAGGCAAGAAAGTGCTTTGATACCAAGTTAAGGACTCAAATCACATATAGCATAGAAAAGCATTCACATTAGACACAATGTAGCTCATAAAGACTCTCCACCTGAGAACTAATGAAAATCCAACCCAAAGCCCTAACTGAGCAGTAGCAAGAGACGACTCCAAATCAGAAGCTAACAAATCAATAGCATTAGTGGCCATTTATACTAAGGAAAGGCTACCTCTCTTCAATCAACTTGGAGGGAAACATGAAAATTCAAATATAAGGGCCCAAATTAGGAACCATGTAAAATAGTGTTCCAAGGCCGGTCAAATGTAATAAAAGTGTGTCTACTATTAATAACATCAAATGATATGCTACGGGCAAGAAACTTCATACCTTACAGCCGCTCCAAGAAGAGGGCTGCTGGGGAGCAGTGATGATGATACCAAGCGGCTCATGACCATTACGGTGCAGAGGTATCACATGTACTTTGAATCCCTTGCCCAATGTAGATTGTAAATTGTAATTACTAAATTGTAAATGGCTAAGTCATCGGCCTGTGGAGATTGTAAATTGCAATGTAAATATCTATTATAGTGACTAATTCCGAGATGGCCAAGGGGGCACTGGGTCTCATGAGAGTTTGTTGGACTGACCTCTTAAAAAGTAGGAAGGGTTGACCGGTCAACGTGATATACTTGGTCCAGTGCATGAGTGACATTTGTCGAACGGTCAATGGACGGGTCAACAGGACGTGTCATATGCTCATTGGGACACTTGGTCCAATGCATGAGTGACACGTGTCAGACTGTCCACCTACTAGCTTGCCAATGTGTCAGGGTACTGCCAAGTGGCAAGTGTCGAATGTGCATGGAGTTTGCCATGTGTCGATGGTAGGGGGTTAAGGGGTGCTTGAGGGGATACAGTGTGAGCCTTGCCAGGCATTCCCCATGGTATTCCTATGCAGCTATGGTTGGGAGGAGACTTGGAGCAGAGCTCTCATGTTTGCTTGTTGATCTATGTACATTTGCTTGAGATTAATAAAGTGACGCATTTGCTGGGTATTTCTGTGTATTTACTTAGGGTTTGTGAGCTGGTGTGAAGATGGAATAGTGATGAGAAATGGAAAGGCTCTTATTCCAGCTTGTGAGGTGCTGCGAAAGATCTTGAATCTCTTTCACGATAGCCCTCTGGTCATCCTGGTGTGGATAGGACCTATGAGTTGATATGACGAAACTTTTGGTGGTCTGGACTTAAGAAAGAAGTAAACCATTATGTGACACATTGATTTAAGTGTCAAGTTAATAAGGTTGAAAGGATTAAAGTGTCTGGATTATTACGCCCGTTACCTATACCAGAAGGGAGATGGGAGAGTATTTCCATGGAATTTATTACATATTTACCATGTACGTAGCAGCAACATAATGTTATCCTAGTTGTGGTTGACAGACTCACTAAAATGGCTCATTTTATCCCAACTAATAATAAGATTGAATTCTCGTTTTACTGGCAATATTTGGACTGCAGTATTTCAGAAGTTAGAGGTGCAGTTGGGAATGAGTAGTTCTGATCATCTTGAAACAAATGGGCAGACTAAGAGAGTTAACCAAACCTTGGAAGACATGCTTAGGGCGTATGTAAGTGAAAGGCAAATGCAATGGGAACGTTATCTACCATTGTTGGAGTTTGCTTATAATCATAAAAAGAATACATTTACGAAGATGAGTTCTTTCGAGCTAAATTATGGTTTTAGACCAGCCAATCCAGTTACTATAGGTATGCCTCATAAGACACCTAGTGCTATGGAATTTCTAACTCACATGCAACAGATGTTGGAGCTAGCAAAGTATAATGTAAAAGCGGCGATAGATCTGGAAAAGACAAATGCCGATCTGGATCGTACGCCAAGAAAGTTCAAGGAAGGAGACATGGCGTTTCTCAGGATTCCAAAGGACTCGAAAACCCTGAAGACAGGGAAGTGTTATAACTTGTCACCTAGATATTTTGGACCTTGGAAATTTGTTAAAAAGATTAATAGCGTTGCTTATGAATTGGATTTGCCTGTTGGGTGTAAGGTTCATCCTGTTTTTTATGTTTCATGCTTAAAGAAGGTTTTACATGACGGTGATAAGTTGTTGGCTGATGGCCTTGTATTGTTTCAAGAGCATGGGGAGGTGATGCATGGACCAGCGAGAGTATTGGACCAGAGGCAAAGACGGTTGCAGAATCATTTGCTCCAAGAGTACTTGGTTGCATGGCATGGACGACCTCTCAGTGATGCTATTTGGGAGACCGCGCATGGGTTGCATGCATAGTATCCAGACTTTGCCATCGAGGACGATGTCATCTGAGGAGGAAAGGGATGCCACATGTACTTTGAATCCCTTGCTGTTACGAGCTCGTAACCAGTGCCGAACCCTAGAGAACACAGATAGGTCAGATACCACAATCAGGGTCGTGTCCAGCGTACATGACCAACAGGGCAAGACAATGTGAGTAGTGTGCCCCAGCACGGTCCATAGCCATGGCGGGCCTAACACAGCCTAGGGACCCTGTCAGCAGGATAGGGCCCCCAGTTGGGTCCCGACGTGCAGTCGGCTACGTCAGTGCCACGTGGCTGACACTTGGCAGTAGCATGCTACCGGTCCTCACACTGGGCTAGAGGGGCTTACTCTATATCAGGGAGTAGGCAAGGTTGGGTGGATCAGTTAGTGTTTGCTCTACTGTGGTGTTAGGATCTATTACACTGGTATCAGAGCCATCTCCATCCTAGAGAGTTCAGGAGCAGCAGTGGAGAAAGCTATCAGAAGATAGGAAATGTTTCTCAGTTTCTCAGAAAAGATTAGAGGAGGAGAATCGCTGTAGTTGCAGCCTTCAAACCCTTGAAATTCACTGAGAATTTACAGTTCTAGGAAGTAAAATTCTTATGTAGGTAAGTCGTTGGTCAGGAAGCAATCTATCTCTATTTTCAGGGATCTGATTGTAGTTTTCAGAAAGGAATTTCAGTAGAGCTGAGCGGATTCTGGAAAGGAAGGATAGTACAGGTCCATCGCTGTAGAAACAGCAAGCTACCTCTGAATTTCCAGAAGAATCTGAGAAATTTTGAGGGGATTTCAGAGTAAATTTCCCTAGCAGGGCCAGCGCTGGACAGGGTAGTGAAAAAGTTAAATTTCATCCTTGTTTTTTAAGAATTCGAGTTTGAGCTTCAAACTTACTTACTACAGACCAGCAACCTACAGGCTGAGATTAAATCAGAGATTTAAGGTGATTTCAGAGCTATAAATTGGACAAATCGGGCCGGATAGGTTGCTGTCCAACCAGCGAGGGCAGGGACTTCAAAATTCCGGATTTCTTTTTGTAAATTTCCGGTTTTCACTCGGTTTGTTGGAGCCCCACACCTGAAATCAGATCAGTCAACTACTCAACTCAAGAACCGGGAAATTTGGCGAAGCTTCAAACAAGGATTTTCCGGGACAGCAGGTCTGAAATTTTGGGTGGAGGAGCTGAGAGGGTTCCTTTTCGTAATTTCTTTGGAAGTACAGTCCTCAGAAACAGCGAAGTCATCTTTCCTTTTCCCTTGTACAATTGTAAATTAGTCTTTTAGACTTTTTTCCTTCAGAAGTTAAGGTAGCTCTCTTTCAGTTCCGAAGATGACCACTCCTCAGGGACCTGATCAACCCCCGGAGAGAGGCTTCGATGAACTTGAAACAGAAGCCTTGGCTTACAGAAAAGGGAAGGAACCCATGGAAGTGGAAGAACAGGAACAGTTCGCCGAAGAACTCGACGAATTGGTTACCAAGGAGCAGTTTCTCCAATTGGTAACAGAAGTGGATGAACTGAAGTTGGCATTAGCCAATTTCAAGTCCAGTGTGGACGACTCGTTCGCTGAACTCAAAAACTTGATTTTGAGTTCCGCAAAAGGAAGCCTTCCCTCCACTTCTCAGTTATCCCCTTCTCCACGCCCATCTGTTTCGGGTGAGACTTTACGGTCTCACCCCAGTGTTTTTAAAGATTTAAAACCTCCTACTTCTAATGGGGAAGAGAAGGATAGAAATGCCAATATTCTACAAACCTTCCTCAGCAAATGGAAGAACATTCATGCTCTTAAACAGACCCCTGACCATTTGCAAGCTATTGAGGCCAGTCTTTCCTTAGGGCCTATGGCCTATAAGTGGTGGTTAAATCTCCAGGAGACTGGGCAGACTCCCCGGTCATGGAAAGCTTTTGAAGAAGCTTTCCTAAGAGAATTTCTACCAGAGAATGAACTTGATAGAGCCTGGGAAGCCTGGGAAAGAACAGTAATGGACAAGTCCCTCATCCAATATATCTCGCAGTATCGAGAAGCAATTTTAAAGATTAAAAATATGGATGACTATCAGAAAATTAGGGGATTTGTCCGTGGCCTCAAAGATGAATATAAAGTAGAGGTCCAGAGAAACTCGCCTACTACCCTTGAGCAAGCTCTCAGATATGCTCAAATCTATGATGATTCAGTGGGTAGGAAGAGAGCGTGACAACAACCACTTTCTGAGCAGCCTCCTCAGAAAGACTTTCAATTTAAAAAGAAATTTTTAAAAAGAAAGAAAGAAGATAAACTTAAAAGTGAAGCTCCTCAGAAACGCCCTTCACTCATACAGCCCTTAAAACCAGATGATTTTGAGAAAGCCAAACAAGAACGTTTGTGCTTTGTGTGTATGGGCAAGGGACACACAGTCAGACAGTGTCCCAAGGGGCCTTTCACTAAAAAAGATAAGAAAGATAAAAAACAAGTTCATCTTGTTCAGACTGTATGTTTCCCCAGTGACTCGGCAGCTTCCGAGATCAAAGTGTATCATGAAGATCATGAACACTGTTGCCAGCTGACCTCTGCAATGCTAGCGAGACCCTTCAGCTTTGGGCCGCATGACCTGGTACGTATGCATGGGAAAGTTGGTAACCAGTCAGTAAGAGTCATGGTTGATGATGGGGCAACCCATAATTTCATCAACTACACCCTGGTTAAAAAGCTTAAACTACCAGAAGTACCTAGTCAGCATAGGTACATAGTTTCATTAGCTAAGGGTGAAGATAAAAAAATATGGGAAACTATGGTAAGTAAGTTAAATCTTGGTATTCAGGGGTACCAAGATGAAATAAACTTTCAGATAATGCACCTGGATCGAACAGACATTGTTCTCGGGAGAGATTGGCTCTACAGTTTAGGACCTTCCCTCCACAGAACCTATCAGGAGAACACCCTCAGCTTTCAGCATAAAGGCTGAGAGATCCAGTTGCATGGGGAGCATGATGTTCCCAACAGCCCTATGGTCTGCAGTTCAGAACTCTGTCAGCTAATCGGAGACGAAGACCATCAGGTATTCTTATGTGACTTTCAGTTTATTCCTGAAGTTTCTATTTCCAGTTCTATTCAGCAGAAAATCAGTAAATTAGAAACTTTATTGTCTAAATTTAAAGATGTTTTTCCTGAAAATTTGCCACATGGTTTACCACCTAGCAGAGAGGTAGATCATGTAATAAACCTAGTACCAGGTACAGCACCTGTTTCTAAACCTCTGTATCGGGTCAGCCGAACAGAGGATGAAGAAATAACTAGGCAGTTAACAGACTATCTTGGGAAAGGCCAAATTCAGACCAGTAGTTCACCATGGGCCTCACCAGTCCTATTGGTGAAAAAGAAAGAGGGGTCTATGCGTCTTTGCGTAGATTATAGAGCCCTCAATAAAGTCACAATTAAGAATAAATACCCTACGCCTCGGGCAGACGAGTTGCTTGACCAACTCGACGGGGCTAAGTTTTTCAGCAAAATAGACCTCAGATCGGGATATCATCAAGTCCGTATAAAATCGGAAGATGTCTCGAAAACAGCTTTTAGGACTCGTCACGGTCATTATGAGTTTAAGGTGATGCCATTTGGGCTCACAAATGCTCCAGCTACCTTTATGACCTTGATGAACAGTGTCCTCAGACCATACTTGGGTAAGTTTGTAGTTGTATTTTTAGATGACATCCTCGTTTACAGCAAAACGAGGAAGGAGCATCTAAAACACCTCAGAAAGGTGTTTCGACTGCTCAGAAAGCATAAGCTCTATGCTAAACAATCCAAGTGTGAATTCTTCGTTGAAGAAGTAGCATAAGATGGACCCAAATAAGGTTAAAGCCATACTCAGTTGGCTGAGACCTCAGAATATTTTGGAACTTCAGATCTTTCTTGGTCTGGCGGGATATTACAGACGATTTGTCAAGGAATATGCTGAAAGGAGTTCATTTGGGAGTCCGCACAGCAAGAGAGCTTTGATGCTCTCAAAACAGCCTTAGCTGCAGCACCAGTTTCAAAAGTCGTCGACCCTAATCAGCCATTTGTGGTCGAAACAGATGCTAGCGACTTTGTAGTAGGTGCTGTGCTAACTCAGGGTGGACGACCAGTTGCGTTCGAGAGTGAAAAACTTGAGCCAGCTCAGACTAGGTACAGTGCCTATGAAAAGGAACTCTTTTCTATAGTCCATGTCCTTAAGACTTGGAGGCATTATTTGTATGTTGCCAACTTTGAGGTCCTAACAGACCATGAGAGTCTCAGATACCTTTGCAATCAACCTGAGCTTAGAGGTCGGAAAGCTCGTTGGGCAGAGTTGATGCAAGAGTTTGACATGTCTATTAGATATAGACGTGGAAAATTCAATACAGTAGCCCTTAGCAGAATGCCTATGATAAACGAGCTAAGTTTTACTCAGATTCGTAATGAGTTACATGAGTCCTTGAGAGGGAAATGCCAGCATGATGCATTCTTCTCTACTATCTAGAACTTAGTCCAGAACAGACAGTTACAGACTCCAGAACCAGTTCCCGGGGCTGGTGCCAGTTCATCCAAGAATACGGCAGCTTCCATTGAGGATGATGATGAGTCCGAGTATACGTCGTCAGATGATGTTGAGGATTCTGAGCCTGTATTACCCAAGCAAACCCCAGTGGTTGAGGGTTAGTTGACTCAAGGATTCAAATGGAAACAGGATTCCATTCAGGATGAGTACTTGCTCTATAGAGATAGAGTATGTGTCCCCAATTCAAAAGATTATAGGCAGCAGGTCCTATATGAATGTCATGACAATCCTAGCGCGGGACACCCAGGCATACAGAAGACCTATGAGCTTCTTCGTAGGCAATTTTTCTGGCCCAGTATGAAAAAGGACGTCTACCAGTATGTAACCAGTTGCCAGAAATGTCAAGTAAATAAAGCAAAGTGTTTAAAGGCAGGAGGGTTGTTGCATCCCTTAGAAATACCAGTTGGTAAATGGGATAGTATCTCCATGGATTTTATAGTAGGCCTGCCTAAAACCCAAAAGGGTAATGACGCTATATGGGTCACAGTTGACCGTCTGACCAAAATGGCTCATTTCATTCCGACCAAAACAACCGTTAGAGCTCCAGAGTTAGCGAGGTTGTTTGTAGACGGGCTATTTAAATTGTACGGTCTACCTTCCGGCATAGTCAGCGACCGGGACAGTAAGTTTACTGGAAATTTTTGGAGGGCAGTATTCCATCATCTCCATACTAAACTTAATATGAGTACCACCGACCATCCATAGACGGACGGTCAAACAGAAAGGGTTAATCAAGTGCTAGAGGATATGCTTCGTGCATACGTCAGCAAGAAGCAGACTAATTGGGAGGAGTATCTCTCGATATTAGAGTTTGCTTATAACAGTACCAAACATTCAGCTACGGGATATAGCCCATTTATGCTGATGTACGGTTTTCAGCCACGCTCACCCACAGCTGTAGGGTTTAAACAAGAAAAAGTTGAAGCAGCCAAAAACTTTTTAGAGGACCTAAACCAGATGATAGAACATGCTAAGCGTAGCATTAGGCAGTCCCAGGATCGAGCCAGGCATTATGCAGATCCACACAGACGGGATGTGCAGTTCTCCACTGGTGAGAAAGTCTACTTGAGAGTCCCAATTGACTCTAAAACCCTCAAATCAGGAGTGTGTGCTAAGTTGTCTCCAAGGTATTGTGGTCCCTTTACCATCAGTAGGAGACTAGGCGAGGTCACCTATGAACTAGAACTCCCACACAGCAGTAAGGTTTTTCCAGTCTTTCATGTAAGTCAGTTGCGAAAAGCCTTAACCAGATCAGACAATCTGGTAGGGGACAATGTTCTAGTTCTCCCATTGGATCCTCAACAACCTCCACATGAACAAGAGGAGATTCTTGATAGTAGAGAGACGCAGACTCGTCATACTCTATACCGAGAATATCTGGTTAAGTGGAATGATCAGCCTGTTGAGAATGCCACTTGGGAAAGAGGCAGCGTCCTTTGCAAGATTTTTCCAGACTTTGTCTTAGAGGACCAAGACGGTTCTTAAGGGGGAGGGAGTGTTACGAGCTCGTAACCAGTGCCGAACCCTAGAGAACACAGATAGGTCAGATACCACAGTCAGGGTCGTGTCCAGCATACATGACCAACAGGGCAAGACAATGTGAGTAGTGTGCCCCAGCACGGTCCATAGCCATGGCGGGCCTAACACAGCCTAGGGACCCTGTCAGCAGGATGAGGCCCCCAGTTGGGTCCCGACGTGCAGTCGGCCACGTCAGTGCCATGTGGCCGACACTTGGCAGTAGCATGCTACCAGTCCTCACACTGGGCTAGGAGGGGCTTACTCTATATCAGGGAGTAGGCAAGGTTGGGTGGATCAGTTAGTGTTTGCCCTACTGTGGTGTTAGGATCTATTACACTTGCCCAATGTAAATTGTAAATGGCTGTCACCTTCCTGTGGAGACAATTGTAAATCTGTTATAGTGACTAATTCCGAGATGGCCAAGGGAGTACTGGTTCTCATGAGAGTCTGTTGGGCTGACCTCCTAAAAAGTAGGAAGGGTTGACCGGTCAACGTGATGTGTCATATGCTCACTGGGACACTTGGTCCAGTGCATGAGTGACACTTGTCAGACGGCGGTCAATGGACGGGTCAAGAGGACGTGTCACATGCTCATTGGGACACTTGGTCCAAATGCATGAGTGACACGTGTCAGACTGTCCACCTACTAGCTTGCCTATGTGTCAGGGTATTGCCAAGTGGCAAGTGTCGAATGTGCATGGAGTTTTCCATGTATCGACGTAGGATGTGTCAGGGTTAAGGGGTGCTTGAGGGGATATAGTGTGATCCTTCCCAAACATTCCCTATGGTATTCCTATGCAACTATGGTTGGGAGGAGACTTGCAACAGAGCTCTCATGTTTGCTTGTTGATCTATGTACATTTGCTTGAGATTAATAAAGTGACAAATTTGTTGGGTAATTCTGTGTATTTACTTAGGGTTTGTGAGCTTGTGCGTAACAAGAGGGTAACCTCTAGGCCACCAGTTTGCTTTCTATCCACCAGGGCACGAGATGGCTATCAGTTTCTTGATAGTGAGCTGAAACGGATGGGGGGAAGCTGGAGGGTCGAGATGTTTTTGTTTTATTCGACACCAGCTCCTCGCATAACATTATTAATTCTCGTGTGGCGAAGAAGCTCAACTTGGCTACTGTGCCTTCAAATTACCGGTATACAGTTGAGATGCCAGATGGTAAGGGCACAGAAGTGTGGGATCAATGAGTCTCTCGGGTGCTATTATCTATTCATACTTATTCTGAGAAGTTAGACTTTGAGATCATAAAATTAGCCAAGTTTGATGTTGTATTAGGTAAGCGGTGGCATGTGAGTAAGCAGCCCGCTATTGACTTTCTTGCACATGAGTGTGTTTTCAGGCATTAGGGTATGTCTCATGCCCTGGTGGGGGAGAGGCCATCTGTACAGGGTCCTCTTATTACCTCTATGCAAATAAAGAAGTTGGATTTCCAGTATTTATGGTTTTGTTATTTAATAAATGTCGATGATGATTTCAGGTTTTATGATTCACAAACAAACCCACATGTTAATTATTCAGAAGTAATTTCATCAAATTTGACTTCTTCTATGAAAAATGTTTTAGCTCAGCAGCTCAGGTGAGATCCAGCAAGTCAGTTGGAAAAAGCCATCCGAGCTGAGTTTAAACATTTGTTAATTGATAGCATGCCAGCGGGATTGCCACCCAGGCGGAACGTGGAGCACCATATTGAGCTTCCAGGGGCAACCCCAGTATGTCGGCCTCCTTTTAGGATGAGCCTAAAAGAGGAAGAGGAAGTACCGAAAATGTTGGAGGAATACCTCAAGTTGGGATATGTCCGTCCTAGTTACTCACTTTTCACCTCTCCCATTTTATTAGTTAAGAAAAAAGATGGTAGTTTCTGGATGTGCTTCGATTACAGGGGATTGAATAAAATCACTATAAAGCACATATAGATATCTGATGCCCAAGATTGATGATCTACTGGATGCGTTGCAGGGGGCAACCATTTTCAGTAAGATAGATCTCAAAAGTGGGTACCATCCGATACGGATTCGCCAAAAGGACATTCAGAAGACAAACTTCCGAACCCGTTTTGGACATTGTGAGTTGTTGGTTATGCTGTTTGGGTTAACCAATTATGATGCTCATGAATGATGTCCTGCATGAGTATATGGGCAAGTTTGTCGTCAACTTCATTGATGACATACTAGTGTTCAATAAGTCGGTAGGGGAGCATAAGATTCATCTCCAGACCGTCTTTGGCAAGCTACAAGAGACTGTCTTGTATGCCAATGCTCAAAAGACTGAGCTGTGTAAGACTCGTGTTGAGTATCTGGGTCATGTAGTGATGGCAGAGGGTATTTCTGTTGACCCCTCAGTTACAGTCTTTCCTAGGATTTTGCAAATTCTACCGACGATTCGTTATGACTTATTCCAGGGTAGCTGCTCCTTTAACGGATTAGTTACGGAAAAACAACATTGTGGGTTGTTGGGATGCTGAGGCTCAACATAGTTTTGACAGCTTGAAGGAGGCTGTTGCGACAGCCCCAGTACTCAAGTTTGTTGACCCCCTAGAAACCTTTCGACCTAGAGACGGATGCTAGTGGCATTGTTGTGGCTGTAGTGTTGAGTCAGGAAGGTAGACCAGTAGCCCTTGAAAGTGTGAAATTGACGCCAGCGCCAGTGCAACAGAAATATCCCAAACATGAGCAGGAGTTGTATGCAATTATACATGCGCTCAAGGTGTGGCGACATTATTTATATGGTGCCGAATTTTAAGTATATACTTACCATCAAACTTTAACGTACTTCTGCACTCGGCCAGATTTGAATATGGTAGTAGTTTTGTATTCACTCAAGAGAAAAATGGGAAGAGAAATGAATTACGAAGCTTTGGATCCAAGTGAGGGGATCAAATGTTATAACTAATAAGTGTGAAAAAGCTTTAATCTTTAAGAATGTGATTATTGTTGATACTATCATGGAAATGGATGGACAAGCTATGGGGATTAAGGTAAAGGCATTATCTAGATTCGAGTCAGTGAGTACACCCACAAATTTAAAAACTTATTTGCACATGTATTGCCTAAAAGAGATCCCACCCATCAATTTTATGGATCATAGTAATGAGTTAAAATTGGGCTCTAAACCAACCAACATACCTACACGTAGATTGTCATGCTCAAAAGAATAGGACGTGGACAAGCAAGATCAAATTTTGCTTACAAAGGAGTTCATTGTCCAAATCAAATCGTCTTTTGTCTCTCCAGTAATACTTGTGGACAATACATTTAGAATGTGGTTTATATCTGACGTCTGAAATAGATAACCATCAAATTCTGATATCCTCTTTTGAGAATTGATGAACTGTTTGTTGAGAGTATTGAAAGGAGCATGTGTTTTCACCAAGATAGATCTCTGTTTGGGGTATCATCATATCAAGGTTAAAGGTGAAGATCCAAAAAGCAGCTTCTAGAACTGATATGGGGCGCTGCGAATTTAAGAGTTACGCCCTTTGGGTGAACTAATGCTCATGTTATATATACTTCAAGCCTTGTTGAATCAAATGTTTGAGTCGTACTTATGTATGCTTAGGGTGGTATTTCTATGTTTAGATTGTTATTTTTTGATAAGATGTTGATCTACAGCTGGAATATGGAGGAGCATATGAAGCATTTGGATCTAGTTTTGAGCATTTTACTTGAATGTAAGTTGTTTTCCAAACTAACAAAATGTGAATTTGCTCAAGAGGAGGTTGATTAGTTGGTGGATTTTATAACCAAAAGGAATTAGAGTGGTTTAGAAGAAGACTACAGTGGTCAAGTGACAAGGAAGACAATCCTTGAGAATGTGTGACAACTAAGAGGTTTTCTGGGTTTAGCATTATTTTGCAAGAGCTTGATGGAGTGATGGCTTCGGTCTAATCCTACTTATGAAAAAGAAATAATAGTAATTGTACATGCACTCAAGAAATGGAGACAATATTTTATGGGTCGCAACTGGTGATCAAAAGTGAGCATCACTTTCTAAACCAAAAGCAACTGAATGACTGGCAAAGATGGTTTCCACAAGTGCAATTTTATGATTTTAATATCAAAATCTTAGGGGAAAGGATGATAGACCTCTCTCTCTCTCTCTCTCTCTCTCTCTCTCTCTCTCTCTCTCTCTCTTGAAGTTCTTAAGTGCCGTGGACTTCTTAAAGGCAGCAACATTTTTGTTCATGAAGACCTGACCGCCCTACAGTGGAAGGAACGTAAGCAACTCATCAAGGAAGCGAATTCAAAGGGGGAAAAGGTTATATTCCGTGATGGACGACATTTTTTTGTCACTCCATCTAGAACTGATCACTCAGCGTCGCCTCCTACGTGAGATCCTTTCATTGACGCTTGTTAGAGATTGTTCAGAGCTAGGTTGAGAGTTAGAGCACTGAAGAGATATTTTTCTCTTCTTAGTTAGTTTGGTTTTAGTTATGTTGTTTTGACGGCATTGCTCCGTCTTGGTTCCATCCATTTTGATGTACTTGTTCGTCTTATACGCCTTTTGGCATGGAAAAGACGTTAATAAAGCTCCTTCTTCTTCTTCTTCTTCTTCTTCTTTTCTCTCTCTCTCTCTCTCTCTCTCTCTCTCTCTCTCTCTCTCTCTCTCTCATGCCCAAGGTATGGAATCATGTAATGATTGTATCATTTTTTGTATACTTCTTGGTTTTGCAGTTCAGCTAACCCGGGAGTATCTTTTTTTCTTTATGAAGATTGCCTTGAGAGAAAGTTTGAGGAATTTTACAAAAATATGTATCAATAACCAATACTCCAATGAATTGTGCAGATTTTACTTCATTTCTATACAACAACTTCAATGTCTTGTATCCTTTCATTTTCTGATATCTTCATATAATAACTCTCTCAGGGACCAGTGAGTCCATTGGCCACAACAGATGGCCAGCAACCTGGATTAGGATCAAGTTATATTTATGGTGCAGCGCCACAAGCAGATCCTCTTGCAGGAATAAGAGGTCCATACACAGCTTACTCACCAATTTCTGGAGCTGTCGGACTTGCAACAATTCAACCTCAATCTATTGGATCACATAGGGAGATAACTTTTCCAGAAAGACCTGGGCAACCAGAGTGTCAGTACTATATGAAGACCGGAGACTGCAAGTTTCGTGCAACTTGCAGGTACCATCATCCCAAAGATAGGACCGCTCCAACAGGTGTTTGTTTACTTGGTCCTCTGGGACTTCCTTTACGTCCGGTAAGCTCCTGAACACAACTGCTACTAGTTTGATGACTTCAAGAGTTCTGCTCAGTTTTGCAAGTCAAAATAATACCTTTGATGTTCCTTGTCCCTTGGTAGCTGAAGAAGTCTAAATATGAGTCATTTATGGTGAGGCCTAACTGGTGGAAAAGTTATTGGATTTTATCAATCCATTAAGGTTAAGTAGTTATTCTGGATTTTGACCATCTCAATGGTTCAATTTTGGTGTCTTAATTGGAAAAAGAACAGTCGAGGTTGTTTCTGGATCTTGACTTCAGTGATTCACTCTTGGTTTGCCCACCAGAACAGCAACCTGCTTCACATTATTTATAGAACTTTTTGATCGCAGGGAGCACAACCATGTGCTTATTACAGTCGCTATGGTATATGCAAATTTGGACCCACGTGCAAATTTGATCACCCTCTTGGAGAGCTGAGCTATAGTCCATCATCGTCATCACTAGCCGATCTGCCAGTGGCTCCATATGCTGCAGGGTCTCCAGCTACAAGCCATGTGCCACTAAATTCATCAGAAGCTCTGCATGAAGTTCCCCGATCTCTGACAAGCACATCAAATAGTCCGAGCCCTGCTTCCGCAGACCATGCGAGTCATAGATATCCTCCCCTAGGAGAGAACTCTGAGGAGATTAGCTCTACTGGTACACATACACTTAGAGCCCATTCCCCACAGCTGGAACAAGCTTACGCTGTCTAAGGTCCACCACCTGTATCGGTCTGAAGCAGCAGGTGGACATCTCATGTTGCTGTCCGGTAAGAGAGTCAGAAAAAACCTCTGGGCAGAAGACATCGTTGATCGTTGTCAAATCTTCAATGGCTAGCTGGCTTTGAATGTCCTATATTTTTTGCCATGCTGAAATGCTTGCAACTAGTTCACCAGTGCCAACGAAGCTGTCGCATTTTATAGGTTCGCATCGCATTTGTCTGAGCTGTTTGCTTGTACAGAGAAAACTGCGAACTTGGCAACCTGATTGAGTGCAGTTTTTTTTCATATTATGGTTCATCGCCTCTTTATTTCTCATGCTCCTGGTTGTTGGAGACATGATTGATTTTTTTCCCTTCTGAATATCTTAAAGTTCCTAATGTCTTTCAACATTGCCCGCTACTTGCGATCACAAAATGATACAGATGTTTGCATTTCTTGAGGATGCATCAGTTTATTCTCAGGCATACGGCTTGAGGCTCAAAATAAATACTGGGTAGGTTTCGGCAATTGGGCTTGGTTGCAGGTTTTTCGTGCATTCATGTTGTATGGCATAGCACGAGTTGCCAAGCCTCTTTTTGGCATGGTCACCAACATTTGTTAGCGGACTGGTTTTCCAACAATTCACATTTGAAACACTTTTGAAGTTGGACATTTTCAGACTTCTTCAGTGTATTATTTTTGTGTTTTCTTAGAAGTTCACTGCACAACTCAGAATAAATTAGCTTATGCATTTCAGTAAAGCTGAACTGTAGTTGGTTTTTTACAGCTTATGTCTACTAATGTTTGTTTCCATTGGACAGTCAGGATGTTAGTGCATTTGCTTATGTTCAAGGAATGTATTGTTTTCAATTTTGAGTGGGATGGGATCAAAATTGGCAGTCACAGCTAAAACTGGGCATTGCGTCATTTGTGTAAACAAACTATTATGGGGTTAACAAGTGTAGAAGAGTAAGAACCCTTCATAAATACTCCACTTTCCTACAAGAGGACTAAGGGGGCAGAAATTCATCTCTGAACTGACTGATATACCTTTGAATGACCTCTATAGCATCGACATGATATTGGCCCTTTGATTCCTTGACAAGGTTATATGATTGCTATGCTGACTGACTTGTCGGTAACCAAGCATCAAACAATAATTATAATGTAGCATCATCAGTTCATGTGAAGTAACTTATTTCAGTACCTTGGCCATTACTTACCCCAATTATTCCGAATGAAATGTGTGCTTCATCGGAGTTTCTTGACATAACTTTATGATCATGCATGACAGACTAATGTTTTAATAGACTAATGTCTCCTGATGCAATATATTTTATAGAGAATGATAAGGTTTCTTAGGAGCTTAGAAACCCGTTCTGACCCTTTTTGGTCGGAATGTAGTGTACGGAACGTTTTTTTTTAATATAAAAAAAAACAGGTCCTGGAATGCTCCAACAATTTAAGTTAATGGGATCCAAGTGCAGTGGCCACATTGATTCCAAGCACATCTGTATACTGACATTGATTCCAAGCGCATCTGTATCCTGACATGGAGTATTCATAACTTGTGAATCATAAACGATTGACCATCTGCATGATGTTATTTCACATCAACAAAAACCTACCTCCTGCAATGGGTCCAGATTTGTAGGAACAAATTCTCATTCTTGATACAGATGCCCTTGGAATCAATGTGGCCAGTGCAGCTGGATATGATCCAAGCGCATCTGTCTATCCAGCGATCTCCAGCATCTTTTTGTATAGGTTGAAGTCAGTATCGCTGTGCTTTTCCTTGTTAAAAAAATACCCACTCTCAAGCCAGACCACCCTAGATTCGAGCCAACTAGCTTTTTGCCCCATCACTGAAACAGCAGCAACATGATATTACAGTATCGTGCTTTTTTCCTTGTAAATAAGTACGTATTTTAAAAAAAAAAAAATTGGTCAAGTTCCAGAGCGTGTTCCGTTCCGGAATGGGCAACTAGGCATAGGAGTATGGATCTTGAAAAAAAAAATCAACGAAGAAGAAGCCCAGGAGAAAAAGTATTCAAAGGTTGGACCCTCGTGGGAAGTGAATCTGATAATTATTCATACTTTTCAAAAGCAAGCCCAAAAAGCAGAGAAAATACAGTGTTAAAAAGGGAGAAGTTCAACTTCTCAAACAAGTAGCCAGTTTCCCTGTTTTTGTGGAATTTTGTACGGCTTGCTGAGAGCTTGTCAATTATTGCGATAGAAGAAGAACTGCACAAAATGAACATGTTTGTATAAAAAGGAAATCTAAAACATAACTTCATGACTTACAATAATCCAAAAAAGGCATTTCGCTTTCCCAAAGCCTGAATATAAATTCTAACAGCCAACGAAGTCTCATTAGTGATTCAGAGCTTCACTTTTGTACCTCGCAACAGAAACTTTCGTCCATACAGGCTGGACAATAGGGGAGGATATTCAGGTGGTCTACCTTTAGAGAAAGGTTGCTAAAACATGTGTAAAGGTAACTGCAACATTGAATCTTGTTTTCCTTTTCTAGAAAGATTGTGTTGGTTCAGAGGACCAGGTTATTTAGTTGTGTATATCTTCCTTTTATTTCCTTTTGAAGGAGAGATGATGAATGCATTTCTTATCTCAAGGTCAGAGTCTCTGAGATCAAGATCTGCTGCATGGCAACACTGTGCTTGTTGAAATTTGAAAAGAAGTTTGCTCATGTAGGAAATAAATCAGCAAAACAACAAGGTGCAACTACAATAGTGTAGTGTAAGAAAGGCTGCACACACCATAGAGCCTCTTAAGCCAGCAAGATATTAATCTTGAACAAGGTGGTCGAATTCTTATGATTGCTCATTTGATATCTATAAGCACCACATTGTATATGTGCATGTTCTCCCCACCTGGTATTGAGTTGAAATTATAAAGCGTGATTGATTGATTGCCCTATGCACAACTTGGTTATTGGTGGGGCAGATGGAGGGAGGAGAAATTCTAGTAGCTTCACTTAGAAAGTTAGGAATATTGTGAAAGTGTGATGGCAAGTTATCATCTAATCTAGTTCCTTGGGGCCATGCTTTCTTTTGAGAGAGAGAGAGAGAGAGCTCTTTTTTTTTATATTTACAATGTAATGGCCTCCAACTTGCATGCTACATAGATGGTAACCATTGAGACATTGAGAGGTGGACAGCTACATGAAGAACCATGGTAGGGCTGATGCATGGTCAGCTACTTAGTCACCCACTTTTCAATGTTTGCACAACATAGGTGTGAAGGAGGAGCTATTTTTTGCTTCCCCAACCTTGTTTTAAAAATGTGCTAGACGTTTGTTTTTAAGTTGCTTTTAGGCATGGAGAGAGAGGGTCTATCCCTACCCTCGCTTCCTTGCTTGAGGACAATGATGTCATTGTCTTGTGCTTGCACAACATGTCACTCTCTTGCACAATGTGTATGCTACATAGGACAAGGAAAAAAGGCTCTCTCTCTCTCTCTCTCTCTCTCTCTCTCTCTCTCTCTCTCTCTCTCTCTCTCTCTCTCTCTCTCTCTCTCTCTCTCTCTCTCTCGCGCGCGCGCGCGCACGTGAGCGTGCACACACACACACACACACTTATGAACACCTTCCTAGATATGGTGGCATTGGGGCTACCCAAGAGAATCCAGATTCTTTCTAACCAAGATAGAACTTGTGCTTGGGTATTTATGAGACAAACAGTGGTCGTTGTCTAAGTTCTTCTTTAAATTCTATTCTATTGTTTTGCTATAGCTCCTTTGATTATTTTTGTTGTGTGTATATTTTTCTAAGCTTTACCTAACTTCTCAAATTAAATTTGTGAATTTGGATATATTCCAATCTCACAAACAAATATAGATATATGTTCCTTCAATGGAGGTACATAAAGCTTTCTCCATTAAAGAAAACCTACTAACTATCAATGGTTGACGATACCTTAGGCACATGTTCAACAAAGATCTCCAAATAGAAATAAAACTCTCCTAGAAAGTGCTCGAGATATCAAACTCAGAAACTAAGAAATGATAGATCCTTGACTCCTATTTATATGCATTTAGCAATTATGTAGAACGTTCGCACCACAATCTCCTTTAGAATGTCCAATTTAGGGAAATCAATCGAATCTACTGAGGTAGTTTTATCAATGCAAAATGAGGGTCTAACTTAATAAAACAAGCATGAAAATAGGTGCGAGATTGACCCCAACTATTTGCAAGTACTCATATGAGCATAGTTAGAGAAGTATGGACTAGTTGCCCATAACAATCTCCCACTTAGAAGCATTCCCCTCAATGTGGTTCTAATGTTTAACTATTGGAGCCACTTTTTCACTACTATTTATAGTGTTTCTTTTGGGGATATGAGTCAAGATTGTTGAATATGAGATGGAGAATAGCAGCAAGGAGGTAAGGGAAAAGCTCAATACGAAAAGGAAATGTGGATTCATGAGGTCTTTTAGAAAATAAGGAACTATGAAGGAGAGTGACATGAAAAAATATCACATACTTTGGTAGTGGAAGAAAGATGAAGCTGATAGGACATTGCACTAGGTTTTCCAAGAATATGTTAAGGATCATATCGTAACAAACAGCCAATATTTTAAGACACCTTGAACAAACTTATGTTTGGCAAAATTCAAAGGAACGAAATTCAATACAACACCTATGGATGTGTTGTAAATGGTGTTGTGCCTACACATTGGGTTTACAAAAATTAGGAAGATAAGATGAAATAGTAACAAGAGTATTGTCATGAGATTGAGGAATACTTAGAAGACTCAAAGCGTAGCCATAAGACACATCAAGAAAGGTGAAATACAAATACTTCTGCTAACAAAACTATTGTAAATGTATTACACAAAAGCACAAATGTTGATACCAATCTTTTCCAAAAAGAAAAGGTAGAACTACACAAATTATTCTCAAAAATATGACCCAATATATTTTATGACCCATATGCAAAAGAATGATAAGTTGTCCCATAAAAACTTCAATGTCTAAAATATACAGCAACTTAGGTTTGGAACTGGAAGTAAAACATGTGTTATGATTCGTAAGAATCAATCGAAGAAGACCATATGATTGAAAATTCTTGTAGATAGATAGACACCAAACTATTCGAAAGTAATGGTGGCATGGACAAGAAGAAAATGAGGTTGTTCAAAAAATTGATACACAACAAGAAGACGTATAATTTTTGTCCACAGTGTATGTGAGGAAGGCTTGGGATAAAATTTACATCAAGGCTTAAACAAGATCGCTGCTAAAGATTGATATCATATGCCATGTATTAATGACTTGTTAGATGTTTTTCATGGTGCTATTGTGTAGTAAATTAAGTTTGAAGGGTGGATACCATCAATTAGAGTTCATGAGGATGATGTGTACAACATTGACAACGAGCTAAGGACTCAACCTTGACAGGTCATCGTTGTTGTCATTGTTGTTATTATTATCCTTCTTTTGCTTCTTCCTCGTTGTCATCTTGTGCAACCAATGAGCATAAAAATGTACAACTCGAAGGTTATATTGTCGAGAGTAAACACAATCATGTGTGTAAACTCCATAAGGCACTTTATGGCTTGAAGCAATTCGCTCGAGCATGGTTTCAAAGGATCAATACTTTTCTTATTGATCATGGCTTCACGCCTAGCTCATTCAAATGTTTACTTCAAGACAATGTAGCAATCTTTTATCATTATCACTTTGTACGTGGATGATACATTGCTTTTCAGCAACAATACTGATCTGATAAAAATCTTCTGATTTTGACATGATCGATCTGGGCGAAGCTCATTTCTGCCTTGGTATTCAAATCCACAGAGACAGAAATCGAAAGTTGATCTACAATATGTTAGTCAGATATAATCTGATTAATTGCAAGTTAGCTCTCTCACCAATGGAACCAGGTCTCAAATTGTCAAAGGACCAGTGTCCTCAAACAATTTAAGAGAATGAGTAGATGCGTGAGTATCCTTACCATTCTATTATAGGATCTCTTATGTACGCAATGATCTGTACCAGGCCAAACATAGCTTTTGCAGTCAGGATCTCTCTCAGTCAGTATATGACCAACCTGGTGTAACACATTGGAAGACTCTTATTAGAGTCATGAGATATCTTCAAACTACTATGGACTTTTGCATTTGTTATGGAGCAGTCGACAACGACAAACTCAATTTGCTCAGTGGTTTTACATATGCAAGTTGGGCAGGAGATATAAACACTCGTAAATCCACTTTCGGATTTACATTCTTCCTCAACAATGGTCCAATTTCCTGAAATAGTAGCAAGCAATCTTCGATAGCTCTATCTTCTATAGAATCAGAGTATATTGCAGTCTCACAAGCTATAAAGGAAGCGGTTTGGTTGAGAAACTTACTTTCAGATATCAGTCTGAATCAATCTACTCCGACATTAATATTTTGTGATAATCAAAGTGCCATTGCCTTGTCAGCCAACCCTAGATTTCATTCTAGGAGTAAGCACATTGAATTGAAGTATCACTATGTCAGAAGCAAAATTCTCAATGAAGAGGTCAGTTGCAGTACTGTCGAACGCAAAATATGACAGCAGATATTTTTATCAAAGCATTAAGCTTGGATGCACACATAAGGTTTTGTGCAATCCTAAATTTAAAGGTCAAGGCATTCATGGATTCAGATTAAGGGGGAATGTTGGATTATTCTCCTTCCTACTAATCGACTAATCGGTTTTTTATCTTCATCCAACTATTTATCTAGTTCTACGGATTTTTTCATGTTTTTATACAGTAGTTTGCAGAATTACAAGTGTTTTTACACAGTCTACAGAAATACACAGAGTTTGACAACAGTGTCACATTTTCTCTCTCTACAAACCCAACAGCCTGTCAAGAATTACGTGTAAAAATGCAATGTCGTCTTTTTTGCATTTTTCGTCTGTCAGAAATTACGTGTAAAAATGCAGTGTTGCCTTTTTGCATTTTTTGCCTGTCAGGAATTACGTGCAAAAATGCAGTGTTGTCTTTTTTGCATTTTTTGCCTATCAAAAATCACGAGTAAAAATGCAGTGTCGCATTTTTCGCCTATGACAATTTATGTTCATTTATGTAGAATGATAGTTTACGTTCATTTATGCAAACAAACTGTTTACGGCCAATTGTCACCGCTTATCAACAAGCAACTTCTGAGAAGAACTGGATGAATGCCAGTGTACACCAGCCAACTGGCAATCGCATTTGATGACCTAATTACTTAGTATAAATCAGTTGTTCATACATCTCATTATCAGTAAGTAGAATGATCAATCAACATTGTGAATTGTGAAGGAGTTGAGTGTTATTACACGACACTTCTTGCGCTTTCATCAAGTAGATCATTCACAATTAGAAAGTATTGTTGTTAGCTCTCTATCAAGCTTTCAAACTTAACTCTCTTGAGCATTCTAGCTCAGTCTTTTAGAGATTTATTTTAGAGTTGTTATTTACACTACTGCTTATCAACAGAGTTGCTTATTTCAGAATTATTCTCAGCTACTCAGAGATAGCTTCAGAGTGCGCGGTTTCTATCTGCTATTGTCTTGCGCTCATTAGCATCTGATCTTGCTTTTTTGAATCAATACTATTTTCTTATTGCGTTCAGTTTGTGTTAGAATGCATGCATCTTTGTATTGCTTTTATAATTGATAGAAATTGTCTGAGAATTCAATACTTTATGTTTGGCTATGTAATCACTTAGTATCTAGCGGAAGTTAGTTGCTAAAAATTGAACGTGATTTCCATCACTACTGCTTTGTTCAATTTTTGATAGGCGTAGTCATGCATTGGAAGTAGGAAGTTTCCGCATTCTATTACTCAACTATTTCCAACATAACTTCAGGTAGTTTCCAACATTGTTTCATACGATTTTTTAAGGTTGTATTTCTATATATTGGGCCTTCCATTCAACAAGCTAATGCGCTAAAGCAACATGCATTTGATGCCAATTTTTCGAGCAAGTTAAGTTTGCATTGATTGTCACATTGTCTCTATAATGTTGATTTGCTAATGCTTTAATTACTCACAACTTTTTCACACCAGTATCGATTAGTACTATGAGCTACTTGTTTTTGACATTTGTCTACATTTGTAAGTCTTTGGATTATGTGCTAGCATTTTTTGAACTATATTTGTTCAATACAGATGTATGAGCTTTCCTTATGGAGTTTATGATTCATTCATGAAAATGCTATATATATAAAGGATTTACTATGATTATAAGTCTAGTGTGTTGTCATGGCTCATTATGTATTAATAAAATTAGGGTTTGAGATTTGCTTATAAAACATAAACATGTTTTGGAAGCTCAAACTGGTCTAATGTTGGCTCCTTGAGAATTTGTAATTTGTGAAAGAACTGTGACATCATTACAAACACACCTAACAATGCATATCTAGATATGTGGTACACTTTTGATTGAATTTGTATTGTTGAGTTTTGAATATGTTCCAAGGATAGAGGATTGAGATGATACGAAATGCATATTTACACACTCTCAACGAACAATCACGGTTTACTTAGTATACATGCATATGTTATGTAGAAACTAATATGGACCAATATCCTATTACTGATCAGCATGGCATGAGCCTTGATATGATAATATCAAGGTTTGGCCTATTGCTAGGAATTAGACTTGACTAGAAAGACTAGACAATGATTTTTAAATGCTTACTAAGTTGTAAAACATGTTTTGTGCATGGATAACAACTAACTTTCATTTTTGACACGTCTTTCTTGTTGTGCTAACTTTCACGGTTTTGTTGATGGGATGGTGACAGGTACCAGTGGGATGTCTTGAAATAAGTTTTGCTTTACGGTGCTTTTTAGTACTAAATGAACTTTTCAACTTTGTTTTACCTTGTTGGTTTATGAATAAAGTCTTTAAAATGTTTGGTCTTGACTTGTTAAGAAGAACTATGAGAGATTTTGTTTTCTCTCTCTCTCTCTCTCTCTCTCTCTCTCTCTCTCTCTATATATATATATATATATATATATATATATATATATATATATATATAGGGTGCTGCTAGCCTAGTCTACTCTCCCTATGTCACACCTAGACCCTACTTTTTGACTATCCATACATACAATACATATGCACACACATACAAGTTTATTGTTTGATTACACATACACATGCACAAGCACACACACACACATACACATACATACATGTGTGTAGATATATGTATAGATACACACACATATATATGTATAAATACACACACGCACACGTATACATACACATACACATACACATACACACATACATATACACATATACATACACATACACATGCACATACACATATACATATACATACACATATACACACATACATATACATATATAAAAAATAAAAAACACACACACATATAAAGAAATGCCCTCGTGATTAACTTGCTTGTTTCGGTCACTATGATCACAATGAACGAACTGTCTTGAGTCCTTTTGATCTGACTTCGTACTACACTCTTAATGTTAACAATGAAAAAACTTCTGTGAACAGTCTTCTAATCCTCTCAAAATGGTTGTCACTACTAACGAGTATGAAGAGTTGAAGTGCCATGAAATGATCATGAATTTACTACTCGTTGATGCTTAACTTTCACTAACAAGGTTTCCTTGGAAGTGTACTGTTTTTTATTTAAACCTTTGGTTACACTTCAACTATTTCTAATATAAATGGTATGATGAGTTTAGTTATATGACTTGGATTAGACTTGTCTATTAAAGTCTATATATACTTATTTGTGGACAGTAATGCCCTGACAATTTTGAAATTCACAGTGCAGTAAATATTTTTTTAAGTTGTTGCTTAGGATAAGGGATGGTGTTTCGATAACATTCTGAAAAGAAAATGGCAAATAGTTTTTAACTCTACTTTAAAACTAGTCTGGATGTAATTGTCTACTTTAGTCATACTTATGTAATTGTTAACTTTCAAGCACTGATTATACATTGTTAACCTTATGATTTTGTAACTTTGAGTAGAGTTGAAACAATGTCCGACTTTTTACTCATCATATAGACAAAATTAGAGTCAACTAGCTTGGCAATGACCACTTGTTGCAACATGAATAACAACTGAGAATATGTGTAGACACTTGTAGTTCCCACAATAATGTACATGTTCTAATACGATGGTTGTTGTGGATGGATGCAGGTGAGCGTATTCTCCTCAACTGGAAACTTTTGTTGGTTGTTAGGTTTGGTCAATTTGATATCTTTGATTGTGATGACTCTATACGAATTTGATTTACTTTAAGATTCGTATGCTTGGTATTGTAGTGATAATGTGCAGTTTTGTTTAGATTTGTTAGGTTCAAAAACACATACATATACTTACACATACACATACACATATTTATACATATACATATACATTCACAGATACACACACATATATATACACATACATATACACATACACATACACATTAACCTAGACATACATACAAATACACATACACATACCCGTACATAGACATATACATATATATACATACATAGACACATACTTAAACATACACATATGCATACACATATGCACATACAATACGCACACACATACAATACACATCACACACACATACACATACATACACACACACACCGATACCATACACATACATATATAGACACATATACATACACATACATATTTACATACACATACACACAAATATACGCACATGCACATAGATACATACACATACACATATACATATACATATAAATATACATACACATACACATATACATACACATACATATACACATACACATATACATACACATACAGATATATACACATACACATATACATAGACATTCCTAGCCTTCTTATGGGACATTTGTTTCTTTTGTCTAAATTCCGATGCAATTTGATCCAGTTCGTCTAAATACTTGGGCTTTTTGTCACGAACTCTTTTTTTCCCCCTTCTTCTAGATGGGTCCAGATGGATTAGCTTGAAATTGCTTCCTGGATGCCACCACCGTGGAATCATAAGCTTCGCGACCCATATGACGTCATCGAAAGTCTGAGGCACATTCTTGGTACCAACTAGATGGTTGTTTTATGTGACAGTAAAACCATATGCAGATTCTTGTTAAATCACAATTTTGTAAATGGATTATTGTGATCCATTAGAAACAAATATGGGGGTAGTCCAATACTTGGTGGAATAGATATGTGCATTTTCGATATGGAAATCCAAATGGATTTTTTAAGATCTCTGAATATCGGAAGCAAAGAACTTTATTGGAGAGAAAACTGATGGTATGGTACATCAGTGATTTCGAAGGAAAATTTTTGTGCGAGAATGATCTGTAGACCAGTGGTTAGTATTTACAGTAATTGTAATGCTAGCAGATGAAACCATTGATTATTTTGGTTAGGGTAGTTGGACACACACACACACACACACACACACACACACACACACATATACATACATCCATAATATATATACATACATATATATATATATATATATATATACACACACACACACACACACACACACACATATATATATATACACACACTAGTAAAGAGTGCCCATCATTGACGGGCAATGGCGGTCGATCTAGACAACGGCCGATGATTTGGAAATTGAGTATCTCGTTAACGGGCGATGATTTTCCGATGATTTGGAGATTTAGTATGTCCTCATTGACGGGTGTATGTGTGTACGTGGCCGAAGTGTGCCAGCCGACGTATCGCATTGTTCGGGAGGGGGAGGGCCAATGTCGCGAAATTTTTGCGAAATTTTCCAGAAGGTTTAGCAAAAATTTCGCGAAAATATCTCGAAAAATTTTCTTGAAGGCTTCGCGAAAATCCCGATGCCTTCGCGAAAATATCTCGAAACTCGAAAAGGCCTCAAAAATCTCGCAAAAGTTTTGAAAAAATTGGCGGGAGGCCCTCGAGGAATGCGACATTGACCCTCAAAAAAAAACATCGTACCTCGAAAAGTGCCTCGAAATGTACCTCGAAAATACCTCCAAAAATTGAAATCTTCAAAAATTCGTCTCTCCACAAATTGAGACACTGACCCTCGAAAGTACTTCGAAATACATCAAAATACCTCAAAAATTGAGACACTAACCCTCGAAAGTACCTCGAAATAGCTCGAAAAGTATCTCAAAAATTGAGACACTGACCCTCGAAATACCTCGAAAAGTTCCTCGAAATACCTCAAAAAGTACCTCCAAATACCTCAAAAATTGAGGCACTGACAATACCTCGAAATATACACAGTGAAATTACCTCAAAAAGTACTTCGAAATACCTCTAAAATTGAGACACTGACCTTCGAAAGTACCTCAAAAGACTGACCCTCGAAAGTACCTCAAAAATTGAGACACTGACCCTCGAAAGTACCTCAAAAAATTGACACTGAAAATAACTCGAAAAACCTCCAAAGTACCTCGAAAACTACCTCGAAATACTTCGAAAAGTACCTCCAAATATCTCGAAAATTGAGACACTGACAATACCTCAAAATACTTCAAAATATACATAGTGAAAATACCTCAAAAAGTACCTTGAAATACCTCAAAAATTGAGACACTGATCCCGAAAGTACCTCAAAATTTGAGACAAAGTACCTCGAAGTACCTCGAAACCCGTGTCTTGAGTCTCCAAAAATTCGTCTTCACAATTGACAATGACCCTCGAAATATACCTCGAAAATTTGGAGTCTCCAAAAATTGTGTCTCGAAAATTTGGAGACTACAAAAATTTGAGTATCGAGTCTCTCCACAAAATTTCGTCTCTCCACAAATTGTCTCGAAAATTTCTAGACTCCAAAAATTCGAGTTTCAAGTCTTGAAAATTTTGTGTCTCCAAAAATTGCAACCTTGAAATGTACCTCAAAAATATCTCCAACAATTTGTGTCTTGAGTCTCCAAAAATTTGTTCCTCCATAAATTGAGTCTCGACAATTTGGAGTCTCCAAAAATTCTGTCTCGAAAGTATCTCGAAATACCTCAAAAAATACACAGTGAAAATACCTCGAAATACCTCGAAAATTGAGACACTGATAGATGAATATTGCATCTAACAAGCGTTGTAGTTCTTGCATCTGTAGGGATGGCTAAATCTTGCATCTGTAGGGACGGCTAGCAACTGGTCTCACACCTGGTTTAAGGGGAATACGATGCACAGCTAACTGGGGTCCTTTCATGTCTTTATAAGACCACACAAAGACATGTCGAAATTTGAGTTTCGAGTTCGTTTCTTTTTGTATTCATTTTCTTTTTGAGCTATTTTAGTTTCTCACACTCTCACACCCTCTTTTTCCAACATGGTATCAAAGATATTTTTGTAGTCTGATAAGCTTCCACAAGACAAGGCTCTACTAGTAGATAGAGTAATTGTCTTCTTGTTCTATAATTCAGTACCAGATTTTCATACTAAAGTCACGGATAGTTTTTCCTATCACTTAGACTAATCTTCCACATGGATTCCCAAGGGAAAGCCAGTCTCATCATAGACAAGCTTGATGGAGCCAATTGCCATCACTGAAAATTTAAGATGAAAATTGTACTAATGGCTGAAAAATTGTATGACATTGTTACAGGTACAGAAGGGAAACCCGAAGCAGATGACGCATCAATCGCTCGATGGAAGCTGAAGGATGGAAAGGCTTTCGCGCTGATCATCCTCAACATTATGGATACCCAGATCGGCCATGTATCCGAGGCTCAGACATCGAAAGAAGTTTGGGACATCTTGGGCACACTATATGAAGTGTGAGATATAACTTTCAAACTACATCTCAGGAAGAAATTTTACTCCCTCAAGATGGCAAATGGTGATTCCTTGCAGAATAACATCAATCAATTCAAGAACCTGCTAAGACAAATGGCCGTTGTCCGATCTGTCATAGACAATCAAGATGCAGTGATGCAACTGCTTACAAGCTTGCCAAGCTCATACGACAACTGGGTGATGATCATCATGACACATCCAGAATTGACTCTTTCGAGAGTCATTACTATGTTGTTGCAAGAAGACACACGGAGGAACGAAGCCACAAGTTCCTCAACTGTTTCTCATGCTTTATACACCAACAAGAGCATGACCTAGCAGAAGAAGAAGAAAGGCACGAAGCAATCAAAGCCAGACCAAAAACCAACACAGCACAAAGAACATTCAAATCCATAGATGAAGAAGAAGCTGTTCTGCAGATACTGCAAGCAAAACAACCACAAAATTCAAGACTGCCAGATACTGCAAGCAAAGAACAACAGCAAGGGGCAGTCGAATCAAGTGGCAAATGCAGCTGCAGAAGCTCCACAGCCTTTTCAAGAAGCGGATCATGATGCCTTCATGACCAACCATCAAGGAGCATCCGGCGACAGTTCTTGATTCTTGGATTCCGGAGCCACTCAGCACATGACTAGCCTCATTGGCTGTTTCGAGTCTTATACACCTTACAATACCAAGAAATATGTTCACCTTGGCGACAATAGCACACAAGCTATTAAAGGTGAAGGTACTGTAAGATTAAGCTTTGCAAATGATCAGTCTAAGCTAGTTTCTAAAGTCCTATATGTATCAAATTTATCTACAAATCTGCTCTCTGTAAGCAGAATCACAGATCTAGGACATAGAGTAGAATTCGAATGTGATTAGTGCAAAGTGGTTGATAGGACATGCAAGATCCTAGAACTCGAAAAGAGGCATAGATACTTGTATAAATTAAGTCATTGCTTTTCTGCCTCTAGTCAGGCGTTTAGTACTTCTATTCATGCAAATAAAAGTTTACTTTGGCATTATAGACTTGGTCACTTGAATCATGTTGTTGTACAACAAAAGTCTAGACAATCTATTGTTCTTGATCTCGACTATCCTCGTGATAAATTTGAGTTACGTGTCTGTCAAGACTGTCTAGTTGGTAGATAGACTAGGAAACCATTTAAATCAAGCCATCAGCATATTGCTAGAGGACTGTTAGACATTCAGACATTTGTGGCCCAATGAAAAATCCTTCGCTAACTTTTATTGATGAATTTTCCAAAAGGGCTATGGTGTACTTTATAAAGAAGAAATCAGAAGCCTTCAACTGCTTTAGAATCTTCAAGGAGTGTGCAAAGAAGGAGACTGGAAGGATGATCAAGGTCCTAAGGTCAGACAATGCTGGAGAATATATTTCTATCAAGTTTAAGGAGTACTGCCAAAGCCAAGGCATTGAGCAACAATTCATCACTCCTTACAGTCCTCAGTCTAATGGCTTAGCCGAGAGGAAGAACCACACTCTGGTTGAATCAGCCAAATGTATGTCAGTGCATGCATCGCTGCCCAAGAAATTTTGGGCCGAAGTTGCCTCCACTGCAGCTTACATCCAGAACAGATGTTCGACCAATGCCCTCTTAGGCAAGACACCCCATGAGGTATGGACAAGCTCTAAGCCTTCTGTGAAGAACCTAAGAGTGTTTGGATGCGTTGCCTATGCGCAGATCCCAAAAGAGACGAGGAAACAATTGGACTTCCAAGGTCTCAAGGCCATCCTGATTGGATATACTTCATCTAATAATACATACAAGTTGTATAATCCTGATACCCAACAAATCTTGTATAGACGGGATATAGTCTTTATCGAGGATCAGTTTGTCGACATCAAAGGCAAGGATATTGCTCCAGAAGAACCTTCATCACCTGTCATTGACACGACTGTCGGAGCTTCCGGCTTAGGCGTGTCCATTGTCGACCCACTTTTTGACAGCGAATTAGACAAAGACGTTGCTGCTACCCAGCAACAAGTCCCAGGAGTGGTTTATCAGTCGAATCCTCCTAGAAGATCAAGTTGAGTGTGCACACAGCCCACAAGGTATACTCCTGAGTCTGCATGTCTCTTGATACAGGAACGACGACAGTCGAAGAGGCACTCAGCCAACCAGACTCTGATTTTTGGAGAGAAGCTATGAACAGAGAGTATTCTTCTCTGATCAAGAACCAGACGTGGTCACTAGTCGAAGCTCCTATTGAATGTAGTATCATTGATTGCAAATGGATCTTGAAAGTCAAATACAATGCCAACGGAGCAATTGATCAAAGGAAGGCAAGACTGGTAGCATGAGGATTCACTCAGATCCTCAACATCAACTACAACGAGACTTTCACTCTAGTAGTCAAGCATTCGTCGATCCAAGCAGTCATGTCTTATGTTGCAGCTGCCGACCTCGAAGTACATCAACTTGATGTACAAACAGCCAATTTGAATGGAGTTATACAAGAAGACATCTACATGATCCAGCCCAAAGGATACGTTCTGGAAGATATGAAGAATCATGTCTGTAAACTCTACAAAGCACTTTACGGCTTGAAACAGTCTGCCAGAGCTTGGTTTCAAACGATCAACACATTTTTCATCGAACAAGGATTCAAACCAAACACTACTGATTGCAACATCTATTCCAAGTCAGTGCAGCAATCCTTCATTATCATCACCTTATACGTGGATGATACATTGCTCTTCAGCAACAATACCAATTTGGTCAAGGATTCTGAGCAGATGTTTTCAGAGTTCGACATGACTGATTTGGACGAAACTCACTTCTGTCTGGGCATTCATATCCATAGAGACAGAGCAAGATGATTGATTTACATCACTCAACAAAGGTATCTTCACAATTTTCTTAACAGGTACAATCTAATGAATTGTAAATTAGCTCACTCACCAATGGATCCAGACCTGCATTTGTCAAAGGACCAATGTCCCCAGACCAAGCAGGAAGAGGAGCATATGAGAGAGTATCCTTATCGATCGATACTTGGATCTCTCATATACGCAATGGTCTGTACAAGACCAGATATCTCTTTTGTAGTAAGCTCACTCAGCCAATATATAGCTAATCCTGGCATTACCCATTGGAAGGCTCTCATAAGAGTCATGAGATATATTCGAGCTACCATGGACTAGTGGATCTGCTATGGAGATGTCAGCAATGACAATCTTCATCAGCTCAGCGGATATTCTGATGCAAGCTGGGGAGGAGATGTAGACAATCGTAAGTCCACATTTGTATTTACATTCTTCTTCAACGGTGGTCCTATCTCATGAAACAGTCATAAGAAAACCTCTATCGCACTTTTTTCTACAGAAGCAGAATACATTGTTGTTTCTCAATCTATTAAGAAAGCTTTTGGTTGAAAAATTTATTGTCAGACATTAATCTGTATCAATATAGCCCTACAATTTTATTCTGTGATAATCAAAGTGCTATTGCCTTATTGGCCAACCCTAGCTTTCACTCTAGGTGTAAGCACATTGAAATCAGATAGCACTACATCAAGGGCAAGGTTCTCAACAAGGAGGTGAGCTTAACGTAGGACATAGTTGCAAATATATTCATGAAGGCATTAAGTGTTAATGCACACAACAATTTTTGTGCATTGCTTAGTCTGAAGATCAAGCCATTCATGGATCCAGATTAAGGGGGGGTGTTGGATTTATCTCCTCTACTCCCCTAAATCCTATTTTAATTTGCCTCTGTTCATGCTACTTTTTTACTCATGTTGTCGCATAGTCTGCATACTTACATGTAAAATAAGACAGGCGAAAAACTCAATTGTCTGCATAAATACAAGTAATTTTTCACAAGCAAAAAAGGCAAAAAAACGTGACACTGTGTTTTTACACGTGATTTGTGACAAGCGAAAAAGATGACACTGTCTTACAAAATGCCAAAGGTGCCCTAGGAAAAGCGATGTGGACCTTTCAAAATGATCTCAGTAGGAGGCTCAAAATATTATATCACCTTTATTGATGATTACAGTAAATTTGCCAGAGTCTACTTTATTCACAATAAATTAGAAGCATTTGACAAGTTCACAGAGTATGTGAATTGGACAGAAAGATTCACAGAAAGTAAGGTGAAGTAGATCAGAACAGATCGAGATGGAAAATACATCTCAAACTGATTCACTGATTTCTGCAATGATCGTGGAATCATTCACAGAAGAACTGCAGAAAGAAAGTACGGGACTCTAGTGGAAGTTGCCAGGTGCATGATGGCCTATTCGAAGGCTCCAAGAGTGTTGTGGGCAAGCAGTAGCTACAGCTGCTTACGTTCAGAACAGGACAAGAAAATTTGGTGTTCCTCACACAATACCACACGAGTTATGGTGGGGTAGAAAGCCGAATCTGACTCATATTCGAATCTTTGGATGTGTAGCATATGCACACGTTCCTGATAAGCTTCGAAAGAAGCTTGATGAGAAAGCAGAACAAGGATATCTTGTAGGATATGGCAATCATTCGTCATACTACAGAGTCTATATGTTAGAGACAAACACAGTGAAGACAGTCAGAGATGTCAAATTTGATGAGAGCAGAACGATGGCCAACGATAATCCTGTCAGTTATGAAGTCCTTGGAAGACAGTACTATGATCTACCAACTGTGACAGAGGGAGCAGAAGACGAATACTCAGACGAAGATGTTCGAGTCGCACCTCATTCGAGTGACGAATCAGACGAAGGAAGATTCGCAAGCCAGCCTATTGCTATACTATAGGTAAACCGAAATGGTTCCGGACCTAGCAGAGCAGATAAAGGCAAGAGCATTGTAGTTCCAGAAGGATCTCCTAGAAGATCGACAAGAGAACGAAGAGCGCCAGCAAGATTTGTGCCAGACAGCTCAGCTTCTACATCAAAAGAGTTTTGTGGATTCAGTGGAGAACCACAAACATTCGAGGAAGTGATTAAATGTCCAGAGAAGGACAAATGGATCCAAGCCATGAATGAGGAGATGGAATCCATGAGGAAGATTCAGGTATAGATGTTGCAGCCACTACCAGATAAGCGAAAGACTGTAAAATGCAAGTGGGTATACAAGCTGAAGTATGGACCGAATGGAGATATTTCTAAGTATAAAGTCAGACTTGTAGCGAAGGGGTTTTCTCAGAGATATGGTATTGACTATGCTGAGACCTTCTCTCATGTTGTGAAACATTCGTCCCTACGTTTACTGTTTCTATATGCAGCTGCTTATAATCTCAAAATTCACATCGTGGACGAAAAGACAATGTTCTTTGTCGTGGTATACCAATTGTATTTGGTATAGTTTTGTAGTATTTAATGTCGAATCCCCAAGAGGATAGCTTCTTTATGGTATAATGTTGATATTGTTCTGACTTATTCGTATGATATAAAATGGAGAATTAGTCTGGTTGTCAAACAGACATTTAGGTTAAGTAACCAGTATTACTTAATGGATAAATGAATGTTTAAAATTGGAATATCAGTCTTCTCTTTCGAATCGAAGAATTGGCGTTCTACAAGAGAATTGTTATCAGAGTAGTACGAATGTACTCCACTCTATCTGATTAAGGTGTCGGCAAGAATTCGGATTGATTTCGATGTATTCGTTCATCAGTGATCAAAGTTAATCTTATTCTTGAATTAACAAAAGTTAAACAATAGTCCTCAACAACTAGTGTTCTCCTCAGAGTTAAATCTCTTGTATAATCTTCGAATATGTTAGAAACATATGTTCGGAGATATTCAGAATACAGATATCTTATCTCAATTCTTCAGACAGGGACTATCAATTCAGTTGTATACATACTTTTCTATCGATGACTGAGATAGACTTCTGATGATAAACGTTATTCGGGTATCGAACAAGTATTCGAGTGTCGAACAAATATTCGAATGAACGAATAAGTTAGTTTTAAGACAGTTCGTTAGAACACTTTTACGGATACACAGCATAGACTGTAATGTGCTTATGCAACTGTCTGACCAGAGATAGATTTATATAAGAAAGATTGTTAGAGTACTTCAGAAGATCTCTCACAAGTACATAAACTTTTATCTCTCAGCGAATACATAAACTATATCTCCTGGTGAGTAAGACTGAATCGTGTCTTCTCTTTATCATCTTCAGAGCGAACAATCACGTCTTTATTAATTAGAGGCGTGTCGCTTTACTGAATAAGGTTAACCAATATATATCTGACACGTATGTAGATTATACCGCAAAGATGTATCTAACTCTGAGTTTAGATTACTATAGTTAGAATTGTCGATTCGGATCGAGTCGTTTCATGTAAGTGTCTTTATTTAAGGGTTGTTGTAGATGTCGCTTCATTGCTGAGGACTTGTCCTTTATATGTGATATTTAGTATGTCGTGAAAAATATAGGCAGGTCCCTTCATTATAAATGTATCCAGCTCTTGTCTTCTTATGTGAATATATATTGCTTCATTCGGATGTATATTCGTTGTTTAATAAATACACATCTTCACATATCCCCCTCCTCAAATGTGAAACGTCCTCGTGAACAAACAGTATTCTTTTTGAGATTTGGTCGTTGATTAGAAAAGAATATATTCGGTTCGTTGATCAATTCGTCTTTAAAAGATATTTCTTCAGTAGGAACTTTATTCGAATTGATGGTTATTGCCTTCAAGTATTTGAAAACATCAGATACAGCATCACATAGGTAAAGGATTTGGAAAAGAACTCTTTAGTCTTGATACATCTCGTCATATAATTGCTGAGCGAGGTCTAAATCCCTTTGACATTCGAGTAACAATAGTTTTTCTCGAGAACGAGAGTATCTGCCAATAGCAAGATTTCCGAATTCTTCTAAATGTATCGGAAGAAGAGTGCCATCAAATAATTCTTGTACTAATTTGACATCTTCCTCCGAATCGTTCCTTAATCTGATCTCTCGAAAGAATCGTGCTGAATGCTGTAAATAATTACACTTAATATACAAATTTTGTACAAAAAATAAGGTCTTTGCTGCAAATGTGCCGAACTGTCGATAAGAATATGTACAAAATAATTTATAAGCACGGGACTTCGTTCGATCCTGCAGACTGTGTTTGATTTTTGCAAAATATTCAGCAAAATTGCGCTCCCAGTCAATGTAGATCTCATATAGTTCAGGATACGCCATATTTATATTGATCAGCAAACCCGCATTGTCGAATGTTGCTATGTCCGCACGCTCCGTTGGTTTGTACAGTTCGAATTGACAGTGTCGTCTCCAAAATTGTCGTTTTCGATCGTCGACCTCCAAAAATTGTAGTTCTTTGATTCGAATATATTCTAAAGCATACATACAGGTTGATCCTATATACAATTCGACTGACCCGAATGGACAGACTTTAAACTTGCCCTGTAGGATTGCCCAGCATAAGCATCCTTTCTACTCTATGTCTAACTGGTCCCATAACCAGAGAAATTCGTCCTTTTCCCACTCAATTTTCCAATCGTCGAAGGCAATGCCTACTGTGCCTGGTAGCATCAAATAATCGACATGCCATTGCAATTCGACGTTAAGGTGATGAGGCGTCCATTTCCAAAATTTCTTTGAAAAAACTTTGAAACGTTCAGCACATACCTTCGACTGATTTCTTTTTGTGCGCTTTGCCTTTGGTGGTACTTCTGTCGTTTCATGCGAATGAAGTGTAATCGCGAAGTTCTGATCATCGAGCTGCTGCTTGAAAGTTGTTACTTCTTTTTGCAGGTCTGATATTTGCACTAATGCCTGTGCATACTCCAAATGATCAGCAACTCCCGAACAAGCTGTTACAGATTTAAGTTCGGTTGACAGCTGTTCGATTGTGTCCAGGGCCTTTGTATATTCGGTATGTGCATCTGGGCCGGTACAACCTCCGATTGCCGACAACTCCTTCAGCTCTGCTAACTCCTCTTCGAGTAGAGCTTTGTCGTCTTCGAGGGGTTGCAGAAAATCGATGCGAAAATTTTCGAGCATCTGATCCTGAAGTGTATTCAGCTTCATAGGATCAATTTGTGCAGTGCCCGAAGTGCTGCATAGTTGTAAGGCAGTTTCTGCCTTTATTTTCTTCAGGGCAGATTCTTGAAGTGATATCTGCAACTTTTCATTAGCAGATTTGACCTTCTCATGCTCCATCTGCAAAGCATGAAAGAATTTCTGCACTTCTGCAGATTTGGCATCAATCGCCTTGTTTGTCGCTTTCAAAGAATCATTTTCGTGGGTCAACTGTTGAACTTGTCGACCCAATGATTGATTTCGCTCAAGCAACTTCGCGTTGTCTGCTTCGAGCGTTTCGATTCGAGTCTTCGACTCGTCGATTTTCTCTTTCATCTCATCTGATGTTTTGAATAATTGCATCATTCCTCGTTGGATATTCATATCATACCTTCGAACTTCTTGTATGATTTGTCTGGCCCCCTCAGAAAGATCACCCAGCCCTTGATTCTGAAATGCATTAGGGTCTTCTTCTGATTCGGTGGTGTCTTCATCCGCAGCTTTGCTTCTGTCCTGCCCCGGTTCTGTAATAATTTCGAGAGATGGTGGGCTCGGACTCTCCTGCGAATGAGCTTGTGCAGCACTGTCGTCCTGCATAGGCTCAGTTTGTGAAGCTTCATATCTTACTGGTTCTGAGCCAGTGCTAGGCTCCTTTTGAGTTGCTTCCTCTGTGATTTCCATGGCTGTTGCTGCAATACTTGGAGTAGCTGACTGCAGAAGGCTTGAGAAATCCACCTTTGTTGTCGGAACCAGTCTGCCGACTAAGCTATTCTGCTCGACTTCCATTAGAATTCCAAGATATTCACAAAGTCGAGAGATATGAGCTCCGACTACTGTGAATTTTCTGTGCTTGACCCACCTCAAAAAAGCTTTGAAGGCAATCAGGCCGAAACAGACGGGATTTTCCTCAAGCGCATCCAGTAAGTAGCCAAAGTTCTGTACTGAAATAGTTGCATCAGCATCAGTGATGAACAGGACTTGATTGGCATACTTACAAAGCAGCTTCAGCTGAGTGTCCTTCGTCATCGAGATTTTGTATCCCTTGCTGGGGACATAGCAGTTTGCTAGGAAGTATTTTGTTTCCTCCACAGCATCCTTGGAAGTTGAATTACAGACTCCATCAGTCGGTAATCCAAGGGCTGTAGAAAAAATTCTTTCGTTGATCAAGCAGGCGGTGTTGCGCAGTTTGACCTTGAAATCAACATCAGTGACTTCGTGAATAGAATTCACGAATTCTTCACTGACGTTGGTTAGCACAATAGAGGGGTCCACCTTCATGTTACCCAACCGGCAACGGTCCAACAAGGACTGAATCGACGCCAGCCGAATAGAGGTGCGAACCTTCCATGATATGGCGCTGCTTGAACTCGTATCCATATTTGTCGGATGGTTGTGTGCAAGAATCGCAATCGTAGAAGAGGAAAATGGATCGCAAGTAAACACAAAGGAAAATTTGAAAGTGTAAGAGTAAAAATTAGAAGGTAAGGGGTTTATGGTAACAAAGGATGGAAGAAGAGGATGGTGACGTGGCATAGTTGATTTGACAACTGTAAACCTATACTTAAGGCGGTATCTAACGAAATCTTCATGACGGCGGTGAAAGTTAACATGATAAGTATCTTAAGACCGTTTGAATTTAAGAGAGTAATAAATGAGTAATTAAGTCGATAAGTAAATAAATAAATAAACAAATAAAAATAAATAAATAGAATAAATAAATAAATAAATAAATGATATAATATATAAATAAAAATAAAAATAAATAAGTATTAATAAATACGCAAATAAGACTCGAATGATGTTCGGATGATAGTATTCGAAGGATGTTCGGGTGGTATTCGAATGAATGATCGGATGATATTCGAATGAATGATCGGATGATATTCGTTAAATAAAATATTTCTTGAGTTTGGAGCCGTTAATACGTGTAGGTAGGAGTTCTCCTTCGAGTGACTCAAGTTGTACCGAACCATTCTCAAATACTTCGATTACTTTGTACGGTCCCAACCATTTCATATGAAGTTTTCCCGGAAACTTTTGGTGACGACTATCATAAACAAGGGCAAAGTCATTGGTCTTAAGATCGCAGATCTTAAGTGTAAAATCATATTTAATCTTTCGTTGCTCCTGAATTTTCTTTGTAAGTTCGAGTGAACGTGTTCGAGCTTCCGAAAGTTCTTCGATAATCAATAACCGTTCGTTGGTACAGTCTGCCTCTGTCCGTTCTGCTTGTATTCGGAAGGTAGGTATTTCAAATTCGATAGGCAAGATTGGATGCATTCCGTACGTAAGATAATAAGGGGTCTGTTGAGTAGTGATCTTTTCAGTGTTTCTATATGCCCAGAGAATAGAGGGTAACTTTTGATCCCAGTCTGAAGCATGTGCAACAGAAATTTTATTAAGGATCTTACATAATATGCCATTTGCTCTCTCTGTTAACCCATTAGCTTTCGGATTATAAGGTGTTGTCTTCCTATGTTTGATCTGGAAATAATTTGTCAGGTGTCGAATCGTTTCATTCAGAAAGTGTGTTCCTCGATCACTGACAAGTTCTAAAGGACAACCATATCATGTAATAATAGATTTGAAAAGAAAAGCTGCGACAGTCTTCGAGTCGTTTCGTTTCGTTCCTTCAGCTTCCACATTCTTTGTCGCATAATCCGTTGCTACCAAGATATATCGACACTTGGTGTGTCGGGTTACTGGTTTGATTGGCCCGACAAAGTCGATCCCCCATTTTTCAAATGGTGCGAGCGGTAAAATTGGTGTCAATGGCCAATTCATTGCTTTAGTTGGTTTACCAGACCTTTGGCATGGATCACAAGATCGAATATAGATAGAGACATCTTTAAACATAGTAGGCCACCAATACTTGGCATTTAATATCTTTTTAACAGTGTTTTTGAGGGCAAAGTGACCTCCGGCATCTTCCGAATGTAAGGCTTGGATGACTCTCAAAATTTGTTCGGCTTCAAGACACCTTCTTAATTGATTATCAGCACCAAGTTTATACAGGATATTATTGATAATTGTATATGGTGCAACTTTGTATTGGAACACTGTTTTCTTCTCCAAGTCATATCCATCAGGATATATCTGATCTTTGAGATAATCAATAATATCAGAATAAAAAGAATTCGATGAAGATAACTCGAACAAATTTTCATCTGGGAAATCATCATTCAATGGGTTTTCAATTTTTCCAGTGCTTATTCGTGAAAGGTAATCCGCATTGGTATGGTATTTCCCTTGGCGAAGTTCAACTGTATAAGTGAATTCTTGTAATAACAGAACCCAGCGAGCTATTCGTCCTGATAAATCTGGTTTGTTTACTAGATATTTCAGAGCATAGTGATCCACATGGAAAATAAAAGCATACCCCAGCAAATAATGCCGAAATTTCTTAACTGTAAATATCATTCCAAGTGCTTCTCGTTCTGTCGCCGAATAATTCTTCTCCGAAGAACTGAGTTGTCGACTAGCATAATATATTGGATAGTCTTTCTTCCGTTCGTCCTTCTGGCTTAGACATACACCAATAGTGAATGCTGACACATCCACATAACAATGAAATATAATTGACCAATTAGGTGGTCTTAAGATCGGTGCATTGATCAGTTTCTGTTTGAGATTTTCGAAAGCTTTTTGGTGTTCTTCTGTCCAAAGATACACCACTTCCTTCTTTAATAATTGAGTAAGTGCTGCAGATATTGAGGCATGATTCTGGATAAACCTTCGATAATAACCGACATGTCCCAAAAAGGCTCGAAGTTCGCGAAGATTTGTTGGTATAAGCAAATTCCGTATTACTTCGATTTTATCTTTGTCGACCTCGATCCCTCGATTGGATATTCTGTGTCCTAGAAGAATGCCTTCTCTCATTCCGAAGAAACATTTTTCGGGATGGAGTGACAGACAAGTGTCTCGACACTTGTGTAAGGTTAGCTTCAGTTTTTGGATATGAGATTTGCTATCGCTGTATACACAGAAGTCGTCAATAAATATTTCGAGAAAAAATCGTAAAAACGCGACAAAAATCAGCATCATAATTCGTTGAAAAGTCGCCGGCGCATTACAGAGACCAAAGGGCATTCTATTGTAGGCATAAGTGCCCCAATCGGTGGTGAATGTGGTTTTCGCTTTATCCTCCTTCCGCATTCTAACTTGATTATAGCCTGAAAAACCATCACAGAAACTATATCGTTCTTGTCCAGCTACCTGATCCAGAATAGAATCAGTGAATGGTAACGGATGATGATCTTTCTGTGTAGCTGCATTGAGCTTTCGAAAGTCCTGGCATATACGAATCTTGCCAGTCTTCTTCTTTGGTACTACCACAATAGGTGACACCCATTCGCTACTTAAGACAGGATAAATAATTCCTGCTTTTAGATATTTGTTGAGTTCGTCTTTTACCATTAAAGAGTACTTTAGATTAAGTCGATACTGTCTCTGACGAACAGGAATAGCGTTCTCCTTTACATCAATTCGATGTTCACCATATTCGGCAGGAATTCCTTTTAAGTCATCAAGCGACCATGCAAAGACGTCCTGATACTCTTTAAGCAATTCAGTGTATTTAGATAACTCAGTTTCTCCCAAGGACTTTGCAACATGGACACATCTGCCCGGTGCAAGTTCAATTTGCTCTGTTGAATCAGGTAAAATCATACCTTCTGTCATACTAGACTTTGAATATCCATGAATTTTGCGCATTGCTGTCTCCATAGATATGTTCGTGTCGACAGACTGATTCTTATTTTCAATTTCTTCGTCTGATTCGTGCGAGTCGTCCGATTCGTACGAATCTGTTGATTCGTCTTCAGTAATAACTAGTTCATCTAGTTCTGTGTTGCAAACATCGATGAATTCTTCTGCATTATCTGATTCATTATCATTCTCATAGCATTTGAAAAATTTAACTTCGACATCTGAAACATTAGAGAAGATATTTAGTGCATAAGAAGAATTTTCCGAAGTATAGCTAGTGTCGGTCATAGGAGTTTCGCCTTCGTATCTATCTTTATTCCAGGTAATGATCTCCTCTGCTGGTTTTCCACGATTATTGGTCTCGCCAGTTTGAAATCTTAATTCCCTAGACTTCCAATGAACACTAGCATTTGACTGATATAGCCACGGCCTTCCGATTAGCACAGAGTAAGAAGGCAAACCCATTGGTTTGATAACAATAAAATTCATGGTAAAAGGCTTGGCTTGTATATACACAGTAACGTTCTCCAGCTCTCCGACAGGCTTTCGTCGTGTTGAGTCTGCCAACTTGATATTTCGGTTGGTTGGTCGAATATCTGTCAAACCCAGAGCGTGAGCAGTTTCTTCAGTAATAATATTGACGCTCGAACCTGAATCAATCGGCACATGTTCGATTAAGCATCCCTCAATAGTAATGTCGATTTCCGGTGCGCCAAGATCTCCCAAATCAATAGATAATACTCCTAATTCTGGCAAGGGATTTCTTTTCTTCTTCTTTGGAGTAGAAAGTCCTTTTAACTGCCTGCGATAGTAAGTATTGTCTGCCAACAATTGTTCAAATGTGATATTTGGACGAAGAGAACCAATATCAGTTACGATATCGTAATCTTTCGTCTTCGATATCGGCTTGTCAATCATGGTTTCCGACAGTTTGGTTTTATGAATTGATTTGTTCCCTTCTTCGAATGTGACTTTCCTTTCTGTAGCTGCTCTTTGTAGTTCTTCTTCAATTATTTCTTTCGCTTCTGCAGATATATCTTTTGAAAACAAATTTTTAGCATTTCGATCATAGTCGGGATCATCTTTAATATCTTCTTTTGTTAGGGATTTATTCGTTCCCTTCTTCTTAGATGATTTTCTGCGTTTCTTCGAGGAACCTTTCGAGTTGGTTTTCGAGTCATCTTTCGAAGAACTCCTCGTATTTACTTTGAATATTGTTTCCATATCACTTGGCCAAGATTGGTCAGTTGTCCTCGTTGATTGGTTTTCCACAAGATCAATTTTTTGTATAACCGCATCTGTCGAAACTTTTCCTTTCGAGTCTACCATTGCAGCAGGTGTCGCTACATACTGGTATTTAGGTCTTGGCCTCTGTGGTTGGGGACAATCAGGATATTTGTGGCCTGGTTCTTTACAATTCGAACAGAGAGGTACATACCCAATTGGCTTCCGTGGTTGCGGACAGTCTGGTGAAAAATGTCCTGGTTCTCCACAATTGTAACAATTGCTCGAAACTGGTCTTGGAAAATTCGAAGTCTTTGTTGTTGATGTTACAAATTCGGGTGGATTATATCTTTTCGGTCCGAATTTGGGGGTGGATTGCTGGAACGGTGTAGTCGTGCCTTGAACAAAATTTGTTGTTGTATCATTATTCTGAAAAATAAACAGCACCTCCTGTGTTGGATCTTCAACGTAAGATATATTCACTGTTCTGCAATCTTCCTTCGAATGTCCTGATGCACCGCACCTCGTACACCATAGTCCTGAATTGGAAGAAGATGATTTCGGTCTCTTGTCAGCAACCTCTGAAATCTGAACTTTTAGATCGTTGAATTTTTTGTTAATATCTGCTAGATCTCTCCTCCAAATCTTTTCGACCTTTGATGTTGTTGGCTTCATCTCCAAATTTTTATCGTCCTTTCGTTTGGGTTTTCGTTTACTACTTCGTTCTCTCTCATCAGTCTCAGAGTCGGATGAGTCGTGTAATTCGGATTCTGAACTGGAGGAACTGGAACTGGATTCAGACTTCAAATCCTCTTCACTGCCACTGGAAACATGCTTAGACTTTCGACTTCGTCTAGTTGATTTTCTCTTCTGAGCAAGCTTAGAAGTCTCATAGTTTTCAGCACTTGCAATGACTGCTGCTAAGGTAGTCGTATCACCTTGTCTGCAGTATCGATTTATACTCGGTGGTAAACCTGACAGAAACCATTCAATCTGCATCGCAACGGGGTATACTCCAGTTAGTTTTCCAATAAGATTCTTGACCTTACGAGTATACCTTCTCAGAGATTCTCGACTCTTCTTCTCTATGTTGTTGAGTCTGCCGAGTACTCTGGATGAATAACCAATTTCTCTGAATTGGTGTAGAAACGCATCTTTCAGCAGCAACCAGGTAGCCACTCGTCCTGGTTCGACTTGGCTGTACCATATGCGTGCTTGTTTTCTGAGAAGACCAGGAAAAATCCTCAGTTTGTCCGCCTCCGAACCTTCATTATTCGCGTTCGCAATTGATTCGAACTGCGAAACATAACTGTCCGCATCATCTGAGGTTGTTCCTTTGAAATAATCGTATCTGATCTTCGAAATTGAAGGGCCTTCCATATTCGGTTTTAGTTTGGCAACTGGTTTTAACAAATCCGAATAAGTTTCAGCTCTATCAGAACTTCCAGATAAATTTCTGAAAAAATCTTCTCGAATCTTTCGATATCTTTCGAGTCGGGAAGCTCTGTCTGACATATACTTATTAATGACGATGATTTTGTCAGTTTTATATCAACATGTTTGTTTTTGGCTATCCCCGGCAACGGCGCCAAAATTTGGTTTATGTCGTGGTATACCAATTGTATTTGGTATAGTTTTGTAGTATTTAATGTCAAATCCCCAAGAGGATAGCTTCTTTATGGTATAATGTTGATATTGTTCTGACTTATTCGTATGATATAAAATGGAGAATTAGTCTGGTTGTCAAACAGACATTTGGGTTAAGTAACCAGTATTACTTAATGAATAAATGAATGTTTAAAATTGGAATATCAGTCTTCTCTTTCGAATCGAAGAATTGGCGTTCTACAAGAGAATTGTTATCAGAGTAGTACGAATGTACTCCACTCTATCTGATTAAGGTGTCGGCAAGAATTCGGATTGATTTCGATGTATTCGTTCATCAGTGATCAAAGTTAATCTTATTCTTGGATTAACAAAAGTTAAACAGTAGTCCTCAATAACTAGTGTTCTCCTCAGAGTTAAATCTCTTGTATAATCTTCGAATATGTTAGAAACATATGTTCGGAGATATTCAGAATACAGATATCTTATCTCAATTCTTCAGACAGGGACTATATCGATGACTGAGATAGACTTCTGATGATAAACGTTATTCGGGTATCGAACAAGTATTCGAGTGTCGAACAAATATTCGAATGAACGAATAAGTTAGTTTTAAGACAGTTCGTTAGAACACTTTTACGGATACACAGCATAGACTGTAATGTGCTTATGCAACTGTCTGACCAGAGATAGATTTATATAAGAAAGATTGTTAGAGTACTTCAGAAGATCTCTCACAAGTACATAAACTTTTATCTCTCAGCGAATACATAAACTATATCTCCTGGTGAGTAAGACTGAATCGTGTCTTCTCTTTATCATCTTCAGAGCGAACAATCACGTCTTTATAAATTAGAGGCGTGTCGCTTTACTGAATAAGGTTAACCAATATATATCTGACACGTATGTAGATTATACCGCAAAGATGTATCTAACCCTGAGTTTAGATTACTATAGTTAGAATTGTCGATTCGGATCGAGTCGTTTCATGTAAGTGTCTTTATTTAAGGGTTGTTGTAGATATCGCTTCATTGCTGAGGACTTGTCCTTTATATGTGATATTTAGTATGTCGCGAAAAATATAGGCAGGTCCCTTCATTATAAATGTATCCAGCTCTTGTCTTCTTATGTGAATATATATTGCTTCATTCGGATGTATATTCGTTGTTTAATAAATACACATCTTCACATTCTTGCATGGCGAGCTAGACGAAGAAGTCTACATGCATCAACCTCCAGGCTACATCTCGAATTCACTTCCTACTTATGCATGCTGAATGCACAGGAGTATCTACGGTCTGAAGCAATCAGCGCAACAATGGTATAAGAAGAAAAATCAAGCCCTGAAATCCTTGGGATTCAAGCCACTAATAGCTGATTCCAATGTTTATGTAGGAATTACAGATGGAAAACCATCATTGTAGTTGTATATGTGGACGACACTTTGATATTTTGCAAGAGTGAGGAGCTTATTGTTGAGGTAAAGTATGACATCTCGAAAAAATTTGAGATTGCAGACCTGGGAGAAGCCAGATGTTATCTTGGCTTACAAATTGATAGGGACTATGAGGGAGGTGAATTGTACCTTCATTAGTCCAGATATACCCAGAAAATCCTAGAAGATTTCGGGATGCTGAGTTGCAAATACTCCAATGCTTGCAGAAACAGTCCTGACGAATGAAGACTATTCGAAGACTGAAGAAGAAAGAGAAATGATGTAGCTTACACCATATAGGAAGCTGATCGGATCGTTAATGTACCTTGCAAATAACACACATCATGACATTGCTTATGTCGTGTTCAAAATGAGCCAATTCTATACAAATCCAGGATCAACTCATTGGAAGATTGCGAAACGGATTTTGCAATACCTTCAATTAACGAAGGATTTTGGTTTGTGTTATCCTCGTAATGCAGGGTTCCAGATACTTTCCTATAGTGATGCTAGCTGGGCATCGCTCAAGGATGACTGCAAAAGTGTCTCAGGAGGATGCACCATCGCGTCAGGAGCAACAATTCTCTAGGTCAGAAAGAAGTAGACCGTTGTGGCTCAGTCATCCTGCGAAGCAGAGTACATTGCAGCAACAAAAATGGCCAATGAAATCATTTGGCTCAAACAGTTCCTTGACGAACTGGGCGAAACGAGGAATGAACCTCTTGTTTTGTAGATGGACAATACATCTGCAATACATCTGACAAAGGATCATGTGTTTCACTCAAGGACGAAACACATCGCAATCAAATATCACTTGATAAGGGATCTGATCGAGAAGAAGATGTTGTAGACTATTTTCATTGGAACAAAGGAGATGGTGGCTGACATTTTCACAAAGGCCTTAGACAAAGGTCTGTTCGAGAATCAGAGGAGCAGTCATGGAGCCATCAAGCTACCATGCTTTGAGATAGAGCTGGAGAAACAAAATGTTTCTGTTACCAAAGATTTGCTAGCTTCAACTCCCAACCTGACGAAAAGACACGAAGCAAAAATGTTCGCGAACATCCTGACGAAAAGACACGAATGTGAAATATTCGCAAAAGAAAAATGTTCGTGACACAATAGGAGAAATTCAGACGACACAAAAGTCAAACGACTCGAAGCGACACAAAAATCTTCGTGACACTTTTCGACCTTCACGCTCCAAAGGATTAGGAAGATGATGCAAGTACCATAAAGTACAAAAACCATGATCTGATATGATGATGTCAGCGGAAGAGCGTTAGGACGTGCCTAACCCACCATTCTTGTAATTCATAATTAGTTATAGATTGTCTAATCTATCTAATTAGAGATGCTACTCTGAATGTATGCAATTACTAGATGTATAAAATACACACAGTAGCAGATAGAAAATATACAGAATAGAAGTCCGCCTGTGAGCGAGACAATTTTGTAAGCAGGATCTACAGAGATCCATTGAAGTCCGCTAGTAAGTGAGACGCTACTCGTGAGAGAACACTATGTTCTCTCACGCCAATGCATTGTGTGGGTTTGTCATACATTGCTCGAAATCAAGAGGATCAATAGATGATACTGTAGCTATTATGCACATATCACTCTCAACTTTTGTCTGATCTCGAATGAATTATTGTCTGCTATCACTTGTGTATCTCATTCACTTGTTTTATCAATTTCACACACTGGTTCAGTTTCATTGAATGTTGTATTAATCTATAATGAAGATCAACAGTGTCTGTCTACTTTCTGGAGGATTGTAGGAATGATATAGCAGGCATTGACCAGCAATCATATCTGAAATCCATCGGAATTGATTTCGTTTGCGATTAATTTGATTTCGCTTCAGCAATGTTCAATATCAGAGCTCATTCTAGTTTCGCTTCATTTCGCTTCATTTAGTTATAAAGCCTGATTGATATTTGCATGCATTTGCATTCCCACATTTTTCGCATCACTTCTTTAATCTAACTACCACCATACAAATGAAAATCACCATTGGTCCTCAAAAACTCCTCCATGATGTTGAAATTAAAGTACTTAGGACCATTAATGAACCTACATAAGGCTCCAAGAGTGATTGATTGATTGATACACCTGTTTATTGCAAAACTAGTCACAACATCTTGATCTAGAAAAGCAATATTGGATCCCACAATCAAGAGCAATCAAAAGCATTGATAAAAGTTCATGGAATTTCGACCCCACACGTGTATGGTACGACCGCCAGTACAGCATGTTATCAGCGATTAAGTGTAATTAAGTTTAGATTGCAAAACGTTCACAAAAACTCAAGGCAAACATGTAGGAAACTCGAGATTGCCAATGTGCTCTCAAAATTCTATCTCCTCACTATGGAATGATAGATTGTATGTACAATAGGGCTATGCTCCTCTCAAGTTAGGTGAAAATCCAGCATGTAATAAGGCGACTAATTGACATTTCTTGTCCTAATATGTCAATCTAGTTTTGCCAATTTGCTGGTTAGGTTGATCAACCGCGTCCATGATTTGAGGAGTTTGGTCCTATAATTTAGGAATCATGACCAAAAAAATCAAACTAACCCTATGAATGAGATCTAACCTATCTAGAATAGCCTTGACACATGGAAACATAAATTCACATGCGTGGGACCCACCTATGTACAGATTTACATGGTTTAATCAAGCTAAAATTGCCAATTTTGACAATTTTTCACATTCCTCAAATTTAGCTCGATAAAACTATGGTACATCTATCTACAACTCCAAGAGTTAATCTTTGCTTGATGAATGAATTCCAGCTACAAACAAGGAACCTATGAGACTCCAATGGAGAATGATGTCCATGAAGGATCTTTCACCACCTCTTAAAGGATCCCTTACAAGATGTTCCATAGATGTGTCTATATACTTGTAGCACACTTCAGAACTATACATCCTTCCAAGCTATGAATTCTGAGGCATTTTGTGCACTAATGATATATCTATTAAACTATTAAGGGCATAAAGAATGTTGTCAAATTCAACTTGCCTTGCTTGATTCATATGAGTGAACCTTGATGACTCCATCTTGTTACTCAAGGATTTTCTTGGAGTCCTCGGGTCTTGAGCTTGCTCCTTTTCTTGACTTGACTCCAAGCCATCAATGATTTTGATTGGTTGATAATCCACACATGCTTCTTCAAACTTATAGTCTTTCCCTTCATAGAAGGTTACATCTCTACTAATTACAACTCTCTTAGTAGAAGAAATGGAAATCCAATAAGCTTTTTTTGAAGAGCAATATCCTACCATTATTCCTATCATTGACGTAGGATTTGCTTTGGTCCTTACATTGGAATGATCATGCACAAAGCATGTGGACTCAAATATTTCCAAAGCAAGAATACTAAATGATGCTTTATACTTATGACACCATTAATCAAACTATTACACAAATAGTTGTCCAATGAATTTGCTTTATCAACAACAAATGTAGATTAGAAAACAACATCACGAATGTTGAAGATAAGAAGCAAGCCACGTCATGTCTACTAATAGTATCCAAGAATTCGAAGATAGTAGACTCTCCAATGCTCTTCGCCCTTGCAAGATGCACACTTGAATGGAAAAATTGCATGCAATTTGATGACTTGGCCTTTGTCTTTGAGGTCCTCCTTGGAGCTCTCAGGTTTTGAGGTTGATCCTCAAAATCTTCTTCTCTTTGATGCTCCTCCTCAATCCTAGCAAGATCACACTTTGACAAGGTCTCCACTTGAGTGATCTCCTCCTTTGCCATGTTCACACTCTCCATGCCCACATTAGCATCCAATTTAAACAATCTACCATGTTCAAATCCCTTTTCTATGCAGAAATCATTCTTCAAAATGGAACAAACACCATGCTTGAAGTGGACATCCAAACCATTATCCAGAAGTTGACCAACACTTAACAAATTTTTGGTGATTGATGGTACATAAAGAACATTGTCTAGATCCATTCTTCTAGAAGATTCTAGACACAAAGGGATGGTTCCAACACCGTCTATTCTACATTCTTCATCACTTGATGTAAATATGGACCTTTTAGCACCATTGAAAGAAAGTAGAGTTGAGAAATTGTCCTTTTCAAATGTCATGTGGGAGCTAGCCCCACTATCAATCCACCATGACTCCCTTGAGTTGCTCTTGCTTGTTGGTGTAGATGCCATCAAGGATGATTCTTCTTCAGCATCCTCCTCTTCATGTGCAAGGTTTCCTTGTTCACTCTCCTCTTGTGCATTTTGCCTCTTGTAGCATTCGGATGCAAAATGCCCCTTCTTTCCAAAAAAGAAGCATTTTAACTTAGACTTGTCTATCTTCCCCTTTACATTTGATGCTTGACCCTCCTCCTTGGCCTCCTTTATTTGATTCTTCTTGACTCCTTGGTCTTCTTTTTTCCTTTGAATGAGAAGTTGGCTTTCTCATGTCCATCATGCAAGTATATGGATCTCATCCTACTCTTGACATGTGGGATCCTACACTCCTCAACCACAAGCACACTATGTAGCTTGCCAATAGAAGGTAAGACTTCTTGGATGGCAAAGCTTTGACCCAAATTCGAGAACTCGTCTCCTAAGCCATTGAGGATCACTTGTACAAGCTCATTATCAAGCATCTTGTCTCCAATAGAAGCTAGTTCTTTGTTGAGAGACTTGATCCTTAACACATACTCTTGTGCACTTTCATCACTTCTCCTCATGCTTTTTAAGATATGTTTTCTTAGCATAAAAGTGTTGTTGGATTCATATATAGCTTTTAAAGAATCCCAAGCTCCCTTGGCCAAAATACAAGAGGCTACCTCCTTCAAGAGGTTATTACTAGCATTCATCTGAAGTGCTAGTCTTGCCCTCTTCTTGTATTTTACCAACTCTTGTCATCCAAGAAGCTCATCCTCTTCATCTAGGACAATATCAAAGATGTCTTGGAGCACTAGGAGTGACTCCATCCTCACTTTTCATATTGAGTAGTTGTAAAATTCAACCTCTCACTAGGTTCAAGAAGGAATCCACCAATGGATCTTCCTAATGACTTGTACTAGATTGTACTTCTCAGCCCTCCCTAAATTCTCTTTCAAAATTTGCTCAATTGCAACTCACTCAAAATTCACAAAGATCCCCCTTGATCTTGATTCCAAAGAATTCTTAGGAAGGTTTCTACAAAACAATGCTCAAGAAAATTGGAAGTAATTTGAATCTAGAAACTCATTGATTACCTCAAATTTGGCTTATAGCCTTTTCTAAGGACTTCTAGTCATGAGCCTCACACTCCCTCACAAAGATAGAATGGAGATAAGATGAGATTCTGTCAAAAAACTATCAAATCAGGTCAATTTTTCAAGATTTTGAACAAAAACATGACTAAATCTATCCCTCTTCTTGATGGTTTTTCAAGACCTACAAAACACATTTAAAGGGCTTGAACTCAGCCTCAATCAATTAGATCTCATGACACTAAGCCAAATTGATGGCAAACAAACTTTGATGCTTTTCTTAGAATTAGCGCTAAGAAAACTCGTCAAGATGTTGACTCTTGTGATTAATGGAGATTAAATGCAGGTACATAGGTGATCACACGTGTGGACAGTACGAATTTTGACCCTGACAAAGTTTGGATCAATAATCTTCACACTAAGACTTGATTCCAACTCGCCCTCACATAGCTTTTTAGCAACAAACTTGCTAAAAATGGTTGTCCTTTTATCAAAGATTATCCTCTTGTACTTCGCTCTGATACTGTTGATTTTCACACGTGTGGACTGTCCACTACATGTACTTGTGATCTCCTAAGGTGTGTAGATGCACCAAGATCAAGACTAGATTGAGATTCAAGATCAATCTTGAATCCTATGGCAAAAACACACTACTACATGCATTCAATCACTTCCAACTCTCACTCACACGTGTGGGAAGTATTCAAAAAATAATCTAAGTAAAAACAAGCTGCTCTCCTCGGGTAGAGAGAGAAAATGCATAAGAGCTCTCGGGTAGAGAGAGAAAGCTAGAAATTCAATGACACTCAAAATCCACTCAATCTCAAAATCAATTAGATCCAAAAGGAGGAGTACAATGATACTAATAGATTCATGAGCTACCACTATGCTTAACTATGATTGGACCACACTTTGCCACATCTTAATCCTATTGGACCATTGATCCATGCACCTCTAAATTCTATTGGACTATATTCAAGCACACCTCAATTTTCTATTGGACCTCACAAGGTTCCACCTCTAAATCCTATTGGACCTCTTAAGCTTCATCAAACAAAAGCATGACACTTGTCTACACTCTAATTGGCACAAGTTTGGCTCAATATTGGCATTACAAGTGAAAATGGATAATTTGCCATCTATGCCAAATTTGACCCTATCAACATCCTACACCTAAATGCTTGACTATGAAATTCTATGAGACCCCTATATCAAACATTTTGATTTACTTTACAATTGTCCACACGTGGGAACATCCTCCACACATGTGAGATTCACTTACAAACTTCTATCATAAGAAATACCAAGCTAGATTTTTGCCAATTTCTCACACTCCTCAAAAAATAGCTTGGAAAGGTACTAGATCACTTGAAAAGTTTGTAAATCTTTTTGAGTGGATCCTTTGGTATGCATAAGAAGTGAAGATCAGCCAAGGGATCCATCATAGCAGCACCCTCACCATATCCATGATAAGATCTCTTTGGTAGAGATCTCTTGCCAATGCCTTTGAAGAGTGCTCCACCAATATGCCACTATTATCATGGGCTTCCTCCATGCTTGATGATGAGCCTTGAAAGTTCCACTTGCATGATGGATGCACCATAAATAGAGAAATCCGAGGCTTCCAAGCCTCATAAGGATCATGGAGATCAAGATCATAAGATGTGAAACAATGATGATTATCAAGATTATGCTTTCTAGCTTGACTAGTCCACATACAATGAACTATAACCATGATGGATCTAATCTTGATATCAAAACCTATCTTGATCTTTTTTAGGCTAGTTACTCTCTCAAGGATGTAAGTGTCCACTTTGGATGCTTCACTTAATCTCAAGAGGAGTTTACAATTTGCCTCAAAACATGTGAAAACATGATTTTCAAAAAAGTGAGTACCAAGCTCAATCTTGTTCTTACTAGAACCAAGAGCATACTTTTGACAATACAATATCTTGCTTTCAAAAAATATTGGAAACACATCTAAGTCAATAATGACAAGAAACATGTCCATACCATAAGCATCATACAAAACTAGTATAGCTTTTCTTGAACTTTGAGATCCAAAAAATTCAATGAAGCAAGATAGCATTTCAAGCAAAGGAAGAGTAGCATATATGAATGTGTTGTAGTAGATACAACATGAAAGATGCCCCTCTTTGCCATGTAAGGTGAGCCATAAAGACTCGGCCATGCATCTTGAAGATCTTCTTGAAATCATATGAAGAAGAAACTCCTCCTCACACATTGGCCCCATCATAACTTGAATACCTTCAAAAAGGATAACTTGTGATGCTTCTTGAGAAGCCTTGATCTCGGCCACTTCCAAGATTGAATCTTCATGCAATATGACATCTCTATTCACCATCACATTTGAAATAGAGAGTGTAAAGACACTAAAGGCCTCCTTGATGGATGAGTATCCAATCATGATCCATGAGCTTGGATCATCCTTCCTTCTTGTTTCCAAGGGAATATATGCAAAGCAAGCACTACCAAGTTCACTAAGGTGATCAACCTTAGGCTTCATCTTGAATAAAACTTCATATGGTGCTATTCCTTCAAGAGCTCCAATACTCCTCAAAGCTTTGATCTTCAATGAGAATTTCTTCTCAACATATGCTTTGAATAATAAGGAATAATCATACACCATAATACTTGAAGAGAGAAGATATGTGCATCTTGTGTAATCCTCCTCCTTTGAAATATTGGAAATATAAGAAACATCAAGAGAGTTTGCACTCTCACTTGGATCAAATTTGTAGATGCCTTCAAATCTTGATCCATATGCAAGGATCTCACCATCCTTCTTAATCACACAATTGTCAATATTGAAATTGACATCAAAGCCACTATCAAGAAGTTGGCCAACACTTAAGATGTTCTTTGTAAGCTTTGGGACAAAAAGAACATTGTTGAGAAAGAGATCTTTAGAAGATGCAAGCTTCAAGGGAATAATCCCTACTCCTTCAATATTGCACTCATGCTTACTTGCAAAGTATATGGTCTTCTTGACTCCATCATAAAGCATAATAGATCCTTGTTGAAGGTGGAAGAGGAGAAGCTTGACGCCATAAGAGAGCCTTCTCTATCACTTGCAATATAGTCTTCTTTCTCATTGGTGATGTTGGCTTGATTGAGTTGATTCTTCTTCTTGAAGAAATTGGTGGCATAATGGCCTTTCTTGCCACAATAAAAGCACTTGATCATCTTCTTCTTGAGATTTGAATTAGAAGCATGAGAGGTATCCTCCTCCTCTCCATCTTGGTCTTTAGCTTTGTCATTAGAGAAGTGATGGTGTTGCTTCTTACTCCTCTCTTTGTGCTTGGCAAATAGAACTTTGCCATCATCATGTTTGAGTGATAGCTTGTCCATCCTCAAGAGTTTGTAATCTTGTCTTGATTCTTCAGAAATAAGAACACTTTGAAGGGCCTCCAAACTTGGTAGCTCCTCCTTAATAGCATAGGATTGGACAAGGTTGTCATATTCATCTCTCAAGCCATTGAGAATGACTTGGACTAGCTCACTTTGATTGATTGAGTCACCAATACATGCAAGCTCCCTATGAATATCCTTGACTCTCAAAACATAATTAGATGCACTCTCATCACTCTTTTGACTACTTTGGAATATTTGATTTCTAAGAGTGAGGAGCCTAGAGGTGTTCTTAGCCTCATAGATGGACTTGAGACAATCCCAAGCTTCCTTGGATGTAGGACAATCACCAATCTCCCTCAATATCTCATTAGAGACATTCATCTTAATGTAGTGGAGAGCCATCCTAGCTCTCTTCTTGTATTTTTGTACTTCTTGAAGGACTTGAGGCTCCTCCTCAATCCCAAGTACAATGTCCATCACATCTTGGAGTATCAAGATGGACTCCATCCTCAACTTCCATATTGAATAATTGGAAGTAGACAATCTCTCACTTGGTTGCAACAAGTATGAACTCATTGAAGTCATGTAAAGTGGAGATAAATAAAAAGTGATGAACAAAAAATGTTGCTTCTCTCTCACTATAGGATCCAATAATGGTGTGCTACCATCTCCTATGCAAGATCTTGCAACAAACTGTGAGATGATTCTCACTAGCTATCTCAATCTCTCCAGAACTAGATCTACTTCACATCAAATGATGGAGTATGGGCAAAGTTAGGATCAAACACTCTTAGCACGTGTGAAATACACTAAGAAACCAAATTTGACTCAAATACAATGATATTGCATGAAACAAAATGGCTAAGATCTCAAAACAGTGCCTAGATCACATATAATGAGATTGGTAAGCATTCAACTGTGATTTTGGATCAAACAAGCAATCTTTTGACCAAACCATATGTGTCCACCCAGGTCTAGGTGCCCTACCTAACCCTCTTCAAAATCTTATAACTTTTGATTGGCTCAACCAAATGGAATGAAACTGATTGCATCAGAAACTAGACAAAAATAGCTTCAAAACAAGCTATCTAGCAAGATTTTTGGATCAAACATGAAAGAGAACTCCCAAACTGAAATTGGATGTTCCTCACACGTGTCTGAGCACCTGATTCTGTACAGTACCAGGTCAGACCAATGTCCTTTTGATCTCTTTTGATCCAAAATTGAACAAGATAGTTAGGAAAATGGGCCTTGACAATTTCTAGCTCAAGATTGATGAATAGTTTTCACTCAAATGGATCAAAATGCATGGTAACCTTAGGTAGGCTCTGATACCATGTTGATTTTCACACGTGTGGACTGTCCACTACATGTACTTGTGATCTCCTAAGGTGTGTAGATGCACCAAGATCAAGACTAGATTGAGATTCAAGATCAATCTTGAATCCTATGGCAAAAACACACTACTACATGCATTCAATCACTTCCAACTCTCACTCACACGTGTGGGAAGTATTAAAAAAATAATCTAAGTAAAAACAAGCTGCTCTCCTCGGGTAGAGAGAGAAAATGCATCAAGGGCTCTCGGGTAGAGAGAGAAAGCTAGAAATTCAATGACACTCAAAATCCACTCAATCTCAAAATCAATTAGATCCAAAAGGAGGAGTACAATGATACTAATAGATTCATGAGCTACCACTATGCTTAACTATGATTGGACCACACTTTGCCACCTCTTGATCCTATTGGACCATTGATCCATGCACCTCTAAATTCTATTGGACTATATTCAAGCACACCTCAATTTTCTATTGGACCTCATTAGGTTCCACCTCTAAATCCTATTGGACCTCTTAAGCTTCATCAAACAAAAGCGTGACACTTGTCTACACTCTAATTGGCACAAGTTTGGCTCAATATTGGCATTACAAGTGGAAATGGATTATTTGCCATCTATGCCAAATTTGACCCTATCAACATCCTACACCTAAATGCTTGACTATGAAATTCTATGAGACCCCTATATCAAACATTTTGATTTACTTTACAATTGTCCACACGTGGGAACATCCTCCACACATGTGAGATTCACTTACAAACTTCTATCATAAAAAATACCAAGCTAGATTTTTGCCAATTTCTCACAGATACCACGTTGAAAGTACAGTACTAAGGACCATAAATGAACCTACATAAGGCTCCAAGAGTGATTGATTGATCAATCAAAAGCATTGATCAAACATGGAATTCTGACCTCACACGTGTGTGGTACGGCCGCCAGTATGGCCTATTATCAGAGATTAAGTGTAATCAAGTTTAGATTGCAAAGCATTCACAACAACTCAAGGATTACCAATGTGCTCTCAAAATTCTATCTCCTCACTATGGAATGATCGATTGTGTGTACAATAGGGCTCTTCTCCTCTCAGGTGAAAATCCAGCATGTAACAAGGAGACTAATTGACATTTCTTGCCCTAATATGTCAATCTTACCTAACCCTAGAGTTTTACCAATTTGATGGTTAGGTTGATCAACCACGTCCATGATTTGAGGAGTTTGGTCCTATAATTTAGGAATTATGACCAAAAAAATGTAACTAACCCTATGAATGAGATCTAACCTATCTAGGGTAGCCTTGACATGTGGCAACATAGATTTACACGTGCAGGACCCACCTACGTACAAATTTACATGGTTTAATCAAGCTAAAATTGCCAATTTTGACAATTTTTCACACATGAAAGTTGTGAAGATTCTTCACCAATTTTGATCAAGGATCGTAAGCTAACTGATCTCATGATGCCCATCTTTGGCTAGGTAATTTGTTACATTTGAGCATATATTCCTTCAAAGATGACAAGAATTACAAGCTCACACATTCTTTGCATGCAACAAGCATAACTCGATTGATTTGTCTACAAAATCTGGTATCATCTATTTTATTTATCTAGCAAACACCTCCATTCTAACAAAGGATGATTCATTTTACATTGCACATCAGCCCCTAACCTTGCAGTCTTATACACCAATCACAGCTTCAGCAAGATGATCACCTAAGAACCCAATAAAGATCTATCAACATATGCAATGAATAAAATTATAGAGCACAAATAGATATAATGAGAGGTGGAGGTTCATTTTGATCTTGAGAATACTCATTTGATTCATTACGTAAGTGAATCAATAACTCCTTTCACGAAACCTTGCACGAGTTATAGCCATCTTGCCTAGTGGAAACACAACTTGATTGTGAATTGTCTTTAAAAACAACAATTATGCCCTCAAAATTGTGTAGCACGAAATATAGCACTCAACTCCTTTCAATGCATACAATAATTCGGCCACACATAATTAAGCTTACCAATCAACATGGGCTTTTCCTACTCATAACGAAGTTGGACCAATTGTGATGTTTTGGCATCTATGTCGACCATAATGCTTACTTGGATGTGATTGCTCTCAATAAATTTTCTCCAGGCTTTTGCACACCAATTAGGTCAGTTTCTTAGTATCAAAGCCAATTTTCATGGTCTAAAAAGGTTTGATTCCTTAGCATTTATGACTTTCTCAAAGCTTTGGAGTTATGTCTCCACATCTTCTGTTGTTTCATAGAGCTACATCTCATAACATAAAAATTGTGGCAATAGTTTGCAATACAAGAATCGGATTAATATTATCATAAAATTAAGCTGATGTCAAAATTTTGCTCTTTGCCGAAAATACAAAGACAATGAACTTACCAACTTGAAAAATATTCATCAAAATTAACTTTATGCTTAAAATTTGATGACTTGCATATAGTAATTGCAACTAATGTCAAGATGAAGGGATGCCCACATTCAATGAACATCGTACCTTTGGAACTTTCGCTTGGCAAATTTATTTGGATCCACTTTAAAATAAAATAGAAATCAAATGGCAAAACTTTAAGATACTAGTATATTTCCACAAATGTACAAGTACAAAAGAGAAATGGCAACTCAAGGACCATAAATGGGATCTACAATCGATCCACAAGAGGTGTTGGATGCTAATTAGATAGATCAATCTCAAATCTAATGTCTAGATCTTAATCTAGATCAAACATTTGCATCTAACTAGCAAGAACAACTTCTAACATGATCAAACTAACTCAAGAGCGGCCTCACACATGTGAAACTCTGTCACTATACGGACAGTGGGCAGAGAGTGAAGTACTTGCACTATGGAAAGCATTCAATGCATAAAATCACATCACAAATGATAGAATCCACAAGGTTTTGCCTCAAAATCAAGATCTCTCATCAAGATTGCATTATTTACAATGATGATCTATATAGATCAAGTACATGTCGACTTGGTATGCTGACTCAGCATGCCTAGCACGTGTTGGAAATGCCACATCACTTCAGATCCACCAATCAATGCATGATAAGCCCCCACCTCTTTGACTCCTAACTTGACGTCGTTGCCTCACCATGATTTTGCTTGATTTGAGATAATTTCCCTAACTTATAGGAAGTTGCAAGACTGACTACTATGATAAAGTACTGAAATTTTCTAGATATGTAAACACGTGGGAACAGCCTCTCACACGTGGGAACCATCCCTCATTCACATGGGAATTGATCAACAAGTAGAATGATGCCAAATGGCAATTTCCTACTTGACTAGCTTTCTACTAGTTCACACTTGTGTCAATCAAGATAATTTCTATCTAACTAAATTTGAATGCATTTATGACTACCATCCACACGTGGGAACAGGCTCCACACGTGTGGGATCAAGTTATGTACAAATAACTTAGATCAAATAGCTAGAATTTGGCAATTTCCACACTCCTCCAATTGCGTAAGCTAGGCTTCACCTTCCAAGTCTTGAACCTTTATGCTCATTTTTTTGGTTATGAGAAAAGAGACTTTTTTGGCCAACCTTCCTCCTATCGTCGATGATCGTCTGATTGTGTTGGGTGACTTCAACATGTATCTTGACTCTGGGGACAGCCCTCACTCACTCTCCCACTCTGTCTGGTCGCTAGTTCTAGTCTTTCCACTCCTTGACTGACGATCATTATATTTTGCAAGATTTTCTTCACCACACATGGACTAACTATCGCCTTGGTCTCTCTTTCCGTTCGGGTAGACTTGACTGCTTCTACGTCTCTTCTGCTATCTCTTGGCTTCATCTCTTTCGTACTGAAACTCACAACTTCACTGTCGTTTCCTACCGTAGTCCCATTTTGATTAAGTGTCATTTCCTCTAGCTGCCCTCCTCCCCCTTTGATTCTCCCTATGTTATGGACTCCTCCCTTCATTCCTCGCCCTCAATTCCGACCCTCCATAACATTGTTGATTTGGTACCCTCCTCCTTCCAAGCCAAACTCCAAGACAGTGTGGCTCTCCTCCGTAAATTTGGTCAGGCTAAGCGTCGTCCCTAGGTCAAAGCCAAAATGTTGGCCATCCTTTCAACTATTGTTGAGATTCATAGTCTAGCCCACGATGGCCAAGTATAGGCAAGGGTTACTGGGGCGCCTTGTTGGAAGAGGACAATTAACAACCGCATATTCTAGGCGCCTGCATCTATAGCGAGAACTTGGGAGACCCTTGAAGACGATTGGTTGCAGGTAGAGGCGACATGAACAATGGAATTGCAACTCCTCCACTAGAGGATCAACAAGTTTCCAGAGGATACAAGCGAGTATGTGAGTTGAAGGATTATGTATCATGTTGGGCTGAACGAGGAGTACTTTAACCAAACTGTCAAGAATGCTCCAAAGGTATCAGTGTGGTCACCTGATCAAGAAGAAGGTTGTAGGGCATGTTGAATGCAATAGTGGGGAGGACCAAGGTGTCTCTACGCAGCAAGCCTGAGTGTAGGAGGGTGGCCCACCATCCGGCCTTCCTTGCGCTTGCGCTAGTATGGGGAGTTGTAGGCACCACTCCATTTGGGGATGTTTTTCCTTGCTCTCCTTACCTTGACAAGGGGTGTGCCTAGGAAGTAGATTCTAGCAAAGTTAAGGCCATTGCTTGGATCCTGCATGGGAGGGGAAGGAGTGTTGTTGTTGGGGGGAGGGGGTGCATCTTCAACGCACTGCCCATTTTGGCTCAACCGGGTCAGTGCTTTCAAGGCTCAACCCGGGGAGGGAAGGGGGGGGGGGTTGCATTCACTTATTTTCAGCACCCTGTGCACTCCGTGACATGGTTCAGGGAGTGCATCTAAGGCTGAAAAGCAAGGAAAAAGTTTTGTATAAATTTTTCCTTCATTCTCAGCCGTTAATGGACCATGGTGTAGTCTGTGCCCAGGGTGCTGAGCTGGGCATGAGAAGGTGACTCTAAAGGGAAAGAGCCAACCGTGACAGCATCTGGTCCCACCAAAGGAGCGGGGGAAGAACCAAAAAGGAAAAGCAAGTGCGCTAGGAGTGTGCCCAGGGTGCTGAGCTGGGCATGAGAAGGTGACTCTAAAGGGATAGAGCCAACCGTGACAGCATCTGGTCCCACCAAAGGAGCAGGGGAAGAACCAAAAAGGAAAAGCAAGTGCGCTAGGAGGGAGCAGGGGAAGAACCAAAGAGGAAAAGCAAGTGCGCTAGGAGGGAGAAAGAGATCAGGAGCAAGAAGCAACAAGTGACAAAAAGAGGGAAGGGAAGCAAACTAGAGGCAGCGAAGGATGAGGGAAGAGCAGGAGAGGTCTCAGCAGCTGGGAATGGAGGAGGCGAGGAGCAAAAAGTGATGGGAGCTCCGACGCGCTGATGAGAAAGCGCTGGAGACAGGAGTACCATTCGTGGGGAAGCAGATAGAGGCACACAGCAATAACCAACACACTATTTGCCTTCCCTTAAGATGATCTTATACATACCAAATGAGGATAGTGCAGTACTACTTATTTCTTATATCCACCGTGCTTGTGGGCTGACAATTTTGCAAACCATGTTACTGTCACACTGCCTCTACTTCAGCATGCAAAAAAATTGCTTACCACAGCAGGTATACCTTCAGACATACGTTGCAAGAAGTTCATGCATGTACACCTGAAAACAAGTTTCTGAAAAACGATTCAAATCCTTTTCAATTGCCATTCCAAACAAACCAATAAAAACAATCATTCAAGAAGAAATCGCATGCATCACCTTCAAAATCATATATATATCAGAAATTGGCAGCGCAGATGATTAATCAATACCTACATAATGCAGTCCAAACCTGACCAAAAGTGCTTCAATTCATAGCAGAAACACTCATGCTAGTCTTTTACCAAAAAATATCACAAGGTTGGCTGTAGTACCACCCAAATCTGGCCATAACGATCCACAAGCATGTCCGTTTCTTATGCTTAAAAGTACACTTGCACGATCCAGCATGCATCTTCTCCAGTGACATGCATTGAAACCCACTTAATTCCAGGAAAATTAGTCATTACATAGTCAACAAGCTTGTTTTGTTGATCAGTTAAACCAAAACTCTGGTAAGCCATCGAGTCATCTCCATTAGAAACATAACAGCTTCACATTAACATACCCATGCAATTTCATATATCTGGGCATTGGAGGGTCAAACAAGAGTGCCGAATCTCACAGCATTGATGGATTGATGCACGGCATCCACAAAAATGGTCCCTAGATCCACTCCAACTTCTATCAACATCATTAATCTCCATCTTAAGAATACTCATTCCAATGAATTCTGAATCACTCCTTTCTGTATTGGACTGTGTTAGTATGGAAAGTTTTTAGATTCTAACTTCTAGCATAACCCTATGCATAATCATGACAAATCTTAAAAGCTGATTCATGTCACACTCTTCATTGAATACTTTCTCACATTTGAGGCAGTGGAATGTCACAGACTTGCCTGGCAATGCCAGCAAAAGCCCTTCCACATTAAATATTTGTTGGCAAGAGCATATATCAACTAATTTGCTAATGTTGGTGAATAGGAGCCCTTCCACATTAAATATTTGTTGGCAAGAACATATATCAACTAATTTGCTAATGTTGGTGAATTCGATAATAACTATCGTGCTAAATATTGTAAACAAGCCTTGATCAAGGTCTTCAAATAATGTAATCCAAGTTTCCACAGAAAAGTACATTTCTGAATAGAATCTGATACTTTGTGCTACACTGCCTTTTTAAGTAGCACAATTTACTCTAGTGTACCTGAAAGCACTCATAACAAACAACATGAGCCTTTTGCAAGAAAAACATTCTGGGTCTAGAATTTACCAGCATCAACAACTTACTTGATATTGCAGGTAGTTTATATTCCTCATCACTTCCTAAAAATCTTTTATTATAGTAGTAAACCAACCAATTTTGGCAAATCATACTTTTTGAAGCTTAAACAATTGATAGCCACACAATTAAACATTGATCATGTTGATTCCGTACCAAAGATTAGCTACAGCAGAATTTCAACAAATGAGGTTGGATGATGCCATATCTATTTTCATCCAGACTTCTTTCATATTAGAGGTGCCTAGGTTATTATCATTTTTGCAGTTTCAGTCTTGGAACCAGTGAAACATTGAGTACTTAGCACATCGACAATAGAAGTTTCTGTAGAAAAGTTTATCAAAAGAAGATGACCAATGTTGTGGATAGACGAGATAAAATGAGGGAAATGTTCAGAGAAAGATAATTTCAAGTCTGATCACGTCTTTTCTTTTCTGTGACACACAATAGATCTACAATGCTTTAACAGGAGCATCGCAATAGATTCCAATTAAAATGAGACATTGAGATGTAATAAGTTTATTATGACTATCAGTAGCAAGGAATGGATCATGCTTGCAAAGATTAAAATTGATCCAACAAGAATATCATGGTACAGTACTCCATGTAAGCTTTCATGATACAAGACTTGTTCACTTCGGAATTCTGGCTCAAATTTCAGAGCCTGAACCACTCAGCAAACATGCTAAAATGTTGAAACATGAATGAGATTTATAACCTCATGGAAGTCAGGTCTTCTGTTAAGCCAGCTCTCCAATACTATACAAACTCAAATCAGTTTTCATTGGGTTTCAAAATTTAACCTCAACTGTACTATAAAGAATTCCCCAACAAGAAATCTGCTATCTCGGGGACTTTGTCATGGCACGGAGCCTGCCCTTCCAAATCGCACCATCACCAAGATCTGATTTGAGTATGAGAGTTCTTTTCAGAGAGGGCGTAAAGGTTTATTCCTCTTTTTCTGGAACAACCCATAAGTAACAGAGACATCATTCTAAAGTGCAGAATTATTGGATGAAACCGCCCCATGTAAGCCATCATGTAAGCCAAACCCGTCTTGGTGACAGCTGCATCATATGAACATCAGGATGCTTTCTGAGCTATTGACTGATGCACTTCTGCACTTTAAGAGTAAATGCACTGAAGATTGCATAAATGTTCATTAGTTACAAGCCAGAACAGAAAGCATTGTAACGGTGTAACCTGTGCATGCAACATTGGTACACCTCTTAAGAGCCTCAGGTGACTCACCTGGTCTGATTCTTGTGTACCATAAATCCCTTTCAACACCAAATACTACTACTAACAACAATCTGAAGAACATGCGATGTGCATGCTATACCATTTTACAGATCTCATTGAGTATCATCCTGCCTCCTCTGAAAAAAAAAAAAGTTATTATGATTAAGTGTAAGTAATTATGACAGACAAGGTAATGAAGCAAACATTAGAAACTTCTAAACGTGAAACTTAAAGCATGTTTCAAAGGTTCAAATTGTTTTTCCCTTTTCTGAGAAGCTTAAAAATGTGAGATTTATAGCGTGACTACCAAAGGTTGAATGTGAAATGCTAAAACCCACATGTGCAAAGCATATCTTTATGTAAATGATATCTAAGAACTAAAAACAGGCGTTTCTTGAAAATTTATCACAAAGCCTAAGGACAGTTGGCTTCAACAAATATCAATATAACAAGCCTCAAGGGGAAAAATGGACACTTGTGAGTACATGATCATCCACGCATGCAGGTAAACGCAATGAGTGTGCAGTGCTTCCGGAACTACAACTCATCCCCTAAGCTAGCACTGGAGCTAAAGAGGAGGTTTTATCAATGATCCGGTAGCTTATATGGATGACATGGACAACCTGCAGAATTTCTAGAGGTACAGCATAGGCAAAAGGTCCATGGAGAGAGGACAGGCAGAGCATGAGCATGAGCATGGTACGGGACATAAGAACATGGATGATGATGAGCATGAGGAAGGATAGGCAAGGAAACATCAGATCAAACCCATAGCTTCAGAACGATTGAGAGTCCCAAGCATGGGCTTAAAGGTTGCAACGAAACCAATGCCACAGTCGAAAATGATAGCGGCAGTTGGAAGAGCTAAGGGACCCCTAAAAAAAATAAAAAAGCTACACAAATCATGTTTTACCTTCCTCTCTTTTATAGCTCGTTTGCTATAGCTGGCTTCATGTTAAAGATTGAAAAGCAAAACAGCAAGAGGAACTCTTGAACAATTTTCATAAGAAGCCACTTGTAAATAAAAGCAGCTATCTTCTGAACAAAAACATGTAGGCTAGCTACAGTCTGCAGTGCGGCAGAATATATGTAGCTTACATACAAGCCTTTTCATACATTAACCTCCACACATGAGAGCAAGATAGGCAATCTATTCCATGTTAAGCATGAGATTGGAGCTTCAGAATTCATTCTACATCTCTCGATTCATTCAAAGTTCTAACATCTGAGTCATGAGTCCTAAAATTTATGTGTCCCTTCTACAGGAGCAGGCAACAAAATCATGTAATATGGAATCTAGAATATGAATGATGGAATATAATTTTATGACGTGCATTGTGCTAAGGTTTAGGATCTTAGTTCTAGATTCTCAATTCTATGGACTTGTGGCATCATGTTTGTGGTTGTAGCTTTATAACCCACCAACCACTTGGGTCCCACACCTTGCTTGAAACCAGACATTGGACTGGGCCTATTGACATGATCAGCGACTCGTGGATCGCATCACATGGATGCCACTTGTCATAATCAGGGATATGTGCTTGGCATGGAGACTCCTACCTTGAAGGTATACAAGCGGAGAAGATCTCAATTACCATTCATTCTATCTACCTAGGAGAATGTGGATAGTAATGCGCATGTCCATTGCCAGGAAGGTGGTAGCTAGGGGCAGGAGAAGCCAAGGTGCTGACGGCGGTATGGGATGTTGTTAGGGATCGAAGCTGGATCCCACTTGTTCTCAAGTCTCGGGCCTAGGGCACGAAGTGTGGATCTGAATTGGAAGCTATGATGGGGTGGATCGTGAGCTTTCGGTTCCTTGTGTTGACCAGCACTTGGAAGTTTTCAGTTTGTAAGTTTGCAAAGAAGCTTTTAATGAACTGTGAATGAGCTTTCAAGTTTTTTCAGTTATCAAGCTTCACCAATACCAAATACTATGTAATTACTTTGTAGTAAGCACTATTTACTTGTTACTATAGATTGAGGACTCCAGGTTCATGAATGCAGAAATAGGACACTGAATGCGATAATCTAATATAGATAGATATGATTGTACCCTCTGGCCTAAACAAGCACCTAATTTTTGTTAAAACAAAAGGCCAACACAAAGACTACATCAACACTAAGCTTTTGTTGAAACAAAAAGCCAACACCAAAACCAAAAATCGAAACCAGGCTGATTTGACCATTCAAGTTGACAGCGAATGATTTCAAAATGTATGAATCAGCCAATTCCGACCGGGCTGTGACACATTCTAATTTTTATGGCTATATGTTTTGGTTACTCGATTCAAAGTCGATTTCACATGTGGTTCCAATTTTTATGTCCACTTAGTTCAAACAACTATTTTCGACCAAAGACGTTCCACACTCCCATAGCAGTTTCCAGTCTCTCTCTCTCTCTCCCCCTTCTCCCTTTGTCTTCGGAGCCATCCCTACTACAGCTCCAAATCCCTTTACCTTGCCCCCCTCCCTCTCCTGCTTCCTCTCCCTCACCCCTACCCTCCACTCTCGCAAGCTCCACCTCTTCTCCTACTGCCACTACCCCCTCTACTCTTTCTTCCTCCTCTCCCTCTTTCACCCCTTCATCTTCATCCCCCCCGTTGTCTCCGTCTCTTTCAGCTGAATTCTTGTTTGGTTTCCCCCGAATCATTGATTCTCTTCATGAGGACAATGCATCCTTGCTTGCGATCATCAAGAAACAAGCATTCCAAATCTCCACTCTGGAGAACACGGCCTAAGCCCTACAGGGCAAAGTTGGCATCCTTGAGGTTGATGTTACTTACCTCAAGAATGAACTGGAATCAGATGAAGGGGAAGAAAAAGGAAGTGGCAATGCAGATTCAGAAGACAAGTCAAAGCAGCTGCAAGAACGGGTTCACTCCTTGGAGCAACAACTTCAGCAATCGAAAAGTTCTTGGGCCGACGTGCTCAAGGGTTCTAAGCAGGTTATTTCTGAATCTATTCAAGAACATCAAAAACGAGATCTCAATGCCCTCAATGTCAGGGTTACGGGAGCTTCTTTTGTGGGTAAGGACCTCGTGGCTGAGGCAAATGCTTTTATTCATTCCACCTTTGGTCTCAAAGAGGATGTCATATCTGCTACTTGGGTGGGTGAGCTCCAACCCACCACAGTGTTTCTACGATTCAAGGATGCTTTGCTTCGTCAAAAGGTTTTGTGTAAAAGAGGCTGCCTGAAGGGGTCTACTATTTTTATGGATGAAGACTTGACGCCCATTCAATGGACTGAGAGAAAGAAAATCATCGCAGATGCTAAGGCCAATGGTTTCCGGACTCTCTTTCGAGACGGACGCCCGGTCTTGGTTAAAATTGCAGAACTTAAAATTTCAGATTCTTCTCCCTCTCCTACGTGAGAGATGTTTTGAGCTACGGCCATTTATTTCCTCTCCTGCGTAAGAGATGAGCTTTCTTTACATAGCGATCCACGTTTTACGTTTTAGTCTAGTTTTCGGTTGACGGCACTGTCCCGTCCGAGTTCCATTTACTCTGTTGTACCACTTCTTCAGTCTTTTATGCCTTTTGGCATGGAAAAGACATTAATAAAGCTTTCTCTCTCTCTCTCTCTCTCTCTCTCTCTCTCTCTCTCTCTCTCTCTCTCTCTCTCTCTCCCCCCAATAGCACCGCGACCCACTCCGAACATACTGCTGGGACTGTCTATATCATAATCCTTTTTCCACAGTGTTGGATGATGGCATCATTATCATTACTTTCAATGTTTATATCTATGTTTTCACTCCAAGGGTTTTTCTCTTAGCTCTAGTAACTTTCTATATGCATTTTATACTATCAAAGACGTTTTCTACGCTCCCACAGTTTCCATTGTACACACTTGACATGCACTTTGTCTCATATGCCTTCTTGCCATCTGAAAGACATTAATAAATCTCTCTCTCTCTCTCTCTCTCTGCAAAGCACAAGAAGTGACAATCTCAATGCTGGAGGAAAAGAATAAGGCACAAGAAGCTACAATAAGCCAAATGCAGATGCAAATCGCCAAATTTGAGACAAGTGCTCAGCCTTCACCTACATTGGAAAAGGAAGTTGAGCTCTCCAAGTCATGGGCTTCATTATTCAAAACAGAGGGTAACGTTACTACATTGCACCCTAATGTTCTTGATTCTACTTTCCGCACTTTCTACTCGGAGCAAGAAAAAAGAGAAAAGAAAGCCATGAACATTAGAGTTAGAGGCTGCCCAAATGTGGGGGAAGCTCTAGAACAAGCCCAAAGGCTGCTTAAGCCACGTTTAGACTGCCCTACAGATGGCTTACCGACTGCTTGGAGAGGCAAATATGATGACAAAATCCTTTTCCTAAAACTTAAGACTTTGGAAGAAAGAAATAGGGTTTTGAAGTTTCAAGGTAAACTTAAAGGTACCTCTATATTCATGGATGATGACCTCACAGCCATCCAATGGAATGATAGGAAAGCAATTATTCAAGATGCACATACCAAAAATCAGAGGGTGGTTTTTGTCGAAGGCAAACCATGTTTCTTCGACCGCAAAACATAGGGATTGGGGGTACATGGGCGTAGGAGCAGCCCGTTACTCCCCACCGACTTTACAATTGGTTTTTGGAATTGTAATGGCATTAAATCATCATCTACAGCAGGGGACTTGGCGCATTATTTGACACTAGCGGATATTTTGCTTTTTGCGGAAACTCATGAATCAGCTATACATTCGTTACCTCACATACATGGTTACTCTTAGACATCAGCTTTTCGACCATATCTTAGGGGCAGGACACATAGAGGCTCAGGAGGGGTTGCATCCCTTCATTCACAGGCATATAATTCTACTATCAGGATGGTCAAGAGGGACCCTTTTGTCAGATTTCTTTGGCTAGAGCTACTAACTTCACAGATGAGCTTACAGGAGGATATTTTTATGGCGGTATGTTATTTTGCCTCACACACCATTATTTGCGGATGTCAGAGGTGATCCATTCCACGATCTTTCTGAGGACATTGTCAGATTCTCTTTACAAGGTTATATACTACTTGCTGGGGATTTTAATGCACGTACATCTCAATATCGGAATATCTCACTTCCACATTCCTCACAGGACCATGATGCTTCGGTTACAGAGTTTGGTAATTATTTGCTGCAGCTTGCTCATTCTCATCAGCTTGCCATTCTTAATGGCCTATCTCAATGGCCTTATCAACATGCTTTACTTGTCATCCTCATGCAGGAGGTCATAGTGTTGTTGACTACTTCATTGCAACACCAGCCTTGATTCCTCACATCTCTGACTTCCAAGTACACGATACCACACTTTCTGATCATTCTATTCTTTCCCTGTCTTTTCATCGCCAAGCCCTTTCAGCCACTACCTCCACACATGTTACACCTACCACGCATCGACCCTTTGTTCCATCACATAAATATGACACCTTTGCTGACACTATTGCTACACTTTTCCAGGATTTTCCTTTCTCTTCATCTTTTCGAACCAGAACACATTGTAGAGGCCATCCGACACCTCAAAAATCATAAGGCCAAAGATCATAAATCCCTTTCAATTGATATCTTTAAACCACTTCTTGGTGTTTTACCACATTTCTTCGCTCATACCTTCAACCATGCCGTCACCACCTCTTTTCCTATATCCTGGTCCACCAACCTACTTCATCCCATACTCAAGGCAGGTGATGCTATGAATGTAGGCAACTACCGCACCATCACGATCAGCCACACGATGGCTAAGATTTATGGATCAGTGTTGCAGCGCATTATCAGCTCCTATGCGGATACTCATGGTCTATATGCTACTGGACAGGCAGGCTTTAGACAGGGATACTCTACTATAGATCATGTGCATACCCTACGATGTATAAGCATTTCGGCAGGAAGGTTTATTGTTGCTTTGTAGACCTTCGCATGGCATTTGATACGGTGCCTCGTCATCTTCTTTTACAGAGACTTGCCCAGCTTGGCTTCCCACAGGATATCTTGGAAGCACTTATGGCCCTGAATGAGAGAGTCTTGGCACGGTTCCGGGATGGTTTTGGTTTGTCTCATCCAGTTCATAGCACGGTTGGGGTGAAGCAGGGGCGCCCACTTTCACCTTTTTGCCAAATATATTGATGATTTGGAGAGAGTTATCAAAGAGGAGGGAGGTGATGGATGTCCGTTGGCAGGCCTTATTATTTCTATTTTCCAGATTATAGTGTTTAACACTAACAGGCAGACTTTATTGGCGATGATCAGAGAGTCTCCTTCTACTTATGATGGACAGCCAGTGAAGGTAGTTGCATCCTACACATATCTTGGGGTCCTTTTCTCGGGACCACTTGTGAGTTTCAAACAGGAGGCACTTGCAAGAGTACGACAAGGACATGCAGCATTGGTACAGATGGAGAGAGGGTGTACAACACATCATATTTATGACGCACAGACCAAATGCGGACTCTTTTCCACCTTGGTAGCTTCAGCAGTGATGTATGGTTCTAAGGTTTGGTTCCCATGCCTCTCTATTAGAGATTTGGCAGCTATCATGCGCATTCAGTCGCTCATGCTCAGGAGGATGATACGGGCTAAGCCCAGTATCTCATATCATATCCTATGTACTGAGTTTACTTCTCCTCCTCTTTTCTTGGAGGGTTTCTTTCAGGCTATCCTATGTATCCAGCGCATATAGACCCTACGTGAGACACAGCCAGACAGATACATTGTGGCGGCTTTCACTTCTTCCCAGATGCTTGCTTCTCAGCAGGCTAGGGTTTCATGGTATGGGGGTACAGAGCAGCTTTTTCACCACCTTGGGCTATATTTCTCTGACTTGCCTAGAGGCACTCATTCTTATATTCGTACCTATCTTTTCCGAGCCTACATGAGGCTTACTTGGTCACAGATGCCTACCACCTTTTCGTCAACCATTTTGTCAGGAGCATTTTTTGCAGCTGGATGAGTTTGTTTTACCGATACTCCCATTATATTTATCTCAGACGCTATCTTTTGGATTATGGTACAGATTAGGTCAGATGCGGATATCGTCACTGGGAGGTGTATGGGATTTCTAGAGACAGGAGGATATGTCAGTTCTGTTCCATCCATGAGATTGAGGATGAGTCACATTTCCTTTTCAGATGCCCTATCTATTATGAGATCAGAGGAAGATATCATTGTTTATATAGAGATGGCCCACACACACTCAGGACCTTTTTCTCATATCCAGATGCTAGGTGCCTTGCTTTGCTTATTCGTGAGATGCTGACACTTAGAGAGTCATTGCTGCCACAGGAGGAGCGCTTATTACTGGATGTTAGCCAATCACTGATTTCTTCCAGACCAGATCTAGAGACGATGCCTCCGATGATGACATTAATATCCCTGTACCACCACGGAAGTGCACACGTACTGCCTTGATATCCTCACCAGGGGCTCGCATTCAGCCACGCCATGATAGAGCCATGCGACGTACACGACCACGATGTATACATCCACACCAAGAAGCCTCCAGATCCATCCGAATCAGGCCGGTGGCATAGTTATTCCTTTCTTTACAGTTACAGTTATTTTACCTGGTCCAAATTGTGGGCATTTGTTGTACTCAGTTAGAGAGTTTGAGCTTTAGTTTATAGTTGTTATTGAGCCAATAAGTCCATATTCGGACAGTGCTCCTTTATTTGACATCATGTACTTGTCTTATACACCTACGGGTGTCATTGACATTAATATAAATCTCTCTCTTTCTCTCTCTCTCTCTCTCTCTCAACACCTCCCACAACCCCCCTCTATAAAGTCTCCCTCTACTTACTACTCGACTTGTACTTTTATACCTCAACACCTCCCAGCAACCCCCCTGTATCAAGTCTCTCTCTCTCTCTCTCTCTCTCTCTCTCGGCTCCAGCGATGGCCTAGCTCTGATGCCTCCAATGTTTGGCCTAGCTGCGATCAGCTGCAATCATTCATCGCTGGCTGGTTGTTCTTGATCCATCGCTGGCTAGTTCTTGTCTACCCATCGTTGTCCAAAATTTGCAGAATGTTAATTGTTGCCTGGCTGTAGAGACCTCTGCCTGCAAATCGTTGCAAATCCCTCCTGCTGTCATTGCACCATCCCTCCTGCTGCCATCCCTCTCTCTTGTTGCCATCGCTGGCTGGAGGAGCTGCTGCCATGTTCCCTGCTCGCTGATTAGCTTACTAGCTCGTTTGCTGGGCAGGACTTCATTGGCTAAAGAAGAGCTACTTCCAGGTTAGCCGATTGGCACATCGAGGCAAAGACTTGAGGCTTCGCAACATGAATCTTGGATAAAGCTGTCAGTGAGGAAGATTTGGGGCTTTTGACCCAGCGAATTCATAATTTCTTAATTGGTGATTCAGGCGTTGGAAAGTCCTGCTGTTTTGCGGAAGACACATATTTGGAGAGCTACATTGGCTGGCTGCTCATCATGGTACGCAAAACCAGAGGAAGCCCACGCTCCCCCTCTCCACGCCACCCGGTTGGCCCGGAATCCTCCATTGCACCGGCAAACATAGTTGGACAAGAGGAAGGAGGCGGACAAAACGAGATGGGATTCAGTTTATAGGGCAGAAGCGAGATCTATAAGCGGTAGAGGTTCAGGCGGGGTTGCAAGTTTATACAGAGAGTCCCTACACCCGATTATAGAGTTTCTCACACACGATGATTACGCAAGCTATATATGGGTCCGTCTCATTGGAGGTGATGTCGGATTGGCCAGAGATCTCTTCATTGTTGCATGCTACTTTCCCCTTAAGTCCTCCTCTTACGTAAAGGGCATTGGCTCTGCCTTCACTGATCTCTCCACAGATATTATCAGATTCTCATATCGTGGCTCTATTCTTCTTACTAGTGATTTTAACGCCAGAACAGTTGAGCGACAAGTAGAGCGACAAGTAGAGTTCCATGATGTTGATGACCACCTACGCACACGGGCCATTGATTGTGATGATATGGGCATTACTAGGACTTCATCCGACGCACTCGGTCCCATTACTACTTACGGTGAGAGTCTGCTGCAGCTTGGAGAAGCTCACGAGCTAGCCATTTATAATGGCCTCGCTTGTTGGCCTGATTCTTGCAGCTACACATGCTATCCTCATAGTGGCGGGCACAGTGTTGTTGATTACCTCATGGGGTCACCATCCCTCATTCCACTGATATCACACTTCGAGGTCATTTCCACTACTCTCTCTGATCAGTCTCCCAAATACACCTTCGCTCACCCTTGCATCGAGAGCATACCTTCACCGCACATGGCATGGCCACTTAGGGGTTAAACCCGACTATTACATGACTCATTTCTTGGAGATGGATGTCGTGGGGATCCCAGTTCGACCACGATATTTAGATTCTGGACTATCCCATGGCCTGAGATTCATATTGGGTCAGCTACATGTCTCATCACATCAACTTGAGATTGAGATTGGACGTTTCCATGGTATCCCACGTGAGGAGCGGATCTGCCAGCTATGCTCATTGTTTGAGGTGGAGTCAGAGGAGCACTACTTACTATGAGAGTATCCTAGAGTAGAGATCTATCTACTAGTCTTTCTTATCGAATAGTTGTTTGTATTACTGGAGACATTTATATGCTCCTTTTAGTGTTTATCACACTTGAGATGTACTTATTGGTCTTATATGACTTTTGGCAAGACATTAATAAAGCTTTCTTTATTTCTTTCTTTCTCTCTCTCGACATAATCAACAACTATAGCTATGAATAGCCATAATCTCAGTAGTAAGATGAAAAATAGAAATCTATACATTTCTTTTCCTTCCACAATTTCAAGTATTATTGAATATCTTTCAATACTTGTGTTGTTTTGCATGTAAGGTATCCAATACTACAAACACAAATTTAGGACTAAGATAAATCAAGACTAAAAATTGGCATTTGCAAATGGATGCCATAGGTATTCACAGCAAAGCTATTAATTACCACTATCAATAAGGAGAATCAGATGGAAAACAAAAAAATTAATCTTTTGAGTCTATCTAGTGAGGCACGAGATCGAATTGACTTCTTACTTCTCAAATTTCGTGAATCTTAAACACCTTTTCATCTCAAGTTATGAAACCAATTATTCAGCTACAAGCATCCACATGGATGGAGCTACTTCAAAATTGTATGCAACATAGGTCTTGGGAGGAATGAAAATGCACAACCTGAAAAGACGCCAAAGATGTCAAAGGTTCCCATTGTTCCTTATCAAGGATAAGCGTCTCTTTTTCCCCATCATCATACAAAATCTATCAAGATTTGCAGAATCAACTGTCAAAAGGATCACATTTAACCCTAGACATCACATTTGCTAAACCAAATGCAGCTATTGAAAAAAATCAACTCGTTGTACATAATATAGAAACATGTTTCCTACCTCATGCATTCGGGAAAGAGGATCAAACTGTATAATTTTCCCCACGTAGAACCTTTGAAAAAAGAAACAACACAATCTCATCAGAAAAACATCCATGAACAGAAATCAATAAGTCAAAGCATCATACTACATTCAAATGTAGTAATGGAAACTAACATAGCTGTATACTTTCAGAAACAGAGTACAAATACTAATAACAATCAGTTTGACATTGATTGTGGACAATGAAGCAACAACTCCACGAAGAAGATGAACTTGCATCTGCAAAATGACCAAAAATTGTTTTTTAATCATGAGTAATCCTACATAACCAGAATATAAATCACAGTTGCACTGTGATTCAGAATCGCGGTCCGAATTGCGATTCTGAAATTTTCCTAGAATCATTTTTTTTTCCGATTGTTTTTGGGCAATATGGGTATCAGATGAAAGCCGAATGTTTCAGGTAGATGATGGTCCAGTTCAGGTGCATCAATCCTTGTTGGGTTCTGTCAAGGATAAAAATTCAAAACCGTTATGATCACAGATGGTTCCAGTGGGATAGAGATAGAGAACTGTAGAGCAATTGCATCTCGCTTTTTGCTTCAGGGGGCGCTGCCCCTTCTGCAACCCCCCGTAGATAAAAATGGGGTCCAAATGCGCACCGATAAGGGCCCAATATTTATGCCCCCAACTGTATGCACATTGCACTGACATCTCCATAAAAGTGATCATCATCCATAGAGTTGATAGTTTGGGCTGTAGCATTAACAATTACTGAGAACCAGAGCAGATAACAACCAAATAGCTACTGACTTTTATCTGTTTGTGCCCTATCTACTGCACTTCTTGGAGGCAAAACGCTGATTTGACCATTGCTCCCCTAAAAAAATTTCAGCTAGAAGCTATTTTTCCAAATAAATAAATAAATAAAATAAAATAATAATAATAATAATAATAAATTTTTCACAATTCGCTGTCAGAATCGCGGTTCGCGAATCGCGATCCCAGCGAATCACGATTCGCTGCAACTATAAATATTGATAACAATAAGTTTAACATTGACTCCGGAAAATGATGCAACAGCTTCGTCAAGAAAATGGACCTGCATCTCCATAAAGAACTAGGTAAGGTCTGTCAATCATGGACAATGATTCCATAAGCAGCCCAAAAAAACCACATGACAACCATCAACGTTATTTAAGAACTAGCCAAACAGATTATATTTAAATGAAAACATATTGTGGTCACTATTAACCTTGAAAAATGTACTAACGCAAGTGAATAAAAACACAAAGTTCTAAATTCAAAGTACAAAACAACTATGCCAATTGGGAATTTGAAAAAATATTCGTCCTCACTTTGCTTCAAAATAGGTACATGTTGGATATCTTGTCTTCAAAAGATAATTTTGTTGCATTCAACTAGAATAATCATAGCCTAATACTAGATTGTTTGAAAAAGAAGCTTAATGTATGTAAGCATTTTATTGATTTGCCATCTAGAGGGAAGATGTACCAAATCGCCTACTTCAACAATTCTTGGATCACTATCATCAAGGAGTAACTTACCCATTTGACCATCTGAATTGCAAACTTGTGTGACCCTGGTCAACCAAATAATGGTTTTCATCACATCATCTACCATGACCATTTCATTGCCAACAAATGAGGACATTATTCTAGCATTCTCTTCTAAACCCTCCTTGTAAAACAGTCCTTTAACATACCCTATCATTTACTCCCCTACTTCCACCTCAACTTTCTTGGGATGTACTCTTCCAAGATTGTGTTGGGTTGGTAAAGAGTTCCTTATGAAGGTCCACTTTGTTTCTTATGAAAAATTATCCTCTTTTCTCTTTCTTGTTAGATGTTTACATCCCTCTATTTAGTGACTCTTCTTCTTCATAGGCCTTTTTCAAGATCGAACCTTGTTGTTCAGGTATTTTGGCATTGAAAACAACAGAGAAACCCTGGACGTGACAAATAGCCCCTTCCTCTTTCTTGAAAACATATACAAAATCGATCAATATTCCAAGCACATTTCATGAGGATGTGAGAAAGGAGTCTTTCATGAAACCACCACTATTCACAAAAACTAAGCTACAAAAGCTCAAACCATACGAGAATAACTTTAAAGTATGAGGATTGTGATGACACATATAAGGACATTCTATGCTTCACGTGCTTGCATACAATAAAATTCAAAAATCTCTTCTAACAAAATAGTGTTTCCTACTGCATACTGACTCTGTAGAGGAACTTTGGATTCCACAAATTATCTTCTTCATTCTCAAAAAAATCCAAAAAACTCCATTATGATTGCAAGCACACTTTTTGAGGGTGTGAGGGAACCATTTCTATGAAGCTGCCCTCCAAAAGAAAAAGTTCGAGTGACATTAAGATGGATCTAGTCAACAAAAGTAATCTACAAAAGTTTCGACAACAGATAAATGTAAACTTTTAAAATTGAAACAATGCAGATAATGAGAATCTATGCATCAAGTGCATGAATAAAACAAAATATCAAGTACTGTTCAAAGTCGAAGGTGCGAAATTGTGCAAAAAACGCATACATCCAAACTTTTCCATTTTTCGTCCACATCCAAATTTATGCTGAAATTTTTCTTACAATAGTACATAAGCCTTTCAATATTATCAATGATCTTATGGGCCTCATATGCATGGAAAACTGAAGGATAAGAGGAAACAGATCATGGTCGATGATTGGGATATCATAATCTTGTAAATCACACAATAGTCAATAAGTTACAAGAAACATAAACGTCCAAGTAAGAATAACTACAACATATCTATGGAAAAGGCAAAAACAGAAAATCTTGGGACGAAACGGTGCATGGTTATAGTTGAAAGTCTAAGGATGCCAAGACAAACTTAGATGAGACTATGGTAAGACTAAGAATAACACTTTGGGGTAAATATGAAGGCCTTCGATTAGTTAGTGAAGAAGATACATAATAAGAACATTACTTAAAAACAAGGCGCCAAATGGATCCAAACATGTGAAGACCATTAATTCGTCAAATTTACACTTAATGTGCCAGAGCTCCAAGCTTGTTTCTTTGGCAACTGCCAAAAATATAGAAAAGATTGTGCTTACTAAGATTGTTGTTCTAATGATGAACCAACTAAGGGGGAAGTTCAAGGACCTCTCAAGCGAAATTGAAGGATCTCCTGTGAAAAACCCATAAGCACGAAAGTTGAAATGCTTTGAAGGTGGTGCACCCAAATGAAATGGACTAATGGTGTTCAACGTCAAACAGGAGCAATCTTAACCTAAAATGCCCTACTCAGCGGGAGAATAGTGCTTATGACAGGAATATATTCTCTACTATTCATCCTTTAAAGACTTTTAAGAGGCACGTACGGTATTAAGTTTCAAGCTTTGACTGATGGTGAAAGTATTTGATTTTTATGCAACTAGCCTAAGCTTAGAGATTTGAAAGCTAGGTGAGCTGAGTAGCAATGATTTTATGTAAGAATTTGTAACCTATTGAAAAGGCAAGCTTAATATTATTATAAATGCCCTTAGCCACAAGCCTCTAGTTAAGGCAAACTATTTAGAAGATTATCTTCCAATTCTACACTTCGCTTATAATAGGGCCTACCATTTCTTGAGGAGATACAACTAGTTTATGCTTAGGGCATTTCTAAAGGAGTGAAATATTGTATGCCTAGATGTATTGTATGTTCTATCTTTGGTTAGGACTAGATGGTATAGGCATTACATGGAAGACAGTAGTACGGGACACGATAATGTGTCAAGAATATCGACCTACAAGTAAATCAGAGGAATGGGATACTTAGATATACATAGAGGAGTATTTCCCTTGCCTACACCGTTCTTCTGATTTATTGGGAACGTGCATGCTGAGACAGTATACTGTCTATTGTCATACCTGATCACTGTCTACTGTTGTAGCTCATCTGTGTTCAGACCTGACAGGACAGATCTCTTTGCTGATCTGAGAATGGAAGCACTACTGTTACAGGTTCCAGGAGGCGGTTTATATCAGAAATCAGATCTGAATCAGATCGCTGGACAGAAGTCAGCTTGTGGAAGATGTTTGCTGAGTGTTTACAGTCAGATTACTGATTGCTGAAAATTCAGGTTGCTAAGAATTATTACGGATCAGTACAATGGCAGGCTTGAACGATGCTGTATTGCCGAAGTCTAGCAAACTAGATGGAACAATATGGAAGCTCAAAATGCAAAATATTCTCCAGGATCGAGAATATTGGGAGATCGTCACAGGTGTCGAGATACCTCCTAACACTGACAAGGGAGTTGTTAGAGTATCAAAGACATAGGAGAAAAGATCATCATATCATCTTCTTGTTAGTTAGAGATATGATCTTTCCTCACTGCTGCTGGACCCAAAGAGGCTTGGGATATACTGAAGAACTTGTATGAGACTGAATCAGTCACGAATCTTGTTCTTGGCTAATAAGCTACACACATTGAAGATGGGTACATGTGAATCAGTAACGGACTATTTTACTCAAGTAAAAGGTCTGAGAAGACAACTTATTGCGGTTGGAGAAAGTGTTCAAGATTCAGTGTCAGTATCCATTGTGCTTAATAGTCTACCTTTGGCTTATCAGAACTTTGTGGTGACGTTATCGTTACGGGAGACGAGGCCTTCTTTCGATGAATCAAGATAACTCACTCGAATAAAGGGGGAGAGTATATTTCTATGAAATTTCAGGTGTTTTGCAAGGATCATGGTATACAGAGACAATTTGCAAACACTGACACACCTCAACAAAATTGAGTTGCGGAAAGGAAGAACCGGTCTATAGTTGAAACTGCAAGGAGTATGCTCAAAAGTAAGAATCTTCCAATAACTGGCAGTTTATCTTTTGAATCAAAGTCCTACAAAGGTTGTAGAGAATCGGACTCCAAAGGAAGCTTACACGGGTCGGAAACCAGATGTAAGTTATTTGAGAGTGTTTGGAAGTATTGCTTATGCTCACAAACCTAAGGATTCCAGGAGCAAATTGGATTCTAAGGCGATCAAGTATTTATTCCTTGGATATGATAATCAAGAGAAGGGATACAGGTTGTATGACTTGGAGGGTGAGAAAGTCATCATAAGCAGGGATGTAATCTTTGATGAGGATGGAACTCATAAAGATACGGCGATACCTTATGATACGAAGCAAGATGGAGGAATTCCTATTTTGTGTGACGAGTCATTACAAGAGCCTGAATCAACACATGTATCGCCTACAACAATTCAAGTACCTAGAGTGACCTTGGTTGAGAAAGGAAAGAGGAAGGAGAGATCAAGTATATGGGATACTTATTCACCTCCTACTTCACCAAGCAAGAAGCATCCTACATCAGAAGCTAAAAATTTGCCTAGATGGTACTAGAAAACTATCAAGGATAGTGTCATTATGGAACAAGGAGAATCCAGTACACATGGGACTAGGAGATTGGCTAGACTTGAAAAGCAACATGCAAATCAAGATCGACAGGAGGATCATCATGAAGATCAAAATCGTCAGGAGGTTCGACATGAGGATCATCATGAAGATGGCGATGTACATTTTGCATATATGGATCCATCTACTTTCAAGGAGGCGGAAAAAGAGGACATTTGGAGGAAAGCTATGGATGAGGAGTACGACTCAATTATGAAGAACAAGACTTGGAGACTTGTTCGGTTACCTAAAGGTAAAAAGGCCATTGGATCCAAGTGGGTCTATAGAACTAAGTACAAATCATGTGGATGACCTTGTTATTACAGGATCAGATCATAGTATGATTCAGGGCATAGTTGCACAGAAACGCAGAAAAAAAAAATCAGAAACGTAGGAGGATAGATTGGGGGAGGGTGGGCAGCTTGACTTAAACTCTGGAACTGACATGCTAAGATGATGGTACGCTTCTTAATTATCTTAAAGGGTGGGGCAAAACTAACTGGGAATTTTTGAACAGATTCACTTTGTTTCTAATTCACAGCACTAGCTAAGCATTGGAAAGAAAGAGAACAGCCTAATACATGTCAACATGAAGGTTCTTTGAAGATTAACTATTCTTTAGCATCAAAGATTCGAATCTCCTATTTCATATTCAGAAAAGTAGAATAGGTACTATGCGGATGGTCTATGAACAAAAGACTCTGCCATTCAAGTTCCAAGTATTTGTTATGTTAACTCCTTTGGTCTATCAAAAAGTTCAAGGAAAACCAAGATTTGATATATGCAAAAACTACCTTGGCATAGTAACTACTCATTATTGATGCAGTGATTTGACAAGAAATGGAACACATCTACATAGAAAACTTTTAACCGTAGAATCCAACAGGCATTGTTGCCCCCAAACTGGACCACATTGTACCCGAAACATTCGGCAACCTACATAAATGAACTGCCCTTAATAATTGCTTTAATTTGATACCCATATTGCCCACACACAAAAGAAAAAAAAAATTTAAAAAAAATTCAGAAACGCGTTTTCAGAAATGCAGTGCAACTATGATTCAGGGTATCAATAAAGATCTCTCATCGGAGTTCGACATGAAAGATCTTGGTTCACTACAATATTTTCTTGGGATTGAGGTATTTAGTAAACATTAAGGGAGAGTGTTAGGAATTAATGTTTATTTGATACAACTTAGTGTTATGTTAGATGGGCCATGCATGCATGCTATTACAGGGGGCCATTACTATATATAGTAATTCACTTTTCATTACTCATGCATGTAGGTGGGCGCACTACCACTAGATTATGAAATGTTTTACTACTTAGAAATACATCTTGGGTCTTTACCCAATATAGGTAATAATATTAGCGAATAGCTTTTTGTCTTTTGCTATTTGCTTTATGCTTTTAGCTTTTCACATACATTAGAGAAACTATATATGTAGGCTGGCGCCCCACCACAATTTCATTCTAGTTGTTTAGAGCTTTCTCAATTCTTCTACAATCTCTGTTCTCTTTAATCTCTATGCTTGATTTGCGAGTGCTAATAGGACTAGTAAACTACATCTAGTATGACAAATTCTGACACTCTCCTACCTTAGGGATTGCCTATGGTCCATAGTTTGGGCGCTAGATCCATTTGGTCTAGATTGGTTGGGTAGGTGTGATCCACCATCCATTCTTTATGTGTTCATTGGCTTCAACATCCTAGTGGTACCTTCTAGAGATTAGGACAACTTAGGATAGCTGGTCTCATAAGGACATGCCCTCAATGGTAACTAGCCCAGCACCTAAACGTATACTAGTTAGGGGCAATTTCCTGTAAATAACTACCTTTATTACCTATCGTTGCAAAGTTACTTACAAAAATGCAATCACAAGCCTTTAAGGTCGCATCAACTACTAACATTTTTCTCAAATCTCATGCCAACACGACAACCAAGGAAAGTACTCATGGCAAAGATTAAAGAACAGTTCGCCAATTAGCCTAAACAATAAGGGCCATACCATTCTACGTCCAGCTTATGTTTGTTACAATCTTTCTACAAATTAGAATAATCCCACTAGGGTTCTCTAGATTGCTCTAGAGGACCCACAATGCCTTGGAACCTATGTTCAAGAGCCAATTTGCTTATAAAATTACTTAGAAATTTGAAAGCTAGGTGAGCTGACTAACAGTGAGTTTATGTAAGAATTTGTAACCTATTGAAAAGTAACCGGAAAACTAATTAGAAGATTATCTTGCAATTCTAGACTTCGCCTATAATAGGGCCTACCATTTCTTGAGGAAGGGCATTTCTAAAGGAGTGAAATATTGTATGCCTAGATGTATTGTATGTTCTATCTTTGGTTAGGACCAGATGGTATAGGCATCACATGGAAGACAGTAGTACGGGAGACGATAATGTGTCAAGAATATCGACCTACAAGTAAATCAGAGGAATGGGATACTTAGATATACATAGAGGAGTCTACACCGTTCTTGGGAGTATGAATGGCATGGCAATTACAAGGTTGTGGGCAGCTCATCATAGCTTTACACACCTAGTTTGAAAGTGAAAGCAGGGTTCCATTCACTTGATGCTTGTAGTTCCAGACATTTCAGTACATATTTCAAAGCTTAGAGGCCCGTTCCGAGCAAAAAGGGTCGGAACGTTCCGTTCCGTCTGTCCAGTATGTTCCAGAACGTACTGGGTCGGAACGAGTTAATGTAAATTAAAAAAAATTTGATATACGACCCTGCTGGCCCGCGACTTCTGCACTTCACAGATAGCGAGCAAGGTAGCAAGCAGGGAAAGTAAGGTTGCTAGATAGGTGCATTGCTGGCCCGCGACTTCACCATTTCACAACAGCGAGCTTAATTAACGGCTCATCGTTAACGGGAACCAAGGAGTGTTCATAATTAACGGGCAACTAATTGTTTGCAGTTGACAGCAAGCTTGTGAGTGTGTGTTCATAATTAACGGGCAACTAATTTCACAACAGCTGATCGTTTTGTCGCTGTATTGCTGCGGATAGATTTTTCCACCAAAAAGCTGGACGTGAACAGGATTTTCGCGGAAGTTCTGGAGCTGCTGATGAACTACGCAGCAGAGAGCATGATCGAAGGTGCCTTAAAACGTCAATCACAAATAGCTAGACATCATAAACGGACCATAAACTTAATATTTAGCATAAACGTAAACATTTGAATACCGACCAGTTGAAGATGCTCCACCGCAATTTGCTCAACCAATATATGCTCAAAGCTGGGTCGGAACGGACCCTTTGTAAATATTTACGTTTTTCTTTTAAAAACTATTTGCCCACGTTCTGAAACGGAACGCGAACGCATTCCGTTCCGGAACAGGCAACTAAGCTTCAAAGCAACAGCTTTTGAATGTCGTGATGTGGACAATGACACTTTGATGTCTAGAGAGAAGCAAGAACAGACTATAATGAAGGGGATGAAGCGGCTTGAGAAGCATTTACACTGCAATAAAGGGGTTTTGACAAGCATTGAAGATATATTGAGTTTAACCATGATGTTTTAGCTTGGCTAGTGAGCACCACTAATTAGCTAATGCTAACTGAAAGTGCACACTAAAATCATTCAAGTAACGGTAGTTAACTGCGAGTCAGCACTGCCAACTATTACTAACAATACTTGGAACGGGGCCCTTAATCAACTAGTTGGAAGTTGAGACGTTGAATTTTAATGGTTAAGTGAATGATAAATCACAAAATTAGACAGCTTACATTACTCCAAGCAATTACATTGCCTGATGAATACGATCCTTTGCCTTAGCACAAAGTTTATCAATAAATAGATTATCAAATATCTCTAATATATGCAACTCTTCTATAGAATACTAAAACTCGATTCATATGTGAGCCACTGTCGAATTTTATGCTACTCAGTCCTACAATTTTTCTGATCCTATTATCAAAGCATTCTACTTGGCTAGCTTTCTCTATCATGAGCGTATTTGTCTTCGTCAACATTACGATTCAAGCACCGACGAGAAAACTGGTTCGTGAAATGAGCAGAAATCAAAAGAGCATAGGTTGGAAAAATGTATCCTCCATGACAGATGATGTTGACACACTGTCACAGATGTGATATAATTTTTGCTGTATAGCGAGTTTAATTATTGTGGATCTGTCGATCCTAGGTGGAACTATCTAGTGACTAGAATGATGCTTGACTTAATTTTTTTGCTTTTCATGATTCAAAAGTGGTGGAAACAAATGTATATCTAGTAGGTAGGAAAAAAAACCATTTTACTTGAGATGATTTTTTATCATATATTTGCTAGATTGAGTCTGCACTACTCTTCAAACTGACATAAAATCATGTTCACAAATAGATAGTCTAGCAAGAACTTCCCTATCACCCTTCCATAGATATGTTGGTAAGTTGTATGACACCCATGCAATGCGAAATCAAAAAGTTTAAGTTACACAGAAATATTGTGGTACTCATATAGTCCATAAAAAAGGCTAATCTATCATTGCAACTTTGCCAAGAAATACACAACACTCCAAAACAAGGATGCAATGGTTTGGAGCGTCTTCCACCACAACATTCTGATAAAATGATAATCCTACATGTTTTTATGAACGATACAAGCATTATGCTTACTTAAGTGAATTATGGTTGTTGATGTGATGTTGATGGCAAATTATATTCATGCAACATTCAATATTTTACTTCTTCACGATCTCTTTCCAAAAAAGAATAGTCAAATTGGACGCACTTTTGATCAAGAGGCCACCATATTTTAATTCGAAGTCCAACATGGGTGCTTGCTTCCAGTTGTTGTGGATTGACAGCCTGCATAGCTGTTGGAACCACACACAGCAAAAAGGGCAAATTTCAATCTTCATTCTCTCAATACAAGTTAAATTAAGCTTACTTATAAATCCTAATAACAATTATAAACATGAGTCTACGTTGTAATAATATAGCAAAGGTATTTCAAAAAATGCTCCATAACCCTATCACTTGCATGAATGATATGTTTATAGGATAACACAAACCTCCATGCTTTGCATCTTCAAAAAATAAAGTCTTCCGAGTTCGAAAAACCTGCTTAAGCTGAGACATTGAGGCAATAACAAAGGAATAAATGAAGTAATCTTGACTGAATGTCATCGCAATCTTGCAAGGAAATATCAACCTTCAACACGTCCACAACACATGCACTAGGGGTTAAAAATAAATGCATCAACCAAATTCAAGATCCATAGCACTCAAAGTGACAACAAAAGTTACTGAATAACAAGGAAACAATGTACATAAGCAAAAACCCCAAACTGCATGGGTTCGACAAATGTGACATGTCAGCTAAGTGCACTTGTCCAACTAATTAAGACCAACATAGGCCAAAACTACCCACAAGCCCAAGACATAGCAAAAGCCGTCAAAAACTATTGTACATACTACAGGCTCAATGTTCCTATCAGTGTGGCTACTAAGTAGCCAGTTACGGGACAAGTGCTCGACAAATATATCGATCGTGGGTCAAGTCCCGGTTACTACAAATAATAGAGTAGACTGAGTAAACTATGAATCCAATTCATTGTACACTGATTACAAATCACAATTGAAGATTATCCAAAATCAATCAGATTTTTAATAGATACCACAACCTTTTCCATGACATGCCCACCACACTTCGATCACTGATAGCATATGAGGACTCCCGTTGTGTTGCACTTATGAAACAAGACACGTTCCTACTGCAACATGATATCAGCAGAGTCACCCTAGTTCTCAATCTCAACCTCCTCCTCCTCACCGCGATCCAGAGTCCGATGATGATGACATGGGCGACGATGCACCTAAGACTACAGACAATGCACCACTCATAGTCATGTTGCAGCTCGAGCTATCTGGCCTATCATGAGGAGATGCACTTCTCATCCTCCTAGACGACATCTGCGGCTACCAAAGTTACCTCATGTTGAGCATCATGTGCGAGGCATTAGAGTAGAAATTCTTGGATACACGTGAAAAGACAAAATAGTTTGAAGACGTCACAATTGAGAAATTGGTCAACATTCACTTCAACGACAAATTGTTATATGAAATCAGAATCCGTGAATTCAAAAGCTTGAAGCTAAACTACTTATAGATTTGGCGGTTAATAGACATGGTGACTGATTGAATGGTTTGGATCTCGAGAGGGAGCACATTGAGGAGGGAGTGCATGTGTGAGGTGTCTCCTGATCGTGCTAACATTGTGATGGCTTCATGCCCTTCAGGGGCTCCAAAGGATGATAAAACTTTTTGTATTTTGGCATGCTAAAATAAGGAAAAAGGTTCCAAACATTTGAAAATCTGTTTCGAACGTTTGGTTACAACTTGTGTACAACAACAACATGCAAAAATAATTTCATGCATTTGAAGTTGATCCTAGCCTATAACCATCAGAAATGCCAAACTACACTAGTTGAGAACTGAGCATGCCTGTGAAACTGTTGTAAGGTTGTGCACATTAGATTGTTTGTCTTGTAGCATACCAAATGTTGGATTCATCTCTTTGTCATTAACTAAAGAAATCTTCCCTCACCTGGTTAGTTGGTGTATCGTGCTTGAGTTGAGTTCACCCACACATGTTCGATTCTCTGTAATCCCTTCCCACAACTTGCTTAGACCAAAAAGCAATATCTAAAGAAATGAAGGTGCTAAGAGTCTGGTTTGGCCCGATGTGGGATCTCCATGTTCAATTCTCTATGATCCCACAGGTTGATAATACCAAAAAGCATTATCTAAAGAAAATGACCTGGTCAGAGTATGGTTTGGCCAGATGTGGGATAGGTTCCAGTCCATACTCAAGAAGGACACATAAATAAAAGTCTACCTCGAACATATAATTGCCCTGATCTTCAAACGAATAAAGAAGACAAACTAGATGCATCAAAACTCCAAGGTTACCCCGAGACTGAAGCCTCCACAGGGTTTGGACTTTTTGACTGGTCTGGAAATTAATATCTCTCCTGCAGCTGCTCGTGGAGAATCATCTGCGGCCTGTTTTTGCTTGATCAGCTTAGCACCAAGCTTCCCTCTACAATAAGAGGAACCACAATGGCACTGCTGATCTTTACCAAACGGTACAAATCTGCAAAAAACAATAACACCTAATGATCAAACATTACCTTAGCTAGAATAGGCAATAGCAAAATTCCAGAGACTGCTACATAATTTTTAGTACAAACTCAACTAAGTGACTAACTTTAATAGTTTATACCACACTCCTTAAGTCGTCAAACAAAAGCTCAAGAATTCTGTGCCGGAAAGTCCAGAGATTTATAGGAAATAACCAAAACCTTCTCATAATTAAAAGACGTCATTATTTCATTTGCATTCCATAAGGAACAGAATGTTCTGAACCAAACGGTTCATAATGGGTATCTATGACACGCGCGCGCGCACGTGCACACACACATATTATATTGCAAACGATATAGTAGTAAATACTAATATAGTAACGGCCACATGAGTTGAGTAAGTAGAAAAATCCCTAGATGTTTGAGGTAAAAGTATCTAAAATCCATTCATTCTTTTGCATTTATGTAATTTTTTCTTTCATCAGCCACAGTTAACAAAAATTTCAAAAGAAAGAAAGAAATACATATCTAAAGTACCTTTCAGAAAACCAAAAATACTTATGAAATGTTGTTCTATATGTTACCATTTTCTATGCTAAAGAACTATGATAGTAATAATAGTAATAGTAATAACTAGTTGGAAAGGAAGTTTTGGAACATTTTTCAAAAATTTGGGCTAGGTTTTCCTGGATCGCAAATTTTTTCCCTTAAACCTTCTGTCGAAACTTTTTTGTTCTTCCTTACAATGTTTTGCAGGGAATCTTATTATTTTTTAGCTAAACTATAGTAAGAACAATAGTAAAGCTGAATTCCACAACAATTACTTTCCTTCTAAGTTGCACCAGAACTGCGTTCCGGACCCCCACGTTCCGGAACTCCGCGTTCCAGAACTCCGGAACACTGTTCCAAAAAAATGGAATTTTGTTTTTCACAGCTCCATGTCTCCAAGAGACACCTACCAAAGTAGTGCTACTGCTACCTATAGGCTATGAGAAAGTTCGCTCCTAGTTTAGTCATTAGTAATTCTTAAGGAGTTATCATTACTATAGCAAGCTGTTCTTTCTGATTAACAATTGTTTTTGCTTAAGGATTTGTTTAATTGCCAACACATCAAACTAGATCTTGTTCAAATCTAAGTCCATCACCCTATCAAGTTGTATCAAGTAGTACAACCAGATTACTGAAACTCAGATTCAATGGTGGTGTACAAAAATCTTACTGACTAGGATTGTATAATCACCTCCGAATCTTGCAACGAATTGTCTAAAATTAATATTGTACCTCCCATTCACTTGTACATGTGCCAAATATTGAGATCTGATATGTCAACGGTAAATTGTACCATTTGTCATGGATTTCTTTGATGATTGTACCAAGTTTGACTGATGTACATGTACCTTTTGTACCATCTGTAGTCACTGATAGTTTGACTTGGGTCCCATACCTAATAACACCAACTTTATTTTATATTTGCAACAGCTATACATCCTTATATCCCCATCATTGAGTCATTTCTACTTACTTGAAAGTGCAATGTACCCTTGGTGCCAAAACTTAGTCCTGTAGTTATACCCAGACTCCGTTATCCATTCTAATTTCTCAGTGAGTAATGTTGACAAGTTAGGACTCAGGAGTTAGTAGTTACTATGTTTTGCAATGAGTTTGAATATTTTTTTACGTTCTACATGTTGTTTTCCCCCACCCCCCCAACACACAGTTAAAAAAAAATTCAAATGTTTTTTTTTCCAGCGTTCCGATCCGGAACGCTGCTGAATCCCGGAACTGTTCCGGAACTCTCCCGGAACGCGGCATTCTGGAACGCCGCGCATCTATGCAGTTTCCTTGTAAGTATATCACTCCCAGCCACCCCATGGATATTTTTCTGGAAATTTATTGGTATCCACTCCTTGTCAGTTGTTGGGGACCTACATTATTTCATAGATGATGGTGATATCTTGTTCATCATGGAGACGCACGAGTTTCTACATAGGTTGTTTAAAAACCCTCAATGAATCAGGCTTTTCCGTATGCAGGGAACGAAATAGATTCCGTACGAACAAAACAGTATTTTCCGCACCTTCTGGTACAGAATCGTTCTAAACTTCTATGTACATAATACGACATTACACATGAAAAAAGGAACTTTGTTGCAGGAACATTGGACATACCGGCATGCAACAATCCTGCAACTAAGCATACATTTAATATTTTATATGTTTGAACTTTGAACTCTGCATATAAGACAACAAAACTATTGCTGCGCAGTGCGATTAGCAGTGCACCATAGATTTAGTCAGTGAGGCACTGAGACAAGTAGATTACAAATCACATTTACCAAAACTGCCTCACAAGGTCTGATACACTTCATGCTGAACTACTATAAGAAAAAGAATAAACCATAAATCAACTTATAGTAATGCATTGAGAAGATGGCATACTGGTAGTCATAAGTGACAACTTCATCCTTCTTGATGTCCATAACAGCAAACACCCCAATCCTAATCTCTGCATCGATAACCCTGAAAACAAAAAGGACTCCTCAGAAAAGCAAACTTTTGCCAGGCATTTGAATCTATAGCAAGAAATATTTTAAACAGGGCACACCCTGTGGAAAGCCACACAGAAGAGATTTATTCTATTGTAACAGTAAAGGGGCACATAAAACCAAAACGCATACAACAAAAACCATCTGGAAAATCATGCTTGAGAAATTCTTCCAATGGTGCTTCAACGTAAGCATGTATTTCATATATGGAAGCATGCAAGAATTTCCTTATTTGTAACAGCTGTTTCTCCTTAATGGTTGTCTAAAAATCTGCCAACCTCCAACAGCATACAAAGACACAAACTTAGATTAACATTACCTAATGGTTCAGGCAAATATTCAGTAACCCACTACAATTATTAACGTGTAGAAAAATAAAAATCGATAGACACTTGGCTCGTGATTCCTCCTGTGTAGCAAGTACAAATTGAAGAAAGAGAGACATAAGGTTCTAGATTATGCCCCATTCATGTTTCACTCCAAATATCATAAAAAACATCTAGAAAGACAGACTATAATCATTGGTGTATCATATTTGAGTCTATGCTAGATAGCTTTTAAGACTATCCCGACAACATGAGAACAATAGGCACTCAATTTTAGCTCCTATCTGTATGACAAAATAAAACACTCTTCCATAGACATTAAACTCTGGGTCAGTACCAGCATGACATTTTTAAACCACGTCTATCATGTCAAGACAAATAGGCACTGAAACTTCAGTGTCTGCATTTGTTACATGTTATAATGTTGTTCTTTGAAGCTAAAAAGTGATTTCACAAGAAGTATTGTAAACCCTGAAGGATCTCTTTGCTGTAATAAAAAGTTGCTCTTGAACATCTGGAAAGAATTTACCCAGAAAAACTACAGCAATGTTTCCAAATGCATATTGACAATTACACTAAGAACTGCTAGTACAAAATCAACAGTCATTTAGCCAACATAGCTAGCAGAATTGAACAGAAAACAGTATACAGAAAAACAAAATGCCAACGTAAAAGTAAGAACACCCATCTTAACAAATGTGTCATTCTGATAACGCACACCTGCAGCTAGAGGAGCAAGTTATAATCTGATAGTAGGCACAAAAACCAGTGACTCAATAGCTCAAGGAAGACTTGCCTTCAGGATTGCATTTGAAGAAAATGAGCAAAAGAGGACATTTAACTTCCAACAGACCTGCCACCAGTATAACTCTAAACTCTTGTCTATTCTTTATTATGATCGCAACTACATATTCCCCCACATAAGTACTTAAGACACTTAATCAGGCCCAAAATCTATGTTCCCTTAAGCACTTTACATTGTCCCTAGTGCTCAAAATATCCAGATTCTAATGGATGAGTAGCACTTGATTTATCATCATGTTCTTCCCTTTCCAACTTCATGATATCCTGCCTACTTCAGCATTTCCGCTGACAAGAATAGAGAGGCAATAACTGGTTGTTGCCTTGTCCATACTGTTCACTCCCATAAGCCTGTCCACTGCTGAAACAAGGAACCCTGTACTTAAGCTTTATCATCTTTTAGTACCCTCTTCAACTTAACAAGGTAAGTGAGTCCCAATATACCATTTCTCAACTCTTTTTTTGGAAACCAAGGCTAAATTGAAATCCAAGAACAACATTTTAAACATCATGAGATGAAATAAGGATTATAGATACCATGGCATTCACTCCCAAGGATTGCTTCAATAAACTTCTGTGAAACACCTTGTGGTCCTAGTTGCGATTCGCAAAAGATAGATCTAACTCAGAACTTAACTCAGAAGTTAGTCAGAAATAACCAAAAAACAATAACTTCTTACTTTGGAGTCTTCTTTGGTTTAGAGTATCAATAATGTTGTAATCTCATATACACATTTCTCCATCCTCAAACTCACAAAATCACATTGTTTACCAGGAAAAGTATGTCACCTTCTATTGTTCTTCATCTGATGTATATTGGCCCCTCATTGGCATTGGATGTGCCATGATTGGACCATTACCAAGTTGTCACCTCCATCACATCCATGCCAATGGGCAAAAGTAGTTCATGGTTATAAGTTTCAAAGAAGGGAGCCACACCTTTAGAAATGTGCATTGTGAATGGTAGCGTTAAAGTGGCATTCCGTAAAGTAACAAGTTAATCCATCTTCTTTCTCAGTCAAATGTACCAACTTCTCCAATATTTTCCTCCAAAAGTGGGAAGCAAATATATCATCGCTTTGACAATCTTCTCTGGTAGCATGTCCAAATTGAAAATATTTTCCGTCCAAGCAATAAACCACCAATCCAGCACTTAATCTGGTCAAATTGGAGCAAAAATGGCCACAATCCAAAGAGAGTCAACCTAAAAAGACACCCAAATCAACAAGGACAACTGTTATCAACAACATTAATGTATCTTCCAAGAAGTGATAAATTTCGAGTAGCTAAAGAATTCTTTGAGCATTATCATATTATCAACTATGGTATATTTCCATGATGACCACAATATAAAATCCATATTAGCCATTGGCAACATAGAGTGGGCACCACAATCGGAATTAACAGTTCCAACCATCTTGGGACCTAGGTGCACTCTACTGCGATGACGATGAGTACTTGTATCGAGCACAGTTCAATCCATATGACTATTATTGGAAATTTTACGGATCCAGCAATGTCGTCTTGCTGAACATCATGCAGTAAAGCATCACATTTTATGTAAGTGCTATTCTATCTATTCTTTTCCTGTCACCATCCATCACCCACAATAACCGTTCCGACAGCCTTCCACCACAAGCAAACACCAGTCTCATGGGACCGTCACCTATTTAGGTGGCATTTGATGGGTCTTGTCGCTAAACACTATACAGTTAGGACTAATAAAAGAGTTCTCGAGATTGTAAACACCTTTTGAACATGTGAAATCACCTTTCCTATCACAAAGAAGCCTCCATTATTCATCCAAACGTGGACTTTTGAAAGCTACTGCTACTTAGCATAATTCCACCATCATTCCGCTATAATTACCAAAGCACCAAAAGAGTTTAAATGCTGTCATTGACTTGTATAGAAAGTGTATTGCAACTTGCAACCTGACTTGATAGACTTTATGACTTGCTTTGAATAATTTTAAAATCCTGCCTCAAACAAAATAACTGGAAATCAAAAGTAACTCAGAACATCTGTTTGTATGGGAGTAGACAAAATCCAGGGCAGTAATCCACCAAAAAGGTTACCCTAATTCATCCTTCGATGGGCTCAGTTTAAGAGCTTGATTGAGAATAACTCTTCCCATGTTAATTATATGTCCACCAAGAAAAGTTAACGAAACTACTGCAAAAGTAACTTCACTAGCAAAATCAACTCTTTGAACAAGCTGGAAATTATCACACTTCACCAATTGATATGAACACCTGAATCGAACCTGAGCTGACATTTCAAGCCAAGTAAGAAGATGCAGATAAAAAAGGCTTTTTCCATTCAGCCTAACATGAACTGATCATAGTAACAGCCAATCAAAAAATTTATCGTCATAACATCACATGCAGGTAATAGAACACAATGTTTGTCATCTGTGAAACAGAATAATGAATAAAAACTATTCAAACAAAAATGAAAAAATCTACTAATTATCCCTTTTGCACAGAGCCTGTTTAACAGAAGTCAAATCTACCTGTACTCAAATGATTGCTTTAAGATTACATTGATCTGGAATCATTTAATAGATTGCTAAATATGGAGAAAATAGAAGCTAACCACTTTTGGATGACACAATTAGGCGTGCAGCTGTGATTGATGAAGCGCGATAAATTCCCTTTGAATGTTGCATCGATCACAACTTCTCGACTAATTTCACACATGTAGAAGTTGGTTTCACCTCGTTCCTTCATACCCCACAACCTTTTCTCACAAGTTTCATCGTCAATAACTGCAATCAAATTGCTAACTTTGATTTAACACACGGAGGATAAATTATGCCGTATTTTTAGTTGTAAATGTACCAAGCATGCATCGTCAATACGTTTCACCGTCAAAAAACCTTTCCTCACAAGTTTCATCGTCAATAAGTGCACTCATCCTCAATAACTGCACTCAAATTGCTAACTTTGATTTAACACAAGGAGGATAAATTATGCAGTATTTTTAGTTGTAAATGTACCAAGCATGCATGAAAATCAATATGGACAAAGTCTTATAGCATCAAAGCAGTCTAAAAAGAAAATCATTTTCTTCAAAGCAACACAATAAAGGATAGAAGCCTCTCAAACGCTGAAATGTGGTCTACTTGTTGACATCTTCTTTACTTCACCTCAGGTTCTGGAGTTCTATTCCCCTTGTGTACATGGAAAGAATAAAGAATGACTTGAAGACGACACAAAGATTCTAAGACGAATAAATCATGATCAAAATCACAAATCAATGAAGCAAAGAATGACAATGTGCGACGCAAATCTAGCAATCTCCCACAAAGAATGGCAAATTAGCAACACAAAGCATCGGCAACTAGAATCCTACAAGCAGTAGCGAAGACGCAAGTTCTCTCATGAACAACCCAAGCAACACCAAATCAATAAGCTGCATAATGACTGTACATGGGTATACTTACATCAATCGAAAACCCTAAAATGGAGCCTTCTAGAATAGTAACCCTAAATTAGGTTCTAATGAGGGAAAATAGTGCACCCTCCAACTGGAGTCTGTGCCCCCCATCCTGAAGGACCCCCACTCCAAGGCCACATGTCAATATTAGGGCTTTTAAGCCTAGTCCAAATGAAATAACCACTACCTAATTGTTATGAATACAGGCCTGCAAGTCCATGTCATATATGTCCATAACTTTGCCCAGCTTAGAAAAATATTGCCCTCAATGTAGGCAAAATAGAAAAGGAACCCATACCAATGAGAGAGAAAACAACATGAAGGGGAAACAGCTGGAATATGAATAGGCTCCCATGTAGCCTCCTCAAAAGGACGAGGCAAGAATGGAAAAAGCTATGGATCATCAAGAAAATTGGAATTCTAAGGAAAAACTGAACATGCCATGGACAACAACTATGTAGTAACCAACCTGTAAAACAATAACAGGTATGGATCGTCAAGAAAACTAGAATTCTAAGGAGCATCATCGTCAATTGCAACACGTAGCAAACTAACATGAAAACTATCACATGCCCAAGTAACTCAAAGCAATATGTAACAGGGTCTAGGGTTGAGAAGCATGAGAATTAGGAAAGGTCCATAATAGCGTGGTGAGAGCTTCTCAATGGAAGCTTGGCCCTATGCAGACCGATGTCTAGCAAAGCATAACCTGAGATGAACAAAGTCACCAACAAAAAACTTAACACATCGACTACGACGACGGTCAGTAGCAGATTTATACCCCTATTGAATCTAATATAGGTGAGTAGCAACACGGGAAATAATCTCATGAGCACCAAGAAGATAAGAGGAGATAGTAACAGATGCATCATCAAGTGAAACAGGTATACCCGATAGAACTTCAACTAATGAATATCCATAGGCCAACAAATAAGGAGATACGCTTGTCTTGGAGCTGATACAATTATTTTAACTATATTCAACCAAACATAAATTATCCCAATCCCCACCAGTAGGAGAAACATAATGATGTACATAATCCTCCAATAAACGGTTAAGGACCTCAGACTGACTATTACCAAACGAACGGTAAGCAATACCCATAAGTATCTTGACATCCAAGATACGCATCAACTTAATCCAAAATCGAGGCGAAGTAGCAATGTCGGGTAAGAGTATGTAAACGAGAGAAAGCATCAATAACAGCACAATTGTTGCCAAGTTTATAATGGGTATCGACTATAGGAACTACATCCAATGTTACTAGCGATCACTAAGGTCCTTCTACGTGAAGAGAGTGGAAAGACTCGTGATCAATGAAAATGTCAAAAGGAACATCATAAAATAATGGCACCACTTCTTCAAAGCAAATATAATGGCAAGAAGCTCCTTCTCATGAGTAGAATAGCATCGCTTGTAGGACCATAGGTGTGGAATTTCCACATAAATTTTCTAGCATAACAAGGCTCCTAAACCCGTGGAACTTGATCAATCTCAACAATAAAATGTTGGTCAAAATTGGGAAGATAAAGGACAAGTGTGGAGGTAAGTAGGATGTTGAGGGTATCATTAGCACACTGGCAATCAAGGAGTCCACAAAAATGGGGCATCTTTTTTCAACAAGACATGTAATGGAGATGCGACAATAGCAAAAGGGGAAAAGGTTTGTCGAGATGGATGGCAAGGCCAAGAAACATACAAACATCAAAACATCCATGGCTTGTAAAAACTTTGAAAGTGGGGCTACCATGTGAGACTATACAAGATCGTGTACATATCTTGGTAAGGAAGGTCCTCATATGAAATGTGAATTGTGTGTTGTTGTTACTAAGAATGAGCTAGACGTTGAACGAATGGACTATTGGGTTGTCACCTCAACTTCGCTCGAGGAACACAAATCACATTAGTTGTAAGCTAGAAATGAACTAAATTACATGACAGGCAAAATGATTTTCGTTTGGTATCACTTTGGGGAACGATAAGCTAGTTTAACTAGTTGCAAATACGCTAGGGAGTTCAAAGCCAATATCATCCAAAAAAAAAATTATTACCTTTTCTTGTCGTACAATCGCTTGGGGGAGCAACAAGCTAGTTTAGCTAGTTGCAATAGTCTAGAGTACTTGAATCCGATATCACCCATAAAAAAAATAAAAAATTTCTACTTTTTCTCCATAGCCGCGAAATTTAGCTGGCTGCAAATAGGCTAGGGCTCTCAAATACAATATCAAAAATTAGCCACACAAAGCATCAGCCATACAAATAGTAGCAAGGACAAGAGTTCTCCCACAAAGAGCCCAAGAAACTAATAACTACATAATGAATGTACATAGGGTATACTTATACCCAAAGGATGCCCTAAAATGGAACCTTCTACAATAGTAACTTTGAGATAGGTTCTAAAGACGGAAAATAATGCACCCTCCAAGTGGATCTACGCCCATCTTGAAAGACACCCACTCCAAGACCATATGTCAATACTAGGGCTTTTAGGCCTATACACAAACTGTGTGTCTAATGCATGGCTAAAACATGAATAAGAATAACCATCAAGTTATTGTACATGAAGGGCCACAATGAATGTCATATATGTGCCAAGAATAGGCCCAATAGTCCAATAGTCCGTAAGTAGTCCATAACTTAGTCACTATAGAGGCAAGGCATAGGAAGAGAAGACATATATTGATGTTCCCTGAAATGTTTAAGGCATAGATAAACTTTTTTTCTCTTTCGACCTTATTGTTTCATATTATGAATAAGTCATCCTAAAAGTAGATTATAAGCTTCAAGATTAAGTAAACATGCCATGACTGTTCATAACTTATTCTCGATACCAATAAACGACTTAAATATAACAAAACTAAGTCCAACTCACTTTAAATCCAAGCCCTTAGTTCTCTTTATATCTTGAATAGTATAATTTATGTAATCAAAGGTCCAGTTGACAAATACGAGTCATTGCAATACCATGATATGAAAAAGCAATTTTTTTAAAATAATAAATTATGAACACATCCACAAGAAATAATACTCAATGTTTCCCATTTTATAAAAATTAGTAGCAAAGGTGATAAAGATAAGTAAATGTCATTGATTATGCCACAAAAATGGCAATACCCCAAAGAAATCGTAAAATAACAGCCACAAAGCAAGTTACATAAAGTTGATGATGTCGAAAGAAAATGTGCCACAAAATGAGACGCCAAGAGAAGATGTTACACGATATCATGGTGTAATTAAACAGTGTTTTCAAATGCTCCTTTATCGTGTACAACAAACTATTTACCTACATGTGTGATCTTGCCAATCCTTAACAATGTTCAAACGTTGACAAACATTTCCTGCCCATGATTAGATCATAATGCTAAAGCAGAAAAACAGAAAAATTATCTGAATTTGGTACACGTTGGCACAACATCACGGCTCTTGAAATTCATGACATATGACCCTTATGCCCCAAAACAAGAGGACAAGTAGGTTGATGTTTGTGCATATCATGCAAACACAAGGGCTATGTACTTTTGCTTGTGTTATTGCCACTTCCAAATTTGCATTCAAATGAAGTTGTGGAGCGTTTTTGTAGGGAAATGAAGTTATGAAGTGATTCACAACAAATCAATAGCTAAGCTAGGAAAGCAGCAATAAGCAGGAACTAACCCTAGAAAGCGATAAAGAGAATACTCAAGGAGGCAAGAGAGAGAGAGACAGAGAGAGAGAGAGAGAGATCATAAGCTAAATAATGAATGACAATGTCTCCTACTTATAGTCATAGATGAACCCTAAATGGATAAGAGCGGGGAGACCAATCTCTAGGAGGGATAATAGTGCACCCTCCCACTAGGGGGGAACCCCTCATCAGTCATGTGACCAAATTAGCAACTAGATTGATATGATGGGCCATAGGCTAACACCCGAATAAAAAGGGCCCAAGAGTCTACTTATGCATAACAATACAGTAAAGTAATAAAGAAGGATGCGGCAAATGTAATGAGCCGAGTCCTTAACTCTCCCCTAAGGAAAAACAAAGCTCCTCGAGCTAAATTAAGAGGCAGCATATAATCATGTAGCAATAAGCCCTGGTGAATCAGCAACTGTGGCAGATGACAGATGTAGAGGACTACACAAATGCAACAAGGGCATGAGCCTGATCCGCAAGCAATGGTGTATGGTAAAAGACATCTGTAGGCTCCCATGGGGCCAAAAACTAAATCTACCATCGACGTCGACTATGCTGAAGCCGAACTTGAAGCATAGTGGCTGTTACTAAAGGAAATAGCTCTGGATCATAAGGAAAGGCAGCATCACGAGGAGCATCATCCTCACGTAACAGACTCACATGAAAAATATCACATGCATGTGTAGAGGGCGGTAGCTGTAAACAATACGTTATTGGACTGAGACACTCCCATATGCGGTAAGGCCCATAGTAGTGTGATGTAAGCTTCTCAGTAGAAGTATAGCCCTGAATAAAATGATGTCATACAAAGTGAAGTTGAAGATAAACCATATCACCAAGTTGAAACTGAACATGGTGGCGATGTCGGTCTACAAAGGTCTGGTGACATTGTTGGACATGTTGTAAATGAGTAGTAACTCGAGTAATAAGCTCGTAGCAACCTGATAAACATAAAGCAAGGGTAACAAGTGCATCATCAAGGGGAAGAGGAACTCCTGATAAAGAAGGAGCATAACCATGGGTTAGTAAAAATGGGAAAACACTAGTGCTGGTATTGGCAGAGCTATTATAGCTATACTCTACTAAGCATAAATGTTGATCCCAATCCTTTTTTTAAGAGTAACAAAATGGTGAAGATAATCCACAAGGACCCGATTAAGGACCTCGGGCTATCTTTCGACTATGGAATGATAAGCACATCTAGAATACGCATAAGCTCTATCCAAAACATATAAGTAAACTTACTATCCCGAATAGATATATAGAATGTGAAAAGCCATGGAGGCGAAAGATCTCAAATAAAAATAAACGTGCACACTGCTCTGCTATAATAGTGCTACAAATTGGCATGAAATGTGCCTGCTTCAAGAACTGATGAACCACCACCATACATGAACAATGACCACGCTGGGTACAAGGAAGGCCAATAATGAAGTCCATAGAAATATTTATCCAATGGTTGTGAGCTCTAGAGCAAGCCAGTAGGCTTGGCAAGGGAGTACTTATTCCGAGCACAGAAAGTACCCTGACGGATAAGAAGACAGAAACAACAGCACAACAAAGAGTATCAAAGGCTGTCAACCAATCAAAAGTCCATAAAAAGGAGCGAAATTTTTTCTTAGACAACCTAGCAAACAGCTGATGAGTGACAAGTAACTGGAAGACAAAATAAGGATGGGAAACATGCTAGGAAGGAGATGAACTAAAAATGATAATGTCATCAAAATAAACTAAAACACAACAACCAAGAAGGGGACCCATAACATTATTCATGACATTCTGAAATGTGGGAGGGGTGCATCCTAATCTGATGGTATCCGAAACAAAGGTCAACTTTGGAAAAGATCTTGGAGGTACCAAACTAATCAAAGAGTCATCCATATGAGGAATGGGATACTAGTTTTCAATAGTTAACTTGTTCCAAGTTTGGTAGTCAATGCAAAGGTGTTGAGTCCCATCTTTTTTATCAAGGAGTACAGGGGTGAGGCACCAAAAGGACTATGACTAGGAACATTAAGGCCCTAACGTAAAAGTGCAAAAATTTAGAGCTGGACCTCATCATGCTCAACTCTAGACATCCGATAAGGAGGATGGGTGTCATGCCCACGACTGGTCTCAAGTAGCGTGTCCACGCTAGAGATCGGTAGACCAACAACCTGTAAGTTAGTTATGACTATAAGGGAATCGGGGCCCTTATGTGTATATGGTCATAATTATTGGTTGTAGGCCTAAACTCATGATGGTGGATTTGTATGGGTCTATCAGTGAGTCATTGAGGAACTGAATGACGTGGCCTAGATAGGCTGCAGAAGTGTCTAGTGAGGTGTCACAGTGCACTTGGAGGGTATAAGTATACCTATTGGGCTCTCACTAGTGTATCCTTGATTGTGAGACTAGTAGCCGTATGCTGCTGGTGTGATGCCTCATTCCTCTTTGAGATTGATCCATAGCTTGGGGGCTAGATCCGTACGATCTAGGTTTGGTTGGGTTGGTTTGTCCACCATCTGATTCCCTTGTGTTGCTTTGTTGCGGCTTGCTTGGCTAGTGAATCCTTTGGAGGGGCTTTATAATGGGAGGCAGGAGTGCAACCAAGAAGCAAGCCGAGATGGTGGTTGACGTCATGTAATCGAAACTTATCTTCATCCCACATCCCGTAGGCCATGACGATGAATTCTATGTTGAGGGCGCAGGTAAAATGCGTTGGGTAAAGGCCCATTTCTTTTACAGGAGGAGTTGAGAAAGAAGAATCTTTTTGAAAGAAAAGATAATCCAGAACATAAATTTGCTTCTAAGAAGAAGCAGAACTTTCAGAAGAAAGGCAAAGGCAAAGGGAAGAGCTCAAAGCAATGCTTGGAACAACAAGTGTCCAAGTTACAGGTTGGAGAGGAGTCGAGCACCAATTCCTCATCTACACCCAAGAGGAAGGGTAACTGCAACTATTGTGGCAAGTATGGGCATTTTGCTTTTGAATGCCGAAAGAGGCAAAGTGATCAGAAGAAGGGAAAGAATCAGCAGGGTCACTTTGTTGACAAAGTTGTTGTAAGTTGAGTAAATTAGTGCAAGTGGCCCACTTGGCCAAGTAGCTCACTCCTATGGTTGACCCCTAGACTTTCCATGCATGTAATTGAGGTGCTTGCCTCACAAGGGATTTGGAGAACCCACGCCCACCTCTCTCTCTCTAGCAATTTATTTCCTCTTGTAACTTTTGGTGTTGTGAGGTGCTTATGCAATCCTCCTTGTATGTGATGTTTTACATAGCTAAGTTTCTCAAGCTTTCATAGTTGATCTAGTATTGAAGTTAAGATACTCCATAGCTAGGTCTTGCAATTTATCATGGTATCAGAGCCAATGGGGGTGTTTGCTTGTGCTTGCTTGAGTGGGGGTGTTGCGGGACTGTTGTCAAGCCACGCACTGGCTATGTGCGCCTGCTTGCGTGAAGGTGCCTGAGTGCACGATTGTTCTCCTCATTGTCCCATAAGCAAGTTGGGGCCTTATATTCACCTCTTCATAAGAAGCACTTGCACATTGTCTTCTGTCCCCTGGTAGCAGCCCTTTTGGGGTCAGGCAGACAAGCAAGTGGCTAGGCGGTTGGGTTCCAAACGCGCGGCCCGCACGCGTGCATGTGGCCAGTGGGCCAGGTTTTCTACAAGAGATGTAGGTTCCGAAAAGACATGGGCATACCATTCTGATAAGGCAAAAATCACCTACGGTACAAGAATGGACGTTGTAGTAGAAAAAGTAGCAACTAAGGCACTTTGGACACAAAACAACTGCACAATGAGCCTTCGGTAGGTTGCACATAAATTGCTTCCCAATAATCAGCTGGTAATCCCCCTGAAAATCAATACCAAGTGAATGGTCACAATACCATGTAGGAATGTAAGTGCCTGTTGAGTCAAGTCTAATGTAGCTGCACCAAGTGAAGCACACCAATCAGCACATCATAACGATCCATAGGGATGATATAGAAGACCGCTTGTCCAACATAATCTTCAATGCAATGCTCCAACCCCTTAAACATCTGAGAACTAGTAAAAGAATGAGAACTAACAACCTCAGCATGTAGAGTCCATGTAGCAAGAACAGGTGAAGCACAAATCCACTGGAAATATGACTGCTGAGAAAGAATGAGTACTGCCAACATCGACCAAGGCAATAAATTCACGCCAACTAATGTACACACATAATCAAATATAGCGAGGACCAAGCTGCCCACCCAAGTAGCATAAGCACGTTGAGCATCGCATGTAGCACGGAGAATGTCATCAATAGGAGCACGATGTGCAGGAACAGGATCGCTCATTGAGGACTTGGGTATAAACATCAGACTCATCAGTAACAACCCCCTCATGATTGTAAATAGCAGTGGTAGTGGAAGGGATCTGCAGCAATCACGAGCAATGTGGTCTTGGCTCTTACATCCAATACAGAGAAGCTTCTACTAAATCTCAACAAATTCTGTAGCAGTATAACGACGAACATATGCAGGTTGAGGAACAAAAGGTTGAAATGAAGGAAGAGGAGCAGAAACAGAAGAAGCAGGAGCGAATGGAATAGAGGCGATAATGCCATTAGGGCGAGATATAGCGGAACGGGAACAACGAGGTCTCGGGATACTTATGTTGTAGCATAGTAGCAAGTGAAAAAGCATCAAAAAGTGTAATAGGGCAAAAAGAAGCGACATCATAGGGTAAGGGAAACCGGCTATATAGAGAGATATGAACTCAATAGGCTACATGCGCATCCCCTCTCGATCAAGCTAAGTACGATAAACGTGTCACCAAGTAGCAGCGTGTCCATCCAAGTGTAAGGCAACTAAGTAGATCTTCTGGACGTCAGCCTTGGGGAACATCAAGTCTCCAACTTAGAACACCAACCAGAGTAGGTAGTAAGCTAGAACTTATCACAAACGTCATGACCGTAGAGAGGCTCGTTACCAGCATGACGAAGGAAAGGGTAAAAACCAAGAGGTGTATGATAGGGCTACCAAAAAGACTGCCAATGGGAGAAGGCAACGAAGTAGCTCCAAAGCTATGAGAAAATGGCATAGGGGTGGCAGGGATGATAGGGCTACCCCAAGGACTGCCAATGGAAGAAGGCAACGAAGTTGCTTCAAAGCTATGAGAAAATGGCATACGGGTGGCAGGGATGATAGGGCTACCAAAAGGATTGTCAATGGTAGATAGGGATGAAGTAGCTCCAAAGCTATGAGAAGATATCATAGAGGCCTTGCCAAGACCATGTGGAGTATGTAAGGCATCAATCTATGACTGCAGTGATGCAAAGCCTGGCATGACCACGTCAAGATAAGAAGAAATCCCAGATATAACACTATCAACGGCTTGTTGAATGGGTTCACCTAAAGTGTCTTGAGTCTCACTAGTAGATGGGGATGAAGAAGCCATCACAAACGTAATGATAAAGGTGAAGAGAAGTAGCAAAAACCTGAGGGAGAGGACTTTTTTCGTCACCCCAACTTAGTCTAGTTCAAAGCAGCAAAAACACAACTAAAAGAAACAGCCAAAAGGATGTAAACCATGCTGAAAAATTGGAGCAGCAAAGTAGATATGAAAGCTGGAAAAATGTAGCTAAGAATGGCATAAAATAATGAATGTAAGAAAATGTTGAAAAAGAAGTAAGGGAAAAATTGTCACCCAAGCAGATCTGCAAATGGGGTGAAAAAGTGCTCAAGAATGCAGGCAAGAAGGGCGCTGGACAGCCTCCTAACAAAGCTAAAAATGATCTGCAAAAAGAGGTGCTACAACTGCCAAAACTGTCCCCAAAACTACTGTCGAATGTGGCTGGAAAAATCTGCAAAAGAGATACCACAATTGCAACCAAGTTGGAGGCTAGAATCTGTAGGAAATGCCACCAGAATATCCGTAGAAGAGCCGCCAAACATATCTAACACCTGCTGGATCTGCTGTCAAAAGGTTCAATTAAATTTTCTTTTTCCACGAAAGCGGCCACTAAGTTTAGCGGAAGTACTGCTACTAACTATCGACTAAAGCTGCCACCAAAAATAGAGAGAAACAGCCGCAAAAGATTTTTGGCTAGAAAACTGCTCTGATACCAAGTTATGAAGTGATTCACAACAAATCAATAGCTAAGCTAGAAAGGCAACACATAAGCAAGAACTAACCCAAAAAAGCGAGAAAGAGAATGCTTAAGGAGGAGAGAGAGAGAGAGAGAGAGAGAGAGAGAGAGAGAGAGAGAGATCATAAGCTAAATAATGAATGACAATGTCTCCTACTTATAGTCGTAGAGGAACCCTAAATCGATAAGACGGGGGGGGGAACAATATCTACGAGGCATGAGAGTGCACCCTTCCAGTACATATATGACCCACTAGGTGGCCCCCCCATCAGTCATGAATAGCAACTACACTACTAACTTCTACGTAATGGGCCCTAGGCCAGTAATATGAATAAAATGGGCCCACATGCCTACTTTTGCATAGAAGTAAAGTAATAAGCATAACAGTAAAGGAATAAAGAAGGACGTTGCGAAAGTAAGGAGCCGAGTCCATAACTAATGAGCCGAGAAATACTTGATCATCATGAAACTAAACAACAAAAGTTAATTGCACCGTGAGCACAAAACTCCAATTTGCGTATTTTTCATGAACCACCAAGAAGCCCTTCACAACAATTCTTACAAAAGGCACCAATATGTATACCACTGTTGCAGCAGATTGCGATCTGCTGCAAAATCGTTCCAGAACATCAGCACTCCACGACCCCAATCACAAAAAAAGAGATTTTCTTCTTTTTGTGGAAAGACTAATGGCTAAAAAAATTATACTTAGTGTTATATGAACTCACAATTTATCAATGCACACATCAGAAGAACAACGTATTGATAAACTAAAAAGAGGCAAAAATAGTATTGCATAGAGGCTACAGATATTGTTGGCACTGTATAATGTACTCATATTTTGTTGAACATGTTGAGTTGATTCACGTTTTTGTCACAAGCTCTAAGATGGCTACTCATGCTTCATAATTATTGTTGGTTTGTTGCCGTTCAATACGGTTCCATTTGATTTCATTTCACATAATACATAAATAGAGATACGTTCAATAAAGAATCACTTAATGGCCCAAAACGGGACCACACTCCTCTTGGAACTCCTAGCAAACTAGGTAAGAGAATTGCTCTTGAAAACACCTCTAATCTAATACCCGTATCGGCAGCAGCAACAACAAAAAACAAAAAAAATTGCGTTCTGGGAAATCCTACATCACTTTCCAGAACGGGGGCTACATCTATGATGTATACATAGAATTGTGCATTACAATTGTTAACTACACTCAAAACCAAGCGGTATGTGCAAGAGATTACAAAAAGAAACAACGGATTTACATCCAATTATATACAAAAGGTAAACATTAGGCTTTTTACTAGAAATGAAATAACCAATATTATAACATGAAAAGAAAGGAGGTAAAGCATAAGCGAATATAATGTAAAAATGTTCATAAATTAAACTTTGATTCAGCAAAAAATTAAAAGAAAACTAGAAAACGATTGACCTACAAAGTAACATCTTAATAAGCAACATCAATTTAGATTAATGCAGAATTAGATACGTTGCAGGGGCATGCGCACCCTCGATATTTATGTCCATAAGGTAAAGTTCTGGGCAAATGTGCTTCCCACCACTATACGTTTCTCCATTTGGTGAAACATTTTCCAATATGATAAAGGCCAAATTTGACCTTTTTTGAGCAATTTCTATAGTTTTATTCACTTCATTTCAACATAGTATCTCTTCCTTGCGATGTGAATCACTTTCTCCCTCAATGTAACGAGGCATATCTCCGTTACTCATGTCCGGTTTCTCAATTATCGTTGTTTCCAAAATGGGTTGGCATTTCCCATATAAGAAATGTTTTCCAGAACTCTGCAAAAGGTACACATGATTGGCCACTACTTGGACAAAATTTCATTAGAAATGTGAATGTATACTTAAGTGACTAAAATATATCTGTTTGTGAGATTGGAAAAAGTCCAAATTCACAAATTAATGTGATAAGTTCATAGTGTCAATAGGTAAAGCTTAGAGAAAGCATACATGCAATGAAAAAAAGTCCAATCTATATTTTGATAAAGACACAAAAGTCAAAAGCAAAAAAATCTTAGCCAGCCGACGCTACCTATGTCACATCAATACACAAGCACAAGTTTCATCTAAGTTTCAAAGGAATCTGAATTCTCTTAGGTAAACCAAGTGCTAATTAAGAAACAAACAACAATGACCGCGCGAAATTTTAAATACAAACTAAAAACAAAATCGAGGACTATAACAAGACATAGACCAAATACAAGATACTAGAAACTATAGCTAACGTTGAAAATTTTGATTGCAACTTATTACAAAATGTAAAGTTGCCTGTAAGAACTAGAATGACAAAAAGCTCCAATTTTAGCAAAGTGGAGTACTCAAAGACATACATATACACAAAATACATTTGCTTATTCAGATGGCTTAAGGAACAACCATGTTAAATATCACTTTGAAGTCGAAAGATGCAAACTCAGTTGATGAATTTGTACAGCATCCATGGTTGAACCATTATGGTTTATTGGAGAAGTTATATATCTCAAAAAACACCCATTGATAAATCCATCCCTCCACATCAACTAACATAAATCCTACATAGACAAGATTCATTGTTTCGATATTTCTTTCGTCACTCATTCCATAATAAACAACAAAGAAGACAATTTGGATTGATCAATACCTTCCCCAACATACTCTATCAAAAAATCTCCTCTTTTTATATCCTCATCTGCTTTGAGACCCCAACCACAATGCTCTGTCTGCAAAAACAATCATGCTTTTCTTTCTTATCATTACTTGCAACTCTCTCTCTCTCTCTCTCTCTCTCTCTCTCTCTCTCTCTCTCTCACAGCAAAAGCTACATGTGAAACTTGTTCTCCAAAAAACATGTACAATGATACACAAATTCCTATACCTTAACAACTTTTAACTTCCGACCAGGCCGCTTTTGGAAAGGAAGGTTGACACACGTATCTCCACAACCACAACTAGCTGAACAACAGCTTCGGCATGCTCTACATACAAATTGAAACATCTCTAGGAATAAGATGTAGCAATTCACAATACTTGCACCAATACATAGCTCATCTTACTACCAATAAATAAAGAAAATGGCAAACAAATCCACTTCAATTGAAAGAAAAACAAACAATGCTCAAGGTTGACACAGGTATCTCCACAACCATAAGCCATCTTACTACCAATAAATAAAGTAAATGGTAGACAAATCCACTATCATCTTAATAATACAAAGATTACAAGTTCAAACCATGCTTCCTCCCCTAAAAGAACTAACATTGATCAAGGTGGCATTAAGTCATAGAAGCTTCATTCCAATATAACCATCAAGTATCTTGCAAGATGCTGCGAAAAAGGCAATAGGCAACTTTTTCCATATGTTCCTTCATAACACACATGCAACTATCGTCATTGTCCAACATGTATTAGCTACCATGAGGAGAAGTTATGACCTACCATTTTGGAGCACCCCCCCTATGGACACATCAACTGAGCAACTACACGATCTCCCATCATTATAATCACATTTTCATTGACTATGTTCTCTATTTTCATGTTAGTGAATAAACTAAAATTTACTCAGCCAGTGATGAGGTGGTAGGGCTTACAAAGACTCAAGAAACTTGACTTGGCAGGTTCCTTTACATGCCTCCAAGACACATACACAATAATAACCACCACTCATTCATTGTTCATTTCTTGGCAAGATTTGCACAACAATTGATTTCATTAAAATATAATATTTCTCATTCTTGAAACAATAAGATCATTATCTTTATTCTTTTCATATAAGATGCGCCTTTTTAATAGATAAATTATTAAGCGTATGCATGTATCACAAAATCATTTGTAGGGTAGAATTTCACTTTACATAAAGTAGCTTCCCAACTCAACATGAGGGGGTTAACTAGCCAACTATATTGGTTGCTTCATTTGTGCAATTTATTCTACTCATAGCTTGACTAGTTAATGCTACTAAGTACTTAGCGTAGAGTACTTTACTATGTACTTAGTGGATAGCCCTAGCAACAAATAATAATGATTACTCATAGTCATTAGAACTTGGTTACCTGCAACGGAGAGGTTAAAGTTCAAATTACTAGCAGTAACACCTTTCAACATGCATTAATGACAAAAAAAAATATGTGAAAAAGCAATAAATACATCAATTGCATAACATAAATCAATTAGGTACATGGAGAATCAAGAAGCTAGCAAACACTAAAGCTCAAGTTCCTTGAGCAAGAGAGATGGATTTTGACAAGTGAGTGAAGAATAAGTGGGAGGGAATGAAAACCCTCACAATTCAAAAGATCTTAAATGCCACATATTGTATATGCTTCTAAATTTATTTGCATGATAGTAGGATCCAAATATTTCCAGATTTTAGATTACTAGATCAATGTTGAGAAGAACAGTACTTAGTTCATCTGCAAGGTCAACAAATTTACAAGCCTTTTCTCCATGTTTCATAGTTCATCATCATTCAGTTCTAGAAAAAAGTTCTATCCTAAATTGTAAAACAACAAGATCTACCTGAGTTATCTACACATCACCAAATAGCCTCCTGAGCCAATAACCTCCCAAGCAACCTTCTTAGTTGCCATATACTCAACTTCTGTCAATGATAGAGCTATGAACCGCTACTTCTTGCTGCACCAAGGAATTGCCCCTAAGCCAAGGCTAAAAGCATAGCCTAAAGTAGACATATGGTCTTCTCTATCACCTACCCAAGTTACATTGGGGGTAGCCTTCAAACTAAAGCTCACTTAGATCCACGTATCCGATCCTATAACTAGTAGTCCTCCCTCTGTGTGAGGTTCACCCTTCTCATTTCCTCCCATTTCAAAAGACCAGATAGCATTTTCAAAGTATGAGTTCTATCCTTGCAACATCAATGGAAAGTTTTGAAAAGCATAAGATAAGCTACTCAAAACCAATGGCACCAAATCCCTATCCCCAACACTCTCTCCAACAACTGCAAACTAATCTCTAACATCTTTGATCTTTGTGAGATGATGAATGGTTATATTCCTTAAATGCATCCTAAGAGAATGAAAGATAACCCTAGCTATATTGGTTGTCTCAAACAAAGACGTAGGAAATGCCCAAGCTTGATATGGTCCTCTTGCCTCTCTAATGTCAGGGATGACACTATGCGTCACTGAGAGATTGATAACTTGGTGAGCTCTCTTGCCCTCTTGATATACTCTTTAAGTTTAAGTTGAAATAGGAACCAGTTCTCTACTCATTACTATGTCGCAACATTCTTTTCTTCACGAATGTTCTCTATCTTGAAATGTTAAAAACTATAGCTAGTGACATCTAACAAGCTAACTTCATTAAGCAAGCATTCAAAAAGATTAAACATGATTGGACTCAAAAAAGTGAAAGAAGGTAAAGGGTTTGGACCCCAACTTGGGTATATTGCCACTTAATGAATAACCTCACTTTGAATTGATCACACTCTACTCTATGGTTGTCCTAGCCTTTGTCCAAGATCCACTTGGCAGCTTCAAAGGATTGTTAGAGTTAATTGCCCAGTGTTGTCATTTAGGATTAATTAGGATTATTGGGCCATGCCTACGTGCTAATTCTAGGGACAATTATCTATATTTAATAAAGTTAAATAAGAATTTAGTTAGACTCAAGTTCGAGATTCTAGTGCCTAATTTGAAGCACAAGTTTTGCTATAGATAGGTGTTGGTGCTTTTCACCATATATAGAGACATTAATCAAGTAGCCTTTAGATTGCTTTTGGCATAGACCAAAGTCTATAAGTATGTAGTGTGCCCTTGTGCATTTGCAATGGGACATAGTTGGAGTTTCTCATCACTTGTATTCTCTCTCATGTGTTTGGCTATTGTTTTATCACAATGGAATCTTGTCTTGGGTTACTTGTATGAGCAAGTCGGTTTTCTAACATGGTATCAGAGCATAGTTCAAGATTCAAGAGAACAATGAGGTACTCAACGAATGCAAATTGATCCGACCATCTCCAAGGTGTGGAGATGTTCCTAGCTAGCTCACAATTTTTATCTTCACCTACAAGGGTGGAAGCTTTGTGGAAGAAGGCACTACAAGGAGGAGCTGAGCTGCAAGAGGAGACTATGAAATCTGCCTCAGATTTCAGGTCGTTGTAGGACAACAAAGCGAGGAGACAACGGGGATCTTCTAGGAGAAGATTCAAAGATCTGATCACTGGCCTTTTTTCAGGTCTGAGTATTGTTTGGATTGTTGTCTAATGGAAAAAGATCGCTGTTGAAAAATCAGATTCGTGGCTGGCTATATCTGATCGCTGTTGAAAAATCAGATTCGTGGCTGGCTATATCTGATCGCTGCCTGAAACTGGCTGGAACACTGGCTGCAGACCTGTTTACTATCTGCTGGAAAACAGATCGCTGCTGGTCCACTAATCGCTGAGCTAGAGAATAATTCGCTGTCTATTGCAAACCATCGGGTGAAATTGAAGAACTGTTGGAATTTGATCGCTGACTTTCAAGGTAAGTTACTAGAAAGAGGACAGATTTGATTGCTGAAAAACGACAGAAGTGTCAAGATCATGAAGATCCAAGGAACGCTGGCCAGGAGTTGTTAGTGATGGAGAGCTATCGCTGCATGTTGGAGACAAGTTGCTACTATTCAGAACACCATTGGTACAGATCGCTACAGATTGTCCATCACTATTAGAAGTAATTGGTATACATGCAAGGAAGCATGGACATGCACAGATTGCTAGGATGCGATTGTTGTGTCTTGTAGCAGATCACTGAGGTTTAGGAAGGGGAAGAACCTTGATGGATATTGAAGGAATTCCCAAGAGTTAGGATCAGCAATACGACTAGTTGTTTTGCAATCAAGATGCAAGGTGACGAAAGGATTTACAAGAGTAATCAGAACAGTTTCGTTGCAAAGTGGGGGTCAACTCACAAGAAAAGGAAAACTACATGAAACAAGAAGCCAGCGAGGGAGATGGTAGGGGAGGACAATCAGCGACCATGGTGTCATTGAAGATGCAAACGTGGCTACCAACCAGCATACTGAAGGAAGGTCAACTTCAGAGGTTCAAAGATTGGACAAGGTTTTGTGGAGGTTGGAATCGACAAAGGTGCAAGCTCTAAGAGGGAGTTGCATGAGAAGTATAGAGCAGTTGTTGGAATGAAAACATGGGCGATGGAAAGATCTTGCCACAAGTATCAAAGTTACAAATAATTGATGGTCAAAGACCCACTTCTACCTTCAATCCCAAAGTGCAAAATTAGTTCCAATTATTGTAGAAAATATGGACACCTTGCATTTGATTGTCATACCAAACAGTTTGATCAAAAAAAGGATGAGAGAATAAGGACGCACTATTAAAAAAATTGCAAGGGAAAGTGAAGAAGGAATTCGGCCATTGTTGGCGGTAATGGTCATTTTGTTACGCTGTCTATAATACTTGGGCCCATGGTACATGATATATTCTTATAAAACCCCAAGGTTAAGTTCATTCAAATTAACAAAAAGTTAGACAAGGGCCCTAGTCAAGTGACACCTACATGGACAAGCGTCATGCAAGTCTACATGCATAGACATATGTCATCTTATGCACATGGAGAAAGGCACATGTCTCCCCTTGAACACGCACAAAGACACATACACTAAAGAGACCTGCACAACATGTGTCATAGGGAGAAGGACCTACACCATGCATATTGGCACACGTCCTCCATGTGTCATGAAAAGAGATAGAATATAAGGAGGAGAAGTAGAGAGGAACCTACTTTGAGAGAGAGAAAGAGAGAGTAGTATGAGCAAAGAAGCTTTTTGAGTTCATTCCTTGCTGTATCAGAAAATCCGCCAACCTATTTCTCTGTATAAGCTATTTCTTTGACGAATGGAAGTGCTCTTTACTTTGTGTTTCATGTATCCTTATGATTGATACTTGATCTACTTGTATTTTGCATCAATTTCAGCATACAATTCAACTTAAGAAGTCGATTCTCTGGTGTAGACATCAATAGATCTAGCATATGAACAATCTGATTTCCAACAGCCACATGACTTATTTTGTCTTGCCTTGGTCGAACGTTCATCTATGAATGGTGGTTGGTAAATCGATTGGAGAGCAACTAAACATATGAATCCTCAAACGAGGTTTTTTTGCAAGTTTGACGAGCTAAATGATGGACAACACGTATCTTTGGGTGACAACACCAACCATGAAGTTAAAGGACAACAAAGCACACTTGTCAAGTTACCAACTGTTGAAGTCAAGTCTCCTCCTACCAAACAAGGTCAAATGTCAAGTCATAAAGTCTATGTTTGTTCATGTCCAACTCTTCCTTACCAAAAAAAATGCCATCAAAATTATTTGCAACAGACTATGATTATTATGAAACTATATATTCATCACCAATACAACATTCCATTGGGATGTGCATATCTCGTAATAGAAGATACTAATTTAATTGGCTCATGACAAGATCTTGTCTCTTTTTCCCTTATCTAACATGATTTATTATATCCCCCCTTGCTTTATCAATAATTTATGATTTAAAGGGCAGATGGGGCAACTACCAACCAGAGCATTTTATAAACAAAACGTCTGAACCAAGATTTGATAAGGTTACAAAAAGTTTTGTAAACTACGATGATGTTTGGTTATCTACATGCTGACATCTTTATGTCAACATAAAGATGCATACAAGCATCCTTATGTTTTCAAGATACCATGCACAATGTATTTGCAATGTTGCATTCAATTATAAGCTTTCCAATTTCCTCAAAAGTTCATAAACATTGAATGATAGTTTCTCCAAGGTGCATGACTGTCGAATGATGATGTTGAATGATAACCCACCAATCATCATATAGTAAGCTGCTTACTTTCATGTTGCTTATAGATGACTATGCTTATTTGCCTTTCTAGTTAAAAGAAACCCTTATAAAGCTTTGAAAACAATAATTTTAACATAGGATAATATCGATTTTGGCTTGTTTACACAGAAAAGAGAGGCACCTCCTCAAGTCGAATACATGCGACTGTTTTTTCCCAAAAGCAAAACAATTTTACATGAACCTTATGGGCGCTGGAAGGTAAATGTAAAAGAAATCTACCTTTGTTTGCATACATCTTCCACTTGGAAGGTGCATGTAAAGAAGACTTACAATTAAAAAGTAAAAAGTGTTTTCACATCAGGGATGGGCCCTTACTTCGGGCCCTTCCACCCTTGAGCAAAACGGCCTTGGAGGGGGAAACAAACCTCCCCCCACCGACACAACACACAAAACTACTTAATGCTTTCTTTTGTGAATTTTCAACCCTCGTAAGGCAGCATTTCATAAAGACTAACTTATAAAATGGTGAAAGTGTACCAAAACAAATCACATAAGAAAGTGCTAGTCAATGATTAGAGCAGCATATGACATTTCTAGTTTTCATGTTCACGAAGTGAGTCCTCTTGTCAAAAAAGTAACTTGGTGATCAAGAGAAAAGCAAATGTCATGCAAGATACTTTTTTGGCTAATGATAAGTGAATATATATGATGCAAAGAACTTGTAAGGTACCTGCAGATGCATTGAGGACCACAAGAAACTTCAGCGCCTGCAACTGCCGCGCATTGACACTCAAGACACTCTTCTTCAGACAACCTCTTAGGTCGTTTTGTGAGATAAACATCTACGTGCATTAAGAAAATGCTAACACACGAATATACGTACAATCCTATACCTTTGCAACTCAAACATGAAAACCAGCTTCTATCATTACATATAAACTTATTTTGAAAAACTTGTTCATCTAACAATGAGAATACCTACATTCAAATCAAAAGATGTAATAAAGAGCTTCAAAATGGATACTGCGCCTTATATGAATATAAGTTGGAGGCATTTTACTCAATTTTTTTACAGCCTCATGCAAGTAGCTTGGAAGTTGGAAGTCACAAGGCGTACTTGGTACAGGTAGGCAATCCAAAACAAGCTTGGGAGCTTGTACTAGCTGTCAAAAAAACATACAATACAGGTAAAAGGCAAATCTTGTTGATAAATATAATGTTTAGAACTCAAAAAAGCCTTCAAAACCATCAACATCCAAGTTTTAATTTCCAAAGAAAAACACATTAATACTCCGAATGGTATTAGGAAAATATACATGCATAACTAAGACAAGCATAAAAAAGCATGGTCATTTCTTCAAGCAAATCCAAACACAAATATTGTCAAAAGTGTAAATCAATCGTTTCAAACAATTCTCTTAAAGAACCACGAAGTAGCAATAGTCAACATATAGCAATTTATACTTAAGCGATGAAACTTGAATCATCAACAAGAGAATAATGATAGACAAGCACAACTTGATCAATAGCCAAAACCTTGATCCTTAGCTCAATGAAACATTTTGATCCATACGTTATCTACCTGATAAATTTCCTTACTGATTCTAATCTAGAATCAACCTTACCAAGCTAATCTTCTTTATCCAAGTAGCGGACGTTGAATAGCTTTTCATGAAGCTAAAAAGGCCTGGAGATGGAGCACTTTCAAGGACAAGGAACACTTACTTATGGAAATTACCCTCATGCACACAAGTATAGGAAGTAAGGGCCTCCACATGTGGCAAAAGTACCTCAGAGTCCCAACCACACCCCCTTGCAGATGCGATTATGGAATTGTAAAAGATATGCATTCATCTCCATGGCTTATAGAGGATGGGAACTTGAGTATGAGTTATAGAGGATGGGAACTTGAGTATGAGAGAGAAAGAGAGAAGGTACTAATGTTTTCAAGATAACCTAAGGTATGTAAGACAAATACGACTAAAGTAGACAATTACATCCAGACTAGTTTTAAAGTAGAGTTAAAAATATCTACCATTACCCTTTTCAAATTGTATGACCCTTCCATTGAACCATATGTTGGGCAACTATACGAGTTCTCAATCAATTAGTTCCTTGTATCCAAGATCTTTTCGGATTCAAGTCGAGTCACACCCGAAGATTCATCCAACATGTCCAATTGGTCTCCAAAACCAAGATGTTCCCCTTCACGTAGACTTTTCTTAAGTTGATATATGTGAAAAACCGGGTGCACTTGCGTTCCTTCCCAAGGATCCAATCTTTTTCAAGATTTGATACAGTCCCCTATACCTAGCGAACAATTCGTGATGCTTGTCGGTACGCATTACGCTGAAATCCTACGGGATTTGTAAATACACCCAATCCCCCACTTGAAAGTCTCGAGGCGATCTTTTCATATTAGTATAATGTTTGTCCCTATCCTGGGCCCTTTGGACATTCTCACGTGCTATCTGTAGCATTTCTTGCATATTGTGCAGAAAATCCACTACTTTCTGAAACTTGATCGATCGAGTCTCAACAACAATGGGTGATCTAGGCTCAAAACCGTACACAAGCATGAACCGGCTATAACCGGTAGCCAAATGCTTATGGTCCAAAATGTGAGTCATTCTCACAGACACCTCTCAGGGAGAGATAAAATATGTGCTGATCTTTGTGAAAGCTCGTTCACTTCACCAATTTGACTAAGTGCATCAGCCACCCGATTAGTAGTGCCTTTGATATACCTCACTTCAAAGTCGAATTCCTGCATGAGTTCTGCCCATCGGGCCTTACCTCTCAGATCATTCTAATTACAAAAGTATTTTAGAGGTTGATGATCCATGTTAACCACGAATTTATTGCCATACAGATAATGCCTCCATGATTTCAAAGCATGGATCCCCGCAAAACGTTCTTTCTCTTGCGTTGAATATCTGACTTGCGCATCGGATAACTTTTTGCTCTCAAAAGCAACAAGCTGGCCCTCCTATAAGAGAATAGCTCCAAAAGCCGTGCTGAGACAATTAGAAGGTTGAGTTTCCGAAAACTCTCATCTAACTACTCATTCCATTTAATAGGAGGGCTTGGCCTTCCTTTCCGACTCCTCACCCCTTCCAACACAACCGTCTTTACCTTCTCCTCGTCAATCTTGATCCCAAAAGCAGTGATCTTATGACCAAGTTAAAGAAGTTCCTTTTTAAAGAATTCCCACTTTAATTCTTCAGCATTCTTCAGCGTAGAGCTTCTCTTGCCTTAATATACATAAGACAGTACGGAGATGCTTTACGTGCTCTTTTAGAGTTCTACTATAGATCAATATATCATCTAGAAACACTACCACAAACTTTCCCAAAAATGGATGAAACAAGTGGTTCATCATTTGATGCAAAGTTACCGGAGCTACTCAATCGAAAAGGTAGGACTAGGAACTCATAATGGCCAAATCTCGTCCTAAAGCCGATCTTAGATACATCATCCTGATGTATCCTAATCTGATGATATCTCGTACAAAGATCGATTTTCGTGAAGTATTGCTCCATACAATCGATCTATGAGATCATCCATCCTAGGCAACGAGTAGTTATTTTTTATGGTAAGTTTGTTCAAACCCTTATAATCCACACATAACCGGAAACCACCATCCTTCTTATTCTTAAGGACGGACGGGCGCTCCCCCCCCCATGGTGACTTGGTCTGATATGTCCCATCCTAAGGTATTCCTCAATTTGCCTAGCCACTTTCCCCTCTTCCTTTTGACTAAACCTATTAACTCAATTTTATGGTCCATGGACCATGCAGGTGGTAAACCATAAGGGAGTTGTTTTAGAAAAATGTTAAACTCTTATTTTGAATCTTGCATTAATTGTTGTTCATGATGAGAATTTTAGATGTTATTGAGAGAAAACACATCCACATCAGAACTATCAACAATATCACAATCGAATCGAGATTTCAAAACAAGGTGAAACAACTCATAATCAGAATCATGCATAATATGAATGGTTTTTAAAATCTATTTCTAAATAATCTGATTTACTACAAAACCAATTCATAGCCTAAGATGACATCAGTGCGATCGAGATTCATGACGTGAAAATCAAGTCGCATCATAGTCTTGCATCTGAAGCTCCAAATCAAGGACCTTGACATCCCATATTTCCGTGTCCGACCCCGAGGCTAGATGGACCACATAACGGTGATCACTGGCCATAGTGGACACCCGAAGCTTCTGCACAAGCCGAGAATTCAAAAAATTGTGAGTGCTAGCTGAATCCAACAGTACATTTACGTCTTTCGCTAATATCTTGCCTCTTACTCGAAATTTCACCGGTAAAAACGTCCGGTTGGTAGCCCAAGTTGTTAGAATTAAGGGTTTGCAATTGATTAAACAAGTTTTGCATTTGATTATCACGTTGTTTATTACGTTAGTGAAGCTCCAAAACTGCTTTACTTAAAGTGTGAAGCAGTTGGCTTGAATCGAGCGGGTCGCCCCCATCGGGTGCAACCGGTCAAATCTTCGGGGAAACAGGAAATTCCTCTCCAAATACGAGAACTTCGTCCTTTGCCATCTTCCTAGGAAAAACATAAAATTTCCATTAACTGCAAGTTTTATTGCGGTGCGGGTATTATCGTGTTCATAAAAAAAGATCGTTTCCATATGACTCTTGAGATGCTTGAACAAATACCATTTAACTTGTGATTACTTTGGCAAAATTTAACAAGCCCAAAATCGTTTGCAAAAATATTGTTTTGTTTATTGCCAAACTGCTTAAAAAAAACTGAAACCCATTATTATTGAAAAGCCCATTGGAAAATTAAGTTACCTACCCCCCCCAAATGTACCATCATTTAGAAAGTTAACCTTTCTAATTAGCACACCCCCCCCCCACCCCCCGATTTCCCTCCTCCATTGCTCCTGCTCGAGCTCCCCTTCTCCTTCTGCTAACAGCGAGCAGAAACGGGAGAAGGGAATATGGCCGTTAACTCAAGGAGAGAGAGAGAGAGAGAGAGAGAGAGAGAGAGAGAGAGATTTCTGTGCAGGTTCGGTTGCGAGGGGGAGAGGGGCGGCTGGGCCCGGTAGCGCGCCACCAGATCCCACAGTTTTCAAAAAAAAATTCAGATCTATATCTGCAGGTTTGCAGATTTATCAGAAGGCCACCACAAGCTGCAAACGGAGAAGAACACAACTACAACTACAGCAGGGCCTTCCCACTTGCTATCATGTGTTCTTTCAATTTGTTTACAAATTTCTTGCAGCTATGCTCTGGTGTTTTACAGGGATCTTTGTAGGCAGCTTAATAGTAGAAGATTCTGTCTCTTCTAGTAGTTCCACAGCTTTGAAACAATCTATGAATCTTTTTGGTAGATCTAAGAAAGCAAAAAAACGTGCTTTGATAGAATAGACTGTTCATCACTTTAAAAAATTGTAGATTACAATCTGTTTTGTTCTTATTTCTTGCAAAGCTAGGCTGGAAGAAAGCAACTTCAATTAGCTTTCACTCACTGAAGCAAAAAACGTGCTTCTAGACAAAAACAGAATCGTGCTTTTGAAATACTTTTGCAAACAAGAATCTACATAGAAGAAACTTTGGTTATGGTATAAGAAACAGTTGCCCATGCACCACTAGTTGTGCATTGTGACACCTCACTGGACACGTCATCCAGTTCCCCTATGACTCACTGATAGACCTATAATAATCCACCATCATGAGTTTAGGCCTCCAACCATTGATTATAACCATATACACTTGAGGGCCCCAAACCCTCAATAATCATATTTAACTTATGGGTCGAGGTAGGCCTATTGCCCTCTAACGGGATAATCAATCCGAGATCAGTCATGGGCATGACACTTTGCTTCTATGCTTGTTGCAGATCCTGTCTCGGCATCAAATCCTATCCTTCACAGTAGTGAACCTATTGTAGCTCTCCCTCTGACTCCAACCACCGTAGAAGCATCTTTACCTCCATTCGCCTTGGTCGCTCCACTTCGTGACTATCAATTCCATATATCCAATACCTTAGCATCATAAGGAACGACTTGCTTCTCATGAATCTATGATTCTAGTTGTGCAATCGCGCCTTCAGAAGCTGGATACGTCTATTGAAGATCTCAAAAAAGAAGTTGCAGTTATGAAAAGCGAGGCATCCTCTCACACGACTTATTCGACTAAGATCCAACAACTTGAAAATCAAGTGGAGAAACATCATACTGCTGTCTAGACTTGGGCATATGTACTTAAAAGTTTGAATGCTATTCCTCCACCTCCTCCTTCATCTCAGCTACGTTCACCGAGAGCTGTCTGAGAGAGCATAAAGCTCTTAATGTTCGGGTCAGAGGTATTATGAACTCCCAAGATGTTGTTGGCGAAGCTAGGAAGTTTTTGGAAGAGACTCTTCAACACCATAACAAAGGTATGGATACCGCATGGCGGCCTAAGAAGGATCCAGATACTCTTGTCATATGCTTCACATCTGTATCGCATCATCGTGAAGTGCTGGTAAGAGATTGAAACTGCGGGATACCAACATATACCTGGGTAAAGACCTTACTTTCATTCAAGTTCAAGAACAAAAAATTGCAAACTTGTTGTAAACTTGTAGATTTGTAGATTGTAAACCTGTTGCTATCAAGGAAGTTTGATTCAGATAACTGAGATTGTTCAGAGTTAGAGTTAGAGAATTAAAGAGATGTCTAGTTGAACTTGTGAATAATTTGCGTACCATATAATCCAGGCCATTATTCTCTTCGTAGTTAGATCCCTTTTTTTCAATTTTGTTAGCTGACAACATCGATCTATCTAGTTTCCATCTTTTTGATGTACTGTTCAGTCTTATATGCCTTATGGCATGGAAAAGACATTAATAAAACTTCTCTCTCTCTCTCTCTCTCTCTCTCTCTCTCTCTCTCTCTCTCTCTCTCTCTCTCTCTCTCTCTCTCTCTCTTCATGATGTCTTCTACACCCAGCAGGGGCTCTTCCAGCAGGGGACCTACTTCCACCAACACAAGGGGGGGGGGCAGTTTTGGAGGTGGAGCCTCAAGGGTTCCACCGATGCCCAGGCCACATTCCTGTCAGACACCCTTCTCACAATAGCCTCCTCTGTCATGAAACCCCACCCCATTCCGACTCATAGACCCCACCATAACCATTGGTATGACTCCGATTGTTCATGCCTACACTCCCTTGTGGTTAAGGCCCGTACCCTTTACCCCCACCTCCTTCCTCTTTTCAAGGGAAATTATCGCGCCCTTGTCAGAAAGAAAAAGAAGGAATACATCCTCAACAGCTCACAAAAATTGATCAATTCCTTGTGCTCCCCTTCCTCTGCCGCTTTCTGGAATACCTTCCTTCACAAACCTTTCCTTGTGCCCCCAATTTCTCTTGAATCTTGGTTGGACTATGCTTCCACCTTATACACCTTACCCACCCAGCCATTTGACCATCCTCCTAGACCCTCTCACTGCTCTATTTTTCACCCAGATGCCATTGAGGCGTGTATCTCTCACCTCTCAAACAGCAAAAGCAGAGACACTGATTCCCTCTATATTGGACTTCTCAAACCTGTGTCTGAAATCTTCTCTCCATTCCTGGCTCATGTCTTCAACCAGTCAGTCACCTCCTCCTTTCCTACCTCCTGGTGCAATAATCTCCTTCACCCCATCCTCAAATCTGGTGATGCTACAAATGTGGAAAACTACAAGACTGCAGTTCGGGCTTGCCAATCCTTCCTCGCTATCTTTCACAGCCTATATCTCATGCCCTCAGGTTGAGGATTGGTCAGTTCAAAGTCTCATCACACCAGCTTTGTTCGATCAGACAGGAAGGATAGGATCTGCAGACTTTGTTCCTTGGGCGAGGTTGAGAATGAGTCCCATTTCCTGTTCAGGTGTCCTATATATTATGAGATCAGGGGCATATACCATTGCCTATACAGGGATGGCCCTTACACACTCTCTCAATTTACTTCGTATCCAGATTCTCGCTGCCTTGGTCTATTTTTGAGAGAGATGTTCACACACAAAGATCTCTCCTCCCCCAAGATGGCAACTCTTCCGGTCAGCAGCTTATCACCTCCTTCCAGAAGAGGGATCTTGATGCAGCCTCAAATATCCCTGCCCGTAGGCAGAAGGCCAGACGAACCGCCACACGCTCTTCCCCTGGATCACATCGGCCTCCACATCAGACTCAGCAGAGGCACTTACGGAGATCCAACCGAGCACGACACTCACCGATACCACCTGATCAGCATTCCATTCAGGATTTCTACAGGACTTGAGTTTGCCTTGTATCCCTCCACAGAGCAGGTGGTTAAGCTCTTGCCTTTGTACCTCAGCAGAGCAGGAGGTTATGCTCTATCCATATTCAGTTTCGTGTGTTTAGAGTTTATTACTTGTTGTTAGTAGAGTGCTAATAAGTCCTATTGGACATTGCTCCTTTACAGCTGACATTGTACTTGTCTTATGCACCCACGGGTGCCAATGACGTTAATATACACCTCTCTCCCTCTCTCTCTCTCTCTCTCACATATACAAGAACTTTTTCATTAACACATATAATGAATATCTAAACACCCGAAAAAACCATCATTTTGAGAAATGGCAACGGCATTTTATTTCTCTTTTAAGTTTTAAGGTTGGAATAGCAAAAACACTCACACAATGAAATCAAGTTGGCCGAGTGCCCTATTACAAAGCAAATGAATACATCATGCAAATAAAAACTTTGACCATGTACAGTCAAGACAAAAGTGGATACTAAAATGGCATAGAATGTCACAAGAGTTCCATACACACATTCAAAATCTCAACATTGACAATGGAAAGAAAGAAGTGAAGCAAAACATGTGACCTCAAGATGCAAAGATTCAAAAAGTATGAAGAAAAAGCAAATAACAAGTTCTAACAAAACAAATCATTGAGCATCATTGCAAAGAACAAGCAACTAATGTTAAGTACAAAATTCACATACTGATAGCCTATGTACCAAAACCAAAAAAACAGAACCAAACTAGCCTACAATATGATGGAAGCAAGAAACACATATAGAACTCCTACTAGCAATGTGACACTTGATTACAGCCAAAGTAATCAAGATAAATTGGACCATTGTGCTTCTCAAACATCAAACTGAAACAAAGTGGAAGAAGCTATCTTAGAAAGTTCGTATGGTTTCTTTGTCCACACCACACGAAAGGGCTACCAAATGCTCACAGTCTCTCCAATGGGTCTCCATGTTGTTGCCCAACATAAGTCTCTGCTCCCTTTGATGCTCCCCACCCTCTTTCTTCTCATTCTCCCTCACTCAACTTTCAAGCATTGCAATGGGTTTGGGATAAATATTGCATTATAAAAAGAGTTTCTACATTGCTTTTCAAAATTGAGAATGCTCATTCCACCCTCCTTCCAAAAATGTTACAACAATGACATGAATCTAGTGCATACAAAGCTCTTAAAAATTACAGTAGAAGTCACAGATTACCTATGGCTCATATTACGCTAGAAGGTTTTCTTCCCCATATGTCTTACGTCGTCAAAATACAATGTTTCTTTAGCTAGCCCAAAGTTCCCTTGCTCAAACTATAGAAAGAATACAATGGCTATCTTGATCATAGGCACTTTCGTGACAAATATTTGCAAGCGTGTCCCCCCACCCCAACAATGTTGCAAACGATTGCTAGCAACTATGGCCATGTCTAAATTGATGTCCAATCTATGAAGCCTAATGTGAATGTACCAACAAAAGAAAATCATATACTGAGTTAGTATTAAAAATGTGTCCTTGCACGTAAAAGTATCCTACAGACCAAACAATGCTTGATGGTAGAAAAGAACTTGGATGTCTATGAATGGTTGAAAATCAAATCCCTCTAGGCTTTATGTTACCAAGAGCTTCATTTTTTTTCCAGATGTGATATGTGACGTGTTGGAATGATCGAGCTTACACAATCAAGTAAATCATACATCAAAGTTCATAAGGATTCAGCAAAAAAAAATTACCATTGCTTCATGCACGCCATTTTCACGCTTTGAAGCAGTATCCTCCACACCCGCTTTGTGTTTTGAACCTTCCAAGCTATTCTCATGTTTTTGGCAAATAAAAAAACCTGGAGAGCATTCATATGACACCATTCGTTGTGCACATTTCTCATGATATGCTATTGGACAACGCAAACAGATATAGTACTTTGGATCATGAGACACCTGAGGCATGCGGCAAGTATCACACACGTGCTGTCGACACATGAAACTCTTTTTGCTACTCCTCAAGCTTTGTGATGTTTGCGTTTCCTCGCCGCATTTTCTGTGGTAGAACTTGTTACAATTGCCATATGAGCACTTTCTAATCTCGTAACCAAAACGACCAAACTCCTTGCATTCAAAACAGCGGACCTGTTTGCAAAATCAAGAAGAGTGCCAAGTGGTTTGTTATATCACAATCAGAACTTTTATTCATCTGCATTGAGTTCACAACTTAAAGTCTTCTATTCACAACATAAAACATACGTAGAATTTACAAAGCTTGTGTCATAACATAAATGTGAACAAATTACCTAATGCCAAAAGGCAACCTACAAGCTTTCACTTACTTCAGGACCCTATAATTTTAGAACAGAAAATGCTTCCTTCAGACAAGCTTTCTCAGTTTCTTTTTGAGCTCTTCATGTTTTAGGGTTCAACAAAAAAGTGCACACATAATGGCCCTGGCAGGTATTTAAAAATTTTCTATAAAGCTGGAGTTTTACATAGTTTGACCAAGGACGCATCTCCCATTTGATAACAGGATGACTGAAACAATCAATGGCACTGCTGAAATACAACATCCCAATTTGAAAACGAGAAGGTTTTTTTGGTTCCAAATGGGTTGACTTAACTCAATGACAATATGTTCTTTTGCAGACTAACTGCTCCAACACTGTGAGATATACCAAGTGTGACAAAAAACATCCTCCATATTCAACAGCGTTAACATGTTATGACACAGATAACAGCAAATATTTGCAAAGGTGGTACAAGTGCCACAAGCAACTCAACATATTTCCATGTATATAGACCACTAGCTGTTTGTAACACTGAATCCATCTCTGCAAAAAGCAGGCCTGCTTATGCATACCACCAGATTGTTTGAAGAATCCTTAAGTGCACAGAGCTAGACAAATCTTTTAATGGATCGTGCTAGTAGCATATTGTGTCTTATCGCACTGACTGCTCTCCGTATGATATGTAGCAAAATACGCAAAACAAAACAAAAATATTGCCACAAACGAGCCAACGACTTCTCACTGGTCATTGTTTCCAGTTACTAATGTAATTAACGGATACACATGAATTGACTGGGTGTTGCAGCTAAATGCAAGGTCTGTAAAATAAACGACCCAGCTGGTTTAACAAGTTACAATGCCAATAAGTGTTTTCGTTTTGCTGGGAAATTGAAGTCATCATGGTCAAGGGGATAGCTGGAGGAAGTGGCATCGAGAGCCCTCAGAAGGCCTGAAAACTCACTCCTTATTAGTATCAGGATATAGCAAATAGAGGGAGATAGCATTGAGGACAGATGACTTGAATCCAATCGTGGAAGTCCTAAAACACAGCACCCCACATGCGATGGCTTTCAAGATTCTGCTTCCAGTTCTGGTGCAGACTTCTCACCTTGCACGTGGATTTACAGAATCTGAATTGCGTAACCTGATTTCAAAGGTAACAAATAAGAAGTTAAAGAAATGGTCGAAACAAGCACCTTATTCTCAGAACAATCCACGCACAGCCAGCGTCGAACCCGTGGAACGTTGCGAAGGCCGATGCAGGATAAATGAAAACCCTGGTTACAGCGTTCACAACATAGAAGATCCCCAAAATCGTGGCATACTCCGCATAGGTACGCAAAACCATCATTCTTTGAATTTTCTAGTGAACATAATCCGCGTTTCCTTTTTGTCATGTTATTTTTAAATTTCTTCAAACTTTTGCTGATGCACACCAAATTGCTGCTCTGTACTTAGTGAAAAGCCCAAACGTGTGTGAAGCTTCCACCCTTATGATACATTGCAGATGAGAAAAATCGCTTCTCAATTATTTTCTCTCTCATATATGTCCGTTACTTCATCCCAATGATTTGCTTCTGAAGCTAACCAACAACATCAAGCACGACTTCCGCTGCTTTTGCTAAAAGGGCACCACAAGATGCAAACAAGAAAAGGTTTGTCGAGCATCATTTCCAGGCTGCAAATGCATCACATCCACAACACGAAAACGAAGCACACTTCAAATCTCGAAGTCCAGAGCAGCAATTGCATCCTCAGATCAATTTTCACATATCACGTTGCGGATCGCCGCGAGCGATGGAATCTACGAAGATTCATGGCAGAATGCACATGCCAAAGCAAAACAGAGTGGATGCAGAAACGAAACGGTGGATGCAAAAAAAAAAAAAGGAGGCGGCGGCAGCGACGAAGCGAGCCGAAGCAGGCACACGGATTATGAAGAGAACAAGGTTCGGTACCTCAATATTGACGAAGAGAAGAAAGAAAAGCCGAAGAACAAGATCGTGGAAACCAGACGAGCATATGATAATGATGAGACCGAGCGGGTTCAAAATAGATCGGGGGGGGGGGGAGGGAGGGGAGGGGGGTTTTCTTGAGGGTTTTGTTGTTTAATGCTGCTTTTTATGATAGCACAAGACCAGTTTGAAAATGGGTGCCTGGGGATCAGTATCGGTCCAGGTCTCATAGCGTATCCAAGGGCAAACGGTTCATTTGAATTCTGCCCACCTTCGAGTTTGCAATCTGCAATGCCCTTCACATTCACATTCACATTACTCTATCTCTATTGGTCTCAAGACTTTTCCTCTTGAATCTCATTAATTTCTAAATCTCACCTTTCAATTGAAAAATGCGTGGTGAGCTAGTAAAACTTCGTTTGAAAAGTGTGACTTCAATTTGTCATAAACTCTGAAGTAGAAATACTTCAGCTTCTCCAAAGAGTATTTGCACTTAGCAAAGGCCACCTTTCTAAAGCAAAGCTTGTGAGAGCTTTGTGCACACCTAGTCTCTCCCAACCTCGTCTCTCTTATAAGAACACCTTTTGAAAAGTGACTTAAATCAGAAGAATGGATGGAAGTGCAGGTGAATGGGTTTGCAAAAAAATGAAAAATTAGGTGTTCAAGAGAAGGGGTCACTCATTCAAATATTGAGTGCATTTATAACGCATATTCGAGGTGAAGGGGTGACATGAAAAGATGCTTTAAGCACGTTATTAGAATTTGTTCGAAGCTACAACACCATACATTCTTTGTCATGTGTATCCATATATGGAGAGGACTATGATATTCATCATGAACATGATATAGAAATGCTTTAACTTTTCCAAAGAGCAATCTACACTTGGAAGGAATCTAAATCAAAGCTTGTGAATCTGATATGCACATTCAACCTCTCTACCCGTCTCCATCTCTTATAAGCACAATATCAAAATCAATTGTAAGCTCTCACACCATATATAGTTTACAAAGAAAGTGCATCACAATTAGAAACAAAAGGAACAAACTTGGTTCATGTTTATCCTATAGTATATTTCCTACAAACAAACTTTGCCTAAATGCGTGCAACTTTGAGGCTTTTAATTTGAAGCCTAACGAAATTCAAAATTAATATATGCATGCAGACACCCAAAAAATTTGGTCATACAAGTGAACTACCACAAATGTCGCCTTGCAATAGGCACAAACCTTAAACCTTGACATGCGCGATACCATGTCTTTCAAGGACATAGATCCCTCACCTAGAGCAAATGAAAATTCAAACCTCCATCACTTATTCTACAAAAAAAAAAAAAAATCGTCTGTCATTTTGTATTCAAATCTCATCAAAGTAAAGGGTTTGTTCAGCATTTTACTCTTGATCCTACCTATTGTAAAGCTACCTTTACAAGCTTTACTTCCGGTGCCATCGGCGCCAGCTATGTCCCCGGCGCCAGCAGCGCCCCTGCTGCTCCCGGCGCCAACGGCGCCGGCGCCGCTCCCGGCGCCACTGTGACCAGAATCCAGCCGGCGCCAAGTTCCTATGGCTGAAAATCTTTGATCGGTTCTAGCGAAGTCCAGAGAGCTCAGATCGATGTGCAATCACCTCACACGATCTAGGCATGATTAAAGGAAGCCTGGGGATCAATAAAATCTAGAGAGAGAAAATGACTTTCTAGAAAGAGAAAATGCTAGAGAGAGAAAAAACGTGCTTTACCAGCTTGGGTAGAGTGCTTGGTATGGGGGGGGGGGGTGCCGAATCACACCAATACTATAGGGGAGTGCGGGTTGCGACTCAGGGCGAGCTCCAACCAAGTCTCAGCCTCCCTTGCTGGAATGTTGTCATGGCTCTCGCCTTGGCATGCTAGCGCCCCGGAGACTAGGGTCGGTCACACACTTGAAATGTAACCTTCTCAGATTTATCAATAAAGTGGGATTTTCCTCAAACTGACTCTGATTACCTTCTGGGTTTCAGTGTTCGGTAAAAGCGCCAGTTGTAAGGCCGCTTTCAAAATTTTTAACTTGGCACATAGCTGAGGGTCGTATCCCGGGACGCCAGCGGTATGCCGTCGGGACCATTCGGTCCGTGGCGCCAGCGGTATGCTGTCAGGACCATTTGGTCCAGGAACTGGTTGTTTCCATATCTGTCGCGGCTTGTGGTTCTGAGTGTTCCTTGCATGAACGTGAATGGGTTAAGCTCTTGGGGAACGGGCTCTAATCTGTCGACTGAGTTGGATGGCTTGCTTGGGTGGATGTTACCTGTTTATGGCTGTCCAGTCTGGCGTGGCGCCAGGTTGGCTTCCAGCGCTCGTGACGAAGCTTTCAGTTGGTTAAGTCTGATGTAAGTCAGACCGCTTGCTTGGAATGGATGTTACTCGTCTGTAACGAAGCTTCGAGTTGGTTAAGTTTGATGTATGTCGGGCGGCTTGCTTGGAGGGAAGTCACCCACGTCGGGACCCCCGATCTGGCATGGCGCCAGGTTGGATCTCAATGTTGGTCCTCGGAACTTCAAGTTGGTTAAGTCTGATCGTTGTTGGCGAGTTGGCTGCTTGTATGTCAAGTGGGTTCGGATGGCAAGAGTTGAAGGCTGGGAAGCTAAGTCGTGGTTCCCGGCTCCCTTTGGGATGCCTGCGCTACATGTGGTATCAGAGCCGACTGGCCGGTCAGCTATGCGAATCTCACGGAAATGGCCACGGTTTGGGGTTCATCAAGACAACTGTTGTGCAAGGTGCTGCCCACAGTGTAAGCACGGGTGCGTCCACGGTCGGGGTGGTTGGCAGGACGGGGGCTTGATGAGTCAAAGTGCTGCCCTTGAGGTGTAAGCACGGTCAGTTTCCGCGGTTCGGGCCTGGCGCCGTCTGCACGTAGGACAGATGAGGCAATGTGCTGCCATTAGGATGGTGTAAGCACGGTCTGTGCCTTGTGGGGTGCGGGGTGACATATTCGCGATGGCCACCGTTCGTTTAGCTATAAGGGCTATCGACCAAATTTGGTGGGGGCGTTACTGAGGCAATGTGCTGCCTAACGGTGAAAGCACGGGTGCGTCCACAATTTGGGTGGTATGCTGCCGATCGTTTAGCTATAAGGGCTATCGACTAAATTTGGTGGGGGCGTTACTGAGGCAATGTGCTGCCTAACGGTGAAAGCACGGGTGCGTCCACGGGGGTGGTATATTCAAGGATAGCTGCCATTCGTTTAGCTATAAGGGCTATCGACCAAATTTGGTGGGGGCGTTACTGAGGCAATGTGCTGCCTAACGGTGAAAGCACGGGTGCGTCCACGATTGGGGGGTACGCTGCCGATCGTTTAGCTATAAGGGCTATCGACTAGATTTGGTGGGGGCATTACTGAGGCAATGTGCTGCCTGCCTGACGGTGAAAGCACGGGTGCGTCCACGGGGGTGGTATATTCAAGGATAGCTGCCGATCGTTTAGCTATAAGGGCTATCGACCAAAAAGTGGTGGGGCGTGACTGAGGCAATGTGCTGCTTAATGGTGAAAGCACGGATGGTTGGAGGGGTGTCCTATGTGGGCTGATTCCGTGATCGATTTGTATGGGCGCGGCCAGGCAAAGGTCCGTTGGCAGGACCATCTCAGAGGGGGACCTTGTCTTTGTTACTTGTTAGTAAACCTGCCTGAGTGTCTTACTTGTACGTATTCGTGATGAGTCTTAGTACTCGTGCTTTGCCTGGTTTTCATGATTGCTTGTGATACAAGGAGCTGATGGCTCGAGAAGGAACCTTTTCTTTTGAAGGCTGATACCATCAAACAAAGAGGACTACAGAATCTGTGGGGCGGATTTGCAGTTCAAGTACTCACACGTGAACGACAACGAAACGACTCAATGTTTGCAAAGGATGGATGGCTAGCCTGTTTCTTGGGTTAGTTTCATTTGCGACAACGCCCACCAGACGCAAGCAGGAAGTCAAAAGTTGGAAAGGGTAATTTCAGGGGAGATCTTCTATAGCAGTTGGTCTTCATTTTGGGATGGCCACCTTCGGAACTGAAACTCACTGAGCATGGGTGATATCCAGTATCAGTTGGGTTTTTCCTCAAAGGGGAAAAGACTAGGATCCTCTTCAGAGATTGGCAACAAGTTGGATCGAGCCATAATCCTAGCAGATGGGAAGCAAGGTGTTGGAAAGGCTTTTTGTCCGAAGAACTCTACTCTAAGTCCGATCAGCTGATTTATTAAGTGGAGGGAACTATCACACACACCTCTCTCTTGGGGCAAATTTTGAATGAAAGTTGATCAAAATGGGGGCAAATTCAAGGTGACCTAGCCATACTCACACGAGGAGACTGGCGAACTTTGGACCTAATAAGTTGACAAGCTTTTGTTGTGGAAAGGAAAGTTTGTTATAGGCTTTCTCTGGACCAGCAATGATGAGGAAACATATGAATACGTTGGCTTGTGTTACGTGTAAGGCAGCTGATCAATGAAGGAACTGTGAAAGTTGAGTCTTGCATGAAAGACTTGGTATTTCGAACGGACGCTAGAGGACAGTTCGCGTTGAGATCAGATTAGTGCAAACTCTGGGTGCATGTTTCTGATTCAAAGAGAGCTACTTGAAGCCAAGCTTGATGTACACTTCTTGTTTTGACTGTGAGGCAACTAACCAGTGATGGAATTGTGAAAGTCAAGTTTTGCGCGACGGACATGGTGCTTCAAACAAACGCGAAGAGATAGTTCGGATGCGGATCAAACTGGTGCGACCCTTTGGCTTTCCACGAGGTCAATGGTTACATTTGGGCTGATTCAAAGAGCTACTTCAAGCTAAGTGAGAGGTGCATTGCGGAGTACTCAATCTTTGCCTACCTTAAAGAGCCAAGATGGAAAAGTATCAAGATCAGGCTTGGACAAGGAGAGAAATCAAGGTGCAGAAGCAACAAGGCACGGAGTGGACCATAAAGTGGGGATTCAAACGATAAATCCTTCGGCTCAGGGAGCCTTGATACCTGTGCGGAACTGAACAAATCTGGAGCTCAGGGAGCTCAACACAAAGTGCATCAAGGACAAATCAGGAGCTCAAAGGAGTTCCAAAGTCGGAAGCGACAGGGGCGAACATTTCAAAGAAAGGCCTCTGTCACCAGTTAATAAGGTTCTCGGGTTTTACGAAAGCGATATCAAATCTACGCTTTTCCCAGACAAAGATATATTTTCAAGTTATGTAATTTTTCAGTACAAAGAGCTGAGCCTCCGACTTGTGGTGTGCCAGCTTCAATGTTAATAAAAAGTGGCCAGTAAATTGAGTACTGTGCCAAGTAGCTTAAATGTATAGTTATTTTAATTGGGAGACACCTTTACTTTAATCTGACATCTGATGAGGACATCAGATTTTATAAAGGTGGGGTGGATGTTGTAAAGCTACCTTTACAAGCTTTACTTCCGGTGCCATCGGCGCCAGCTATGTCCCCGGCGCCAGCAGCGCCCCTGCTGCTCCCGGCGCCAACGGCGCCGGCGCTGCTCCCGGCGCCACTGTGACCAGAATCCAGCCGGCGCCAAGTTCCTATGGCTGAAAATCTTTGATCGGTTCTAGCGAAGTCCAGAGAGCTCAGATCGATGTGCAATCACCTCACACGATCTAGGCATGATTAAAGGAAGCCTGGGGATCAATAAAATCTAGAGAGAGAAAATGACTTTCTAGAAAGAGAAAATGCTAGAGAGAGAAAAAACGTGCTTTACCAGCTTGGGTAGAGTGCTTGGTATGGGGGGGGGGGGGTGCCGAATCACACCAATACTATAGGGGAGTGCGGGTTGCGACTCAGGGCGAGCTCCAACCAAGTCTCAGCCTCCCTTGCTGGAATGTTGTCATGGCTCTCGCCTTGGCATGCTAGCGCCCCGGAGACTAGGGTCGGTCACACACTTGAAATGTAACCTTCTCAGATTTATCAATAAAGTGGGATTTTCCTCAAACTGACTCTGATTACCTTCTGGGTTTCAGTGTTCGGTAAAAGCGCCAGTTGTAAGGCCGCTTTCAAAATTTTTAACTTGGCACATAGCTGAGGGTCGTATCCCGGGACGCCAGCGGTATGTCGTCGGGACCATTCGGTCCGTGGCGCCAGCGGTATGCTGTCATGACCATTTGGTCCAGGAACTGGTTGTTTCCATATCTGTCGCGGCTTGTGGTTCTGAGTGTTCCTTGCATGAACGTGAATGGGTTAAGCTCTTGGGGAACGGGCTCTAATCTGTCGACTGAGTTGGATGGCTTGCTTGGGTGGATGTTACCTGTTTATGGCTGTCCAGTCTGGCGTGGCGCCAGGTTGGCTTCCAGCGCTCGTGACGAAGCTTTCAGTTGGTTAAGTCTGATGTAAGTCAGACCGCTTGCTTGGAATGGATGTTACTCGTCTGTAACGAAGCTTCGAGTTGGTTAAGTTTGATGTATGTCGGGCGGCTTGCTTGGAGGGAAGTCACCCACGTCGGGACCCCCGATCTGGCATGGCGCCAGGTTGGATCTCAATGTTGGTCCTCGGAACTTCAAGTTGGTTAAGTCTGATCGTTGTTGGCGAGTTGGCTGCTTGTATGTCAAGTGGGTTCGGATGGCAAGAGTTGAAGGCTGGGAAGCTAAGTCGTGGTTCCCGGCTCCCTTTGGGATGCCTGCGCTACACTACCTAGCAGAATAAAAAATTGTGCAAACGCTTGTGTTCTTCATAAAAACTAAACCTAGTTAAGTAAGCATGCACTAGCTCAACTACACATTCATTAGTTTTTTCAATTTACATAACGAAGTGGTAATAGGAGACTACATCCATTGGAACTCAAAAAAAACCAATAAAATATTTTTGGTTGTAAAAAAATTATATATAATACTGGATTATATATATATATATATATATATATATATATATATATATATATATATATATATATATATATATATACGGTTCCCAGAACCGTGGGTCCTGGGAACCGTGGAAGGAACCGTACCACGGTTCATTGAACCGTGGTACGGTTCCTGCAATTAATTAATTAATCAATTAATTAATTTTTTGCCAATTTCCCCCAAAAATAGTTTTTGGCCCTCATTTTATAGTTTTTGGGCTGTTTATGATCATTCGAACTGTAAAATAGAACTGTAAAAATACACAGACACAGATTTCATAGATTTCACATAAGACACAAACACAGATTTCACAGACACAGACACCTTTTGGACTTTTTGTTGCATATTTTTAGGCTGTTTTTGGGGGTAGCAACAAAAAAATAATAATTAATTGGTACGGTTCACCACGGTTCCCCTTAAATTTTATGAGAACTGTACGGTTCTCAGAACCGTGGTGAACCATACACGGTTCATTAATTCTATGATATATATATATATATATGGAAGAATCACAAAAGAGGAAATGATGAAGACAAAAATTGAATGATTATGAAGAAGACGATGCATCATAGCTGGAGGATTAAAAGGAACCATATATGTCTTTCTTTTGCTTACCTTTTCCTTTGTCGTGATTTTCTTATCCTTAGCCTCTATTTGCCATTTCTTACAAACAAATTTCTCTCTCTCTCTCTCTCTCTCTCTCTCTCTCTCTCTCTCTCTCTCTCTCTCTCTCTCTCTCTCTCTCTCTCTCTCTCTCTTTGATTGTTGGATGATATTCCTCTATGTGATTCTTTAGTCATACCAATTTGGAAATAATCAATAAACTTAAAACCTCATACTAGATCTCTCAAAGTTTTACACAAAACGTTATCGCATTGAACGTATGTTAAAACATAATCTCCTTTTGTTGGGTTTATATGAAGCGGAATGATTGTGTTTAAATATACTATTTATCAACTCTGATGCCACCCTTGTTAAATGCAATATTCAGTAAAAGAAAAAAGTCAACGTAGAATTATCATAGTATCTTTACCAAACTGTTGATTCAGACTATTACTTAGATCGAACAGAGGATTATCCTTGTAGGTGTCAAAGACAGCCATGAAGAGAGCGAAACAATTAGGTGTCTAACACGGCCATGTTTCCTTCGAGTGAGATATTCCGAATAAGTCGTGGAACAAGTATCAGTACATGAGAGAGAAATTATCAGAAGGCATTCGACAGTGGAACACACATAAGGAAATAGATGATTTGTATTAAGATGTTATGAATACAACTATCAGATCACTATCTTGTGTCCGAGAATGGTTCACAGTAGTAGCGCACTATGTGCTGAGATCTTACTATGCTAGTTACAGATTGAATATTGTCTCTACTTCTTGAATTAACTTCACTCTCTCTGAAATCTCTGATCCTATGGAGTCAGATAGTCTGATACAAGAAAGGAACTCTGATTCACGCTACCACTGATTATTGACTCTTCTTCTTTTATATGAATCATCTATTATTTGCTACTGATTTATTGTATGTATATACACATCAGTTGTAGTGGTCGTGAAGGTTACAACTGTGTGGGTTAACAATCGTGAAGTGATGCAATTACTACGTAGTGAACAGTGACGTCTGTAGTGTACAAGGCAGACGACGAGCTCCATTTTGACTAATGATAGTCGACAATCATCAAAGGGGTCGAATGAGTCGAGTTGACTTGTTCGCCCTTGAGAAGATGTCGATGGAGTCGAAGCCGTTGATAGACTTCGGTTGAGTCGGTAAAGTTGACCTCGATGAAATTGAGTCGATCCTGCTCTTCTTCAAGTAGTTATATGTACAGACTGCTTGACTTATGCAAGTAAGGCTGATGTCAATGTAGAGAGAGAATAGTGTGGTGCTCAGGAAATGAGCTCAGATGAGTAGTATGAAGATTTGTTAGAAATCAATGATAAACTTCATTGTTACTGTTTACGAGGTACATTAATGTTGACAGTTGTGACTAGCTGTCATTAGCCGTAGGCTAGTCTACTAGTCTACTCGTAGGTTTTCTCTGTCTATCAGGGGTTCAGGGTTTATTTGTACATTTTACATTCAGTATGAGTTAGTGTGATAGAGTGACAATGCGTGTTCTTCTTTCGCCTTCTTGTGGTGATTGCTTATGGTGAATGCTTGAAGTTGCATATCTAATTCTTGACATGGTATCAGAGCAGCAATAGTTCTGCGTGCCTGATCAGTGGATACAACTTGTCATAGGCTCCGCAATGAAGTGAGAAAGTCCTTCACGGGAGGTGAAAGCTTGGAGAGATAAAAACGGCTAGAAGAAATCCTTCTTTGGTGTATTTTGCAGGTTTGGAGCTCAAAATCATCAGTGGAGAATGAAGACACAGTCCCGGAGGCATCAGAAAGGCCAGGACAACATCAAACAAGTTGAAAATCTGTTGAGTGGAGAGATTCTTACAATACTTCCTAGTTGTTGTGGAAAGTGTTATTTGTGTGAGAGGTTTCCCAAGAAATCTCTCATTTGTCTATTTGGAGTACCACAAATCACACTAGATAGTGTCTAGTATTGTCATTTAGAGTTAGGAAGCTTCATACTTTTCACATTACTGATCTCTGTCTTTTGAACAATCACACATTTCAAAATCTTTGCAAAGAGGAGGCGGCGTAGCCGCCGCGCCGAAGTGGGAAATCTAGAATATTCCTTCTGAAAGTTCTTATATTTTCTCTACTTCTCATCTTGTCCGTACCAATATCAGATCGATGCGCCAGAGGTAAAGAAAACCAAGAGCAGTCATACATCCGTGTGTCATACCGATATCACATATCAGTACCAATATTGGAGCGATGTGCCAGAGGTAAAAAAAATTCAGATCAGTCGTCCATCCGTGCGTCATACCGATATCGCATATCTGTACCAATATCGGATCCACGTGCGCGAGCTAAAGAGAATCTCGAGTAGTCATGCACCCGCGCGTCATACCAATATCAGGTGTCCAACCAAAAATTTACAGTTATGTGGTGTGATAAATTTTGTGAGCCAGACTCATCTATCCAGTAATGGCAACTCTAAGCGAGAGTGTCCTTAATGAGTCAAGCAAATTGGAAGGTATCGACAACTATGCAGTTTGAAAATTCAAACTAAAGAACATTTTGATGGAAAAGGAGCTATGGGAGATCGTGACAAGTGAAGAGACAAGGTCAGTGATTGAAGAAGATCAGCAGACATTTGATAGGAGAAAACTGAAAGCCCAGAATGTCATCAACTTATCAGTTAGAGATGCAATTATTCCCTATATTTAAGATTCAGAAGGACCAAAAGAAGCGTGGGATACATTGAAGACATTGTTTGAAACGACAAATACATCTCGAATATTGTTTCTGAAGACGAAGTTGCATACATTGCGGATGGATGATAGTGCAACTATTGTCGATCACATACTGAAGATCAAAGAGATCTATGACCAATTAGTAGTAGTTGGAGAGCGAGTACAAGATCGTGAGATCGTGCAATTGACATTGAATAGTCTGAGTGAGTCACATCAGATGTTTGTGACGAGTATAGCCACAAGAGAAAATCTTCCAACCTATGAAGAACTAGGTGGATTGCTTTTGCAAGAAGAGCAATGTCAAGAGAACTTGAATCATCGTAACGGGAGCTATGATCAAGCTCTTGCAGTTAGAGGACGAGGTGGAAGATTTGGTCGTGGAAGGTATCAATCGAGAGGAGGAAACTCAAGCCGGGGATCATTTTAACAATTTCATGAGCAAGTCAATGATAGTCCGAATCGAGGCAATTGGAATCAAGGCCGAGGTCAAGGACGTGGCTATTCAAGACAAAATAAACCTGGAAATTGTATGTACTGCAACAAACCTGGCCACTGGGAGCGTGAATTCTTCAAGAAACAGAAGGAGATGGAACAAAGAAAAGACAAATGGCAAGCGAGAAATTATGCTGATCAACATCAATTTGATGACTATTATTATGAAGACAATTATACTGATCAACATCAATTTGATGATGATAAATATGAAGATGATACTAGTGAGAGTTCAAAATAGTTCATTACAGTATTAATGACAAGTGATGAAGCCAAGGATATGTGGTACATTGATAGTGGTGCATCCAAGCACATGACTTCAAGGAAAGACTGGTTTTCAGAACTCAAGGAAACTGACAATGGTGATGAAGTTGGACAAGCTGATGACAAATTGCTATCTGTGAAAGGAGTTGGAGTGGTACTAGTGAAGTTAGCCAGCAGGAAGATAAAGCAGATAAGCAATGTGCAATATGTACCTAGCTTAGCTAACAATCTACTATCTGTTGGGACGATGGCTGATCAACAACTCAAGGTTGAGTTTGACAGTGACAAATGTCTTGTCAAAGACATCAAGAATCACTACAAAGTGATTGCTATAGGAGCTAGAGTCAATGGGAATTGAATCTATAAATTGAATGCGAGATTTTTTACTCAAGCTATGGTAAGCACTGTTATAGTCGAAGTGATCTTTGGCATCAAAGGTTTGGTCATATCAGTGCTCAAAGCTTGCGAATTCTTAAAAGAGGTAATCTAGTTGTTGGATTGCCTGATATCTCTTTTGAAGGAAGAATTTGTGAGGGTTGCATTTTGGGAAAACAACATAGAGAGAGATTTTCCAAGGATGGAGCAAGAAGAGCCAATGGCATTCTTGATCTTGTTCATAGTGATCTGTGTGGACCAATACAAACTAGGTCCATTAGTGGTTGTTACTATTTCATCACATTCATTGATGACTATAGTAGACATATCTGGATTTATTTCATAAGCAAGAAACTGATGCTTTTGCCAAGTTTAGAGAGTTCAAGGCTCTAGCTGAAAAAAAAACAGGTTGTTATATTAAGACCCTCAGATCAGATGGTGGCGGTGAGTATTTTTCAACAGAGTTTATAAACTTTTGCAAGGATCAGGGAATCAAGAGACAAACCGCTACACCCTATTCACCACAACAGAACAAAGTTGTAGAATGAAAAAACAGATCCATTGTGGAAATGGCTAGGGCAATGCTTAAGAGCAAGGGTTTGCCAAATACTTTTTGGATAGAAGCATGCAACACAACGACTCATATCTTGAATCGGTGTCCTACGAAGTCCGTGGAGGGTAAGACACCTTACGAAGCTTTTACTGGAAAGAAACCTAATGTTTCTCATTTACGAGTATTTGGTTGTGATGCTTACGCTCATGTACCTGATGAAAAACGAAAGAAGATGGATGCAAAAGCTGTTAAGTGTATTTCCCTTGGATATGATGAAAGAGCCAAGGTATACAGGATATATGACACAGATGCACAAAAGATCGTGATTTCCAGAGATGCTACTTTTGATGAGATGGATCAAAATGACCAAATAAAATTGACAATTGATCCCTTTGATGATAAAGCTAAGTGCAAGTGAAGGAAGAAGTTGGTGTCAATATGGAAGAGCCAATGGAAAAAGACAGGGTCAATAATGAGATTCCTTTGAGAGTGCCTAAGTGGTACTTGTCAGTAACAAGTGATTCTAATAAGGGAGATACTCCCGAATCAAGTGAGCAGGGAGAGCTTAGAAGATCAAATAGAAATCGAAAACCTCTTGCAAGATTAGAGATGAATCTAGCCCTAATGGGTTCTGTGCTCAGGCTCAAGAACCAAAAACTTTTGATAAAGCAAAGGAGCACAAGGAGTGGCATGAAGCTATGGAAACATAAATGGAAGCTATAACAAAAAATAGGACGTTGAACTTGGTTGAGCTACCTGATGGTAAGACACCTATCACTTGCAAATGGATATACAAGATCAAATGTCGAGCTGATGGGCAACTCAACAAGTACAAAACATACTTTTAAATGTCTTTCGAATAGCAAAACTTTGCACCAAATTAGCATGATCATCCAACAAGCCATTAAGAACAACTTGAACAAGCTCCACATCTTTAATGCTTTCACTAATACATGTTAGTTCATCACTCAAAGCTTTAACTCTCAAGACAAAAGCATGAGCACTCTTATCCTTCTTTTGAAGACTTTGAAAAATTTGCCTCCTTAGGGTTAGGACCCTAGATGTAGACTTGGACTCATAAATCTTCTTCAAGGTTTCCCAAGCTCCACTAGATGTTGTGCACTTACCAACTTCCTTGAGAAGCTCATCGGTCACATTCATCTTCATAATGTGTAGAGCTTTCTTTGCCCTCTTATCATACCTCAATTGCTCTTGAGGTGCCAAAGTTCTCTCCTCCACACCTACAACAATATCCATCAACTCATTCATCTCAAGCAAAGATTCCGTCCCCACCCAAGTTGAATAGTTGATTGAGGTTAGCCTATCATTGCCTTCCAACGTGAAGCCACTTGAGGTTTCCATGTTGCAATGATTTAATCTTCTCTTTGAACTTGTTCCAATGCACTTAACACTCTCTTGAAAATCAACAAATGAACTCAAGAAGAAATCACAAAGACCTGGAAACAATCTAGCCTCTCCTTTTCTCTCTTGTAGTAAATCCTAACACATAGAATGACGATTTCTTGATCACACTTGATTAAACCTCAATATAATGAACTTTCTCTAACTCCTAATATTGAATCACACTTTTGAAAAATTACAGCAAATTAAAATCAAGAGATCCTATCAAATTTAGGGTTCTTCCAAAAATGCAAAATATTGAATCAAGCAAAATCTATATGCAAAAGCTAGAATCTTGATATCATCTAATAGAATGTAACATCCACAATAATGAGCATTTTTTGTACGTCCTCAAATCCACCACTAGATTTGGAAAATAATCCAAATTTGGCCTGTAACATGCTCTAATACCATGTGAGAAAATCAGATCCAAAACACAGATATCTTGAGAAATACGCATGAGATGGACATAGAATCAAAATAGATGAATTCATTAAATAAAATGAGAATACAATGATACTATCTCCATGTTGGTACTACTATTTATATCTGTCAAAATGTCACTTGGCCAATTGCCCTAAACTTGTCCTAAATGGTAACTTCTTGGCACATCATCAAAAAACCTAGAAATTCTAGTCTAGATGGAATGTATCTATATTAGCCAATTAGAATGGGTCCGAATACAACCTCATCATTTATATACTTGCCAAAATTAGTAAAAACACTGTCTAGATCTTCATTGACAAAAAAATAAATCTATCTAGAAGCTGAGATTTCATGTTGGCCTCAAATTGCCAAGATAAATCAACTAAACTAGTTGACATTTTTCACACAACCTATTAGCAAGATGTATGGAGAGTGAACATGTGTGAAACACCAAGAGAGATGGAAGTTAGAGAAAAACATTAGAGAGAGAGAGAGAGAGAGAGAGAGAGAGAGAGAGATTAGCAAGATTGGCTTTCAAGAATGCATTTTTAATACAAAGGAAATGGTCTCCTTTTATTGTTGAGAGGTAGACCTAATTTCCTACCTCCCTTTACTTCCAAATTCAAATATTTGGTGGAAAAAGACCCTTCAATCACTAACTTGACTTTTAGGCCTCGACTTATTTACTTGCGTAATCATTCACTCATCATAAGTGGTAGGACTTTCTTTTTCAGAAAGAGACGAGTTGTGACATCTATAGTTCTGTACAAACTAGTAAAAATGTCCCAAGCTTATTTTGAAGATGAACAATTAGCGACATGAGCTATTTTTAAATCTTTTAGATTCAGAGATACAATGGCTAATACTTTTCCATCCTTTGCTTCCCATGCAGATAGCAATTCTGGTTCAGCCGGTCTGGCTATTGAACCATTTACGTATCCCCATAGTTCATTTTCAATTGGCATCATCCTCATCTTGAACTTCCACGTGGAAGTCATCATTGTTGAACTTTTTGATCAATTGGATCTTATAAGATGAACCTTCCATAGTAAAGGAATGATCTAATAATGGTAATAGTTGTGAATTCTATTAACAATTCGAACGTTCTGATACCACCTTGCTGGTAAAAGTCGTAGCTTGAACCTAATTTAGAAACCACCATGTTGGGTGCTAATCTAACTTGACAATCACCAAACAAATAAAACAATAAAAACTATAGTCTATTCTCAATTCAATGAGGACTTTAAATAAGAATCGAATCAAATTATATAATTTAGACTATTACTTAGATCGTTCTTTCGATTGGTAGAATAGTTTGATAGCTATCCTAGACAACCATGAAGAGAGCAAAAAAATTAGGCATCTGTGATGGTCGTGCTCTTCGAATCAAATATTCTACATTAGTTGTTGGAGCGAGTATCAGTAACAAAAGAGAAATAATCAAAAAGCATTCGACAGTACTAATGCACGTATAGAAAATAGAGAATGTGTATAATAATTGTTGTGATATCTACGATCAGATCACGAATAATCATGTGTCTAAAAATGGTTCACATTATTGATGTGCTATGCATTGTGATCCTACTATAATAATTACAAATTAAAATAATCTCTCTACTTCTTGAATTGTGCTCACTCTATCTTGATATCTCCAATTTTGTTTCTTGTTCTAATTTATCATATATATACAACTTTTCAGAGACCATGGCTAATCCGAAAATTTAGACACGATGTAGAGTTTACCATTAGAGAAAATATGGGCCCAAAGAGGGCCCTATAAGAAATGCCATATAGAATAGAGAAAAATAACTATTAAGTAGTTATAATATCATTTTCTAACTTTTTTACGCATCTGCCCGCACTACTTTCCATGTAAATGAATGCACCTTAGTTTAGTCACATCAAACTTCACTGGTGCTTAACCATAGTTAAAATATAATTTTCAAAATGATGAGATATTCCCTCCCAAAAGTTGGGAAGACTCAAAAATCTGAATTAGGAGTGACATCTTTGAAACAAAGTCTACACCATCTCTATCTCCAAGGTCAAACAAATGTTTAGCGCCATCTCTATCTCCAGCATGGTCTAGCACCATCTCCAGCTTTGTTATTGTCATTGTGTTGTTTGTTACTATACTATTGTACTGATGACAAAGCTTTATCATCTTTACGTGGATCTGTCACCAGAATATGCTCCGCTCAGGACAAGAAATTCAAAGCAACCCAAATCAACAACTTCTGATATGGTCCGATACAGAGAGGAAAAGCTAAAGCATGTAGATTTATGGTCATCAGGAACATTGTATCATGTTGATCCATGTTCATTGCAACATCAGATTTTCATTCGGTGAGTCAGTTAATAATCTATATGTGTCATGGCAAAAATGGCCTCTATGAGAATTTGATTTGGTATTAAATACTGCTTGAACTTTTTTATTCATCCATAATCACTAGTTTTATTATTTATTCATTTCAACTTTCTGTTGATTTGCTTATTATACTACTGTGAATACTATGAGTGTCAAAATTTCTACTGACATTTTCATGAACATTATGTTTGCAATGCAGATCAGCATTGGTTGTTGAAGACTATTTGGCCGATGAGATTTCTATTGGAAACTCACTAGGCTCTATCTTGACTTCTAAATCTATGAAATCAATGTTAAATAATAACAAAATGAAAAAGATTAAGGCTTCAGTTACTAATAGCATTATGAATGAAGTTGGAAAAATATTAAACACTACATTGCTTCATGGGGCATGTGACTTTTCTAGCATTAGTAGAGAAACATATACAACAATGTTTAAGATGATAAAAGAGGCATTTGCACAGGTAAGTATTAAAAAGTTTCCAATCCCATGACCATTTCATCTTTTTTTTTAAAAAGACATGTTAAACCAAGGTATGCAGACAATAGTTGGTAATCCATCTCATATCAATGAAGTGTATTGCTCAAAAGGAGAAAGTCTAGCATATAACAATTCCAACAAGTTATTTATTGACATTAATCAGTTACTAACATTCATCATAAATTTTTACGGTATTACAAATGAGAATGTCAATAACAAGTTGATAGTTGTTCTCAAGTTAGATGAGTCTGGAATAATAAAAGGACAAAAAATGGAAAGAGTCAGTCTCACAATCATGAATGGAGCACTTTCAAATTCAGAAGACTCAGAAGGCCTCAATTTCAGTATTCAATCAGAAAATGATATCTGGTGGTTGGCAGCATTTCAAGTATAGTAGTTCCTTCACATAATCAATAGGGATAATCATTTTAATATAGATTTCATTTGGAAAATCTTCTCTATGCTAATATTATGAGGCTAATCACGATTTTGTATTCTCTTATAGGTGATGGAAGAAGACCATGACATTCTCTCATGGATATTTAATAGAACGTCATATCCTACCACCATAAAAAATCACATGGAAGGAGTTCCACTCAATATTCCTGGAATTGGCACTTTCAACATTGAATGGCATTTAGCAGGAGATCTGAAGACATTAAAATGTATGTTCAATGTATCCCATGGCGCTAACTCTAAACACCCTTGTTTGTAAGACAACAAAAGACATGACAAGGAGTACATGAATATCAAGAGATCGAGAAGATCCTAATTGGAAATCTGTACTACCGATTTTTCTTCAAAATGTTCATATCTATACATTGCATGTGGAGATGTGTATTATAGAAAAAATAATATATCTTCACGTCTTGTTTGCATGGAATTCCAAGCCAGAGTCCTCTGCGAGAGAAGCTATTTCCATATTAGAGGATGTGTTGTCCAAAGCAGGCTTACATAAAGGCCATGTTAAAATAAAAAAAGATGACAAGCTATCAGGTAAAACGGGAAATATTCCATGCAAGCTGAGCATTGGAAGATCCAAAGCTCGAATTATTCTGGCAAACAATCCAATATTCAATACTCGGTTTGGAAAGAAATTATTGCAGCAACTCAAGATTTCGAAAAAGAAGGTTCTACTCGTATACACAAAGTAGAAGTTTGGAAAAAATTAGACAACATGGTGAAATACTTGAGAAAAAGATAAATTCTCAAATACTGATGTACAAATGATACATAAAACAACCAGTGAATTTGTGGATGCAGTTCAAAGTGCATGGGGTGTTGATCATATAACACATTATATGGTAAGATTTCAATGTTACACTACTATAGACAAATATGTGCAATTAAATTAGATACTTTTGGTACTAATCTAGATTATGTTTTTATGACATGCAGCATATATTACAGCATCATTCAACATTCTTTGCAAGAAATAGTGGAAGTCTTAGCATATGGTCATCGCAAGGAATGGAAAAATCTCATTGGCAAGCAAGAGCGGTTTTTTATAAAAGTACACAACATGACGAGACTAGCACAAAATCCAGCTATATACTGCAACTTTTCCAATGGTTTTATAGAAGAATCCAAATTCGTCATAATACAAAATCGACGAATTATAAAAAATTTCAAAAAGCATGCAAATTATACAAGCCAATAGGCAATAGACACAATAAAATTTTGTATATTAAATGAAAATATTTACAAAGTACAATTCAGCAGTATCTACTCTGCTTCCAATACTTTCTCTAATGAAAGTTGCAACTTAGAATCATGCAACAATTTTCTTCTTTCGTATGGATCCAACAACTCATAGTTTTTATGCTTACTCATATCAACGTAAGCAGCATACAATGCAAAATGAGATGATCTGAGCATAGAATTCATTGGTCCATATCCTAACATTTTAACCGCAATAGTTTTCTTACAAAAATTATTTTATGCACCTTATTAAAATTATGTCCTCCAAGAAAATGAGACAGTGTCTTGATTGCCATAATCATAGTCTCACCATGTTGATGAAACTTTGAATGGACAACACTTATCTCATTATTCTTGAAGAATTTCAGATAGTGCCCCAGTGCATGATCTCTTGAAAACTCTCCAGCAGAAGATCTCTGCCCTCCTCGACAAATTGCGAAATCATCAAGGAAAATTGTTTCCTGAAATGAAAAAAGACAAAGTAAGCTCCAGTATATAATCTGACATAACGAATCTACTAGTACATGATAAGATACAAAAACTCACGCATTCGGCTTTGTCTTCCCTGATTATTGTCTCTCCATCAATATTATGTCCACCTTTTGAAGTCAATATCGTTGGTGAATAGACAGTTGGTTGTGGCAAACCAAGTTGACTTTGGATTATGAGAAACTCCTCCTCATAAGGTAGATCATCTTCATTGTTGCGCATTTCCTCCACAATCATTTTCAAGCAATCTTTCTTTGAATAAAACTTATCATTATATACATCGTCAACACCAAGGAGAAGATCATCAGCATCAAAATCAACTATATCCAAAAATTCATCAAGCTCTTTGTTCAAAATACAAAGAGTCTCAGCTTCAGTAAAATCAAAAAGATCTGATATATCCGATATTGTCAAAAAAAATTATTATCTATATTATAAGTAGGCAAAGTAATCAAAGATTTATTAGAAGGAAAAAAGGTAGTGGGTGTTCTAGGGCCTATAAACAATGCCTTGTTTCAAGTAGGATCAAAATCTGAACAATCATCTAAATTAACGCTCGTATCAATGAAAAAAGTATCTATATCTACAATCTTTGACTTTTCAAACTTTGTATCACTGAAAGAAGCAACTTCAGACGTGGAAGGGAAAGCTTCCGAATCGTCAGAAATATTTAACAAAAGAAAAAAACAAATGTAGACTGAAAATCAACAAATCTACATTTTTTATTGTGAATTGGGCACTCATCTACAGACTTGAAATCATTATGTAACTTGGTAAACATTCTGTCAAGCTTAGCTTTATAGCTATGCTTGTCGAGTGCCACCAGGTCCTGATAATGAATCATGTCTTTATTCTAAGATCCGAATAACGGAGTATTGAGCAGAGACTTAAATCTGAGATAAATCTCAAAAAATGCCTCCACACTAGGACCCTCAGTAATAGAAGGAAGAATAAAAAGAAAAAGAGAAAAAAGAGATTTGAAATACTCCAAATTATCACTAATACCAAATTCATGAAAAAAGAAAGCAAAATAGAATCAAAATTAGACATTTTAAACAAAAACTACAGATGTAAAATTTCAAATATCGCTCTCAGACACAAACTGCATGTCAGACAAGAACCTCAAGGCAATGTGCGCTCGAAAGAGATATTAGAAATTAGGGTATCGGATCCGAACGCGTGAACAAAGAGCATCAAGAATGTCACTCTCTCACTTGGGCTAAATGTTCGTTTTGTCCTGACAGCCATGCAGACCTTACAAGATGTTGTAGAGGATTTGTTGTCCCAGTTTTTTGAGGATACCCGTCTTTTGACAGTGCATGGTAAGCGTGTCACCATCATGTCAAAAGATTTCGTCATTCTCAGAAGACTTCGGGACCGTTTTTCTGGTCTGCATGTTAATAATGCCAGCATCTCCAAAGACCTGCCCCTGCATAGAACCAACTTGCCGACTACCTCTAGGAGGAAAAGGAAGCAGCATGTCCCCAAGAAAGCTGGATCTCGAAGGCCAGCTACTTCCCTTCCTCCTAGAATTATCTCTGACAAGAGACCCCGGATCTTCCTGAGCTCTGAGAGATGCTGAAGAATTTGATTCAGATCGAGAATCATCACCCCCTCCTCCTCCTGTTATTCGTCCAACTCCTCAACAGGTTTCTTTACCAAAAGTGCTGATTACCCAAGAGGAGCTCGACAAAATAATAGAGAAATCTATAAATATTGTATCTATTTCTCTTTCTGCTCCTATACATAATTTTTTTGTCAAAATTCCATACGATTCTGCCCAAGTTTATTTTGATTCTGACCATTATAACCAGTATGAGGCCTACCTAGCTAATAAAATTGATCTTCTCGGCAATTATTTTGATTTTTTTCTTCCGGATTCATGTAAAAGCTTTAGATTAGGTCCCAAATTTTGTGCCAAGCTGAAAGATAAAACATCAGAAATTTCAAATGGCATAGTATTAGTTCTGATTCTCATGGTATAGTTTTTGTTGTTAGTCCATTTTTTATAGGAGCGATAAAGGCAAAAGAAGCCGATTTTGAAAAGGCTATATATTTTATCGAATGCAGTCCAGTGGCAAAATTTTATTTGATTCCATATGAAAATAAGTAAGGATTGTTCTTTTGTTTTTGTTGCTTTAATCTGGATTGTTGCATGCAGCATTGCTTTAATAAGTATGGATTTATCGATAATTGTATTTTGGTTGTTGCAATCGGCATTGGAGCCTGAACATTATTTCTGTAAAGATAAATAAAGAGGGAGTGTCAAATTTTCTATGTGTAAAATTAAACTCAGCTGCAAATACACATAGAGAATTTGATTCTCTACTTCATAATGTCGTTTGGAAAATACCGACAACAACAATCTCAATTGGAGAGATAACCATTAGATCTCTCAAGGTATATTCAATTTATCTCTGATATGCATGTATTCTTTTTTTAGTTTGAATCTATCATCATAGCATAAATAGATTTTTTGTCATAATACTACTAATTTTTGTTCAATATATGCACTGTGTACAACAAAGGGACACTTTTAGTTGTGCATGGTTCGTCTTGTACAATACGAAGCTATTTTTTGAGTGGTATAAAATACAAACGGATGTAGATATTGAAAAGGTAATATTCTGTTCATTTGTAGTTCCTTTCATTCTGATTCATATTTCTTTACTATCATTGTTTGTAATTTGCTGATTCTCGTGTTTTGTGATGACAGTTCACTCTTGAGTCGTATACTCCTGACGATGTATATAGATTTCGACAAGAGTTGATCAGAACCTATGTACAGTACGATGTAAGCATTGCACCTGAGATCGAGGGCCCTCAAAAGCAAGCTACTTCTGTCTTAACAGCCTTTCAGGTTGTTCAGGATGCAGATTTTATTATATATGATAAAAAAGAAATGGAAGTCCTTCCTAATATAGAAGAAGGCGATATTATAGCAGAGAGTCATCTTGTCTTAAAAGGCATAGAGGCCCTTCCCGAAACAGAGGAAGGCGAGATTATAGGAGTTGTTCCCTTATCAATTCCTAATACTGATAAATAAATATAGAAATATTGACCGAATATAGATCTATTTATAAATAGAGATACATAAAAAAAAAATACAATCATTTTACATATAAACAACCCGTTTATGGGTTTTTTTTATTGATATCAATATAGATTCTTACAATCAGGTTGTGTCCATAGTGTAATACTGGAAGGCAATTTTCTATATTATTAAAAAGATATGATGATTGGCATGTATTTGTTGATAATGAATCTCAGTGTTCTTCCACCTCAACACACGTCAAAACGGCATCATTGTATATAATTTTAATATTTTTTCGTTTTGAATGTCCACTAGCTTCAAAGTCTTGATCAAGTGGCACCCATTTACTTTTATTTTTTTTCCATCTTTGATAATGGAAGCATAAGCTCAACATTTGTTTTTCAATTTGATAACGGAAGCACATGAAAGACATTTTAATTCTGCATTCTATTTCTGCATCTGACTTTTGTCTCAGCCTTCATCCATAAGTTCAGATAATAAACTATTTGATAGATTGTTGCATACAAACATTGCTGGGGTTTTGTGTACATTGACACTTGAAAAGAAATCCACAAATATATTCAAGAAAATAAACCAACTCAATCTGACTATTTTTTATCTCGTGCTCATTTTTAATGAATTTTTTACATTATTATATATCTTGCAACGAAATGATTCTGAAATTGTAACATCTGGTGCAATCCATTCATCACTTTTAAAACTAGGTAATGGAATTGGGACTATTTGTCCAAAATTTCTTTTTGTATCAGGAATGTAAATTGATTCATAAAAAAAGATCCCACTATCAGCTAGATCTTTTGCAGTTGTACCTCGATATTGCAGCTGTCCAATATCAGTATGAATAAAATCTAGCACACTTGCTAAAGATCCACTGGGCTCCCATTCATTTATGTTGGATGGATATAAATCTGCAAGAGAAAAATGATCAGATTGGCAAGTTTACTACTAGATATTTATGAATGACAAAAATCTAAGTATAAAAAATATCAATACTCACAGTTGCTTTTTTTGTGATCCTGACGGTTGAATCCTTGCACATTTATCTTTGAATGCATATATACATGTTGGACTAGAATTTCAGAAATAGATATTTCTCCTGATGATGTTCTGAAATCAAAATTCTGGCCTTTCAATAAGATCGAAATGATAGTTTTGACCTTTTGTTTTTTCGAAATGCTCCTCTTGATGATGGATGCATCAAAACCCAAGAGTTTTTTGAATATTTTCTTGGCACCCATAATCCATTATCATCTTTCTTGTTGAATAGAAGCACTGAGTCGATTGAGGAGCACGGCTTCCTTGATGGCGCCATTTGTAATGTGCATGGAAAAATCTGAAACACGGAACTATGAATCTGAAAATTTGTGTAGACAAAAAGCCATGAATCTGAGAAAATGTGTTGGCATAAATTTGAAACACTGATCTATTTGGCACCACGAATTAACTATGATTTAATGGTACATCGATTTTCTCATCTCAACCATTTGTCATATTCATTTTCAATATTTTTGGGTCTCTTTGGGAAGTGATGAGCTGGAAGGGCAGGCCTCATCAACCAATAGCATTTTCACATGCTGCCCGATGAAAGAACAATATATTTTAAAAGTTTTTATTTTATTTATATTTGGAAAATTCTACGTTACGTAGAACCTCGATTTCAAGATTTCAATTGGTTCACGTGGCAACGAAAATAAGAAAAAAAAATAAAAAAGCATCTTTTTCAAAGGCCCTCTTCGGACTCTAAGTTTCTCTAATGAAGATAAGACTAAACTGTCTAGTGTAAATTGTACAGTAAGCAGCATGCTCGAATGATGTTGTAGTTTATATTGGATTCTATAGAAGAAGGGCTCCATTTCGAGTGGTACCATTCGAATGTCAAAAGTGTCGATTCAAGTTGAGTTTAGTTGACCGGTTGACTTGTTGATAATGAGTCACGAGGCCCGAACTTGAATATTTTCAAGTGTCAAGTCAACTTTTGCTCTACTTCGAATGTTTTTATTTATGCACACTGTCTCGAATGTGCATGTAAAACTGTAGACTGTCTCGAATAATAGTTCACTTATGCAGACTACTAGTAGAGAGTGAATACATACTTTGTACTGGAGTACTCAGAAGATGAGATGAGTAAGAGTAAGATTAAACTCCAACATTACACATTTGGCTATGTAATCTATAGTTGTTTCTATAGTACATATGATTTACTTTCTACCATACCTATGTTGGTGCTAACATTTTGAAGGGTATCTACCTTCAGTGCTCTATTGCTTCTTCTTCTTATGCTATAAAAGACTGGTAAGCTATCTTTCACTACTTTTTAGGCATTCAATTGTTGTTTTGATTGGTTGTTGTGATCCCACTAGTGATTTTGTACATGGAAAGAACAATGTTTTTACAATTTGATGATGTTTTGCTCAACGCTGAGCTACTACTATTGTTTTCACATGTACATGATACATTTAAGGGTAGTTTGCATATGAATGTCCTAAGCTAACCTTTATGAGAAGCAACAAAACTTATTCCCATTGTGATTCGACATACCATGTTTTGACTCAAACGTTCATGTAAAATATGGATATGCTCAAGATGAATGACAACGATATGGGACCAGTTTTGCTTAAGTAGATGTTTGTAAGGGTTAGTATGGGATGGACGTGCCCTAATACCTATGTACTTGTCCTTGTCAGTCATGGTCTTAATGTTTTTGCCCGTGTAGGTGTTCAACCCATCTAAATAGGTTCTTGTATGGTATATGCTTGGAAAGCATGGATATGCTTTGGGGTATTGACAATAGTTATTGACCAAGCTTCTTTCAATAAATGCACTTTACCCGTGATTTGTCCTTCTTGCCTTCAATGAAGTTGTAGTACCTACTTCTTTGGATCTAAACTTATAATTTCCAACCATGTTGACTTGCCTTTGCCTTGTCCTTTGATGAATAATGCCCCCTCATCTTGCTTGATGTTGTCCTCATATTGGCATTCTATACTCTTCGAAAACTAGAACACCTTGCAAGCTCTCCAAAGATGGTAGATCTTTTTTAATGGCATTGGTTTGGACTAGGTTATCATAAACACTTACAAATCCATTTAGGATCCGCTGTTGTGAATTTTTTTCCATTTTTAGACAAGCAAATTCTGAAAATATATATTAACTCGATTTTCTACACTATGTACATTGATTTCCTTTGGATATAAGCAAGAACTAAGTGTTCTTAACATCATTTGTTGTCTACAGGCCGTACTTCACACGTGTGTGTGGTGGACATCACTTTTGGTTAGTGATTTTGGGTTGCCCGTGCTTGATGCAGTGTGGAATGGTGGCAGGTAACAGCTGGGCGTCTTAAAACTTGCTTCGCTTTATGGTACTCTGTATGATATGAAAATTTCCTCTCTTTGATTGCATCTCCAACACACTCAAGCTCACCATTAAGTGCTTTGATCCTCATGACATAGGAATTTGTCGATTTCACTTCATGTTGATAGCTTTTATTGATTTGGCTCCTTAATGTAAGCATCCTTGAGGCACTCTTGGACTCATAAGTATATTGTGACATTTTTCAAGCCTTCTATTTTATAGTAGAACTTCTCAAATCCTTGTGAAGCTCATTAGACACATTCATTTTGATGATGTGTAGAGCTTGTCTAGCTTTCTTGTCAAATCTCAAGTCTTGCTCCTTGAGGTCTATCATCATCGCCACTCACTATATTCATCAAGTCCTATATCACAAGTAAATACTCCATCTTAATCTTCTACATAATTAGAAGAAGTCCACCTCTTATTACTCTCCAAGACTATGCTACCATGAATTGCCATTTGACTAGGATGTGAAAAACTAGCTCAAACTTGACGAATGAAATGCAAAAGCCCTAGTCTTGTGCTCATAAAAGCACTATATATGTGTATAAGACATATTTTAGACACTCATGAGAGATCACAAAAGATTAAGAAGAGACGAATTGGCAAACCTTTTGCTCACTTGGCAAATCTATGAACAATGGTAACAATATAATGTAGCAATTTAGGCTCAAGACACTACCAAATGGAAACCAAACTTGGGTCAAAATTTTTACTAATGCAAAATGGCTTAAAAGAACTTTAAGCAGTATTAAAATAGGATCAAGCCTATTTAAAATCATGATCCTATATGATAGTAGCTTGATGTTGAAAATTGTGAGGAATGCACCAAAATTGCCTTTCTAGCATCACCCTTTGGATATTGACTTCAATCTTGCTCAAAAATGAATAATCTCGACTGTAGAAAGATCAGTAGCCTAAGGTTTGATACCATGTGAAGTTTTTATGCATGAAGGGACATACCTAAATATGTCAAGACCAATTGACTACAATATGATCTACTACATTGCAGTTTGACGTTGTGATTACTCATGATTGGTGACAAATTTGAGTGGGCAAGCAATCGTAGGTGGGAGTAAGACATGGTATGCCAGTTATGGTCAAGTAAAATATTTTCTCCATAAGGTTGAAGTTTTGAAATTTAAACAAAGGTGAAACTTAGAGAGATCTGCCACATTTAGGATCGGCAAATGGAATTGCCAGATAGGTCTTGGTGGCTGAAGAGTTTAGACTCCAAGCAACACGAGGAACATCTTCTACATCTCAAGTTGGAGAGGATGAAGGTATGTTCTCAAAAGGCAAGTTTAACGACAAAGGCAAAAGCAAATGGTCAACAGGGTAAGATCAAGGTGAGCCTTCTACTTTTGTTTGCAAGAAGAAAAATATATCCAAGCTAAAATGTTTCTATTGTGGATTCAAAGGACATTTTGCTAATGATTGCTTCAAGAAGAAGAGAGATCAAGGTGAGAAGCAAACCAATCTAACTCTCGATGAAGATGGTGTTGATGAACAAATTTCAAATGATGCTTTTGTTATGTTATCTTGCTTGTTGAATAATAATGGAGATATTGATCCTTGGTGGATTGATAGTGGAGCTACCTCACATATGACATTTCATGAGGAGTATTATTCATCATTGATGGCACAAGAAGGTGATCTACATGGCCAATGATGGTGAGTGTGCAATCAAAGGGATTGGCACTATTCCTATTTCCCTCTCTTTTAATAGGAATGCGAATTCGAAGGATGTTTTGTTCATTCCATCTATCACTAAGAATCTTCTTAGTGAGAGTCAAATGCTTGACAGGAGATCAAAGTGGAGTTTGTTGGTGATGCTTGTTTGATCAAGGAGGATGAATTGATTGAAAAAGGGAAGAGACAAGGTAAATTGTTCAAACTTGATGCTTGTGTTGTTGCTAACCAAATTGGATGTATGGCAAAGGAGCAATTGTCAATGCAAGAGGTATGGCACAAGAGATTGGGGAATCTCAGCTACAAGTCATTGGAGGTGATGGAAAAGAGGCAAGTTGTTTTTGGTCTTCCCAAATCTCTAACTAGCATGAATCATGTTTGTGAGCAATGTGCTTTATCAAAGTCACATAGGTTATCTTACAAGAGATCTACATCAAGATCAAGTAAGCCTTTTTAACTTGTGCATTCGAATATTCATGGTGTTACTACAATTAGCAATGGAGGTGCTAAGATCTATGTGACTTTTATTGACGATATTAGTATATTTTGTTGGGTGTATCTACTAAAGAGAAAAGATGGGGTGTTTGATGTCTTTGTCAAGTTCAATTGCAAGGGAGGTCCAATTTTCTACCAAGATCAAGCGTTTGAGGAGTGAAAATGGTGCTGAGTACATTTCTACCAAGTTCAAAGCATTTTGTGATGCAAATGGGATCAAGAGGGAGTACACAAGCCCAAGGACACCACAACAAAATAAAGTGGCCGAGAGGAAAACTAGAACCTTTTGAAAAGGAGCCAAAGCCATGAGGTTAGGTGCAAATCTTCCTAAATCTTCTAAAGTAACACTTAGTTTTCTTCACACAAATACTCTTCTGATATCCTTCACAAACAGCTATCATCCAAGTTGTGGTAGGTCGTAGTAGGGGAGACACAACGAGAGAGAGAGAGAGATAGAGTAGGAAAGAGAGAAGGCAGGAAGAGTGGGATTTAGGTCTATGTAATCTTCCCTTATATAGAGAAGTCATTACACATGAATGCACTGAGTGTTTGAAGGTGCTCACCGTCCGATCGTATCCCTATAATGTGCACAGATCATAGTCGTCCAAAGGAAAGCAAGTTTCCCTCCAACAAGACCATTTAAAAAAAAAAACTTCCATAAGGGGTCCTATTTCCAAGTTTGGCAAGGTAGAATATTTTAGTTGGTTCGGTACCATAAGGGAGAACCCATTTCATGATGGTTTAAAACATATATATTGTGTAGTAACCATAGAATAGAGCCCATGAGAGAGAGAGAGAGAGAGAGAGAGAGAGAGAGAGAGAGAGAGAGAGAGAGAGAGAGAGAGAGAGAGAGAGAGAGAGAGAGAGAGAGAGAGAGAGAGTAGGTGTGCCATATGGGGGAAGTAGGAGTGACATAAGGAAAGAAAGAGAGGAGAGTGGTGAGCAGGCCTGTATTTTGTTTTGGGGGCCCCTATCCAACGGATGGATAATATGTCATGCATCATACTCCATGCTTAAAAGATTTTATTTCACATTTTTTAACTAAAAAATGTTCATGTGAGAAGATGCACCCATGCAACCATGGGTGCATCCTCTTACCCAATTCCACATTTTTTAACTAAAAAATGTTCATGTGGGAGGATGCACCCATGGATGCATACTCCTACCCCATGCATAGGCAGAAATGCAAATATATTTATATATATAGATTTTGTGTGTGTGTATACATATGTATATGTATATATACATAACACACACACACACACACACATATATATCTATATATATATATATATATATATATATATATATATATATATATATATATATATATATATATATATATATATATATATATATATATATATATATATATTATACACACACCTCAGTAAGTTTGAGGTCATTTATTTCGATGATATACTCATTTCCAGTAAGATGTTAGGTGAACATGTCCCACCATTATGTATATACATATATACATATATATATACCAGTTGCTTATGCCTGTCGATGACGGGCAATGGACACTTACCCACAAAACGTGTTTATATATTTTTGGAGGCTGTGGATTTTTTGCCATTATTTTAGACCCTATTTAGCTTTTCCTATTGCAAATAAGTGATATTTTTTGTCGGCAAAGCGTGACATTTTTTACGGCACCTCGCACGTTTTCTCTCTAAAATAGGTATATACTATATAGATATATATATACCTCGATAAGTTTGAGGTCATTTATTAAGATGATATATGGAGGGTGTTATAGGTCTTACAAGATCACATATCAAAGTCTAGGTTCCCAAAGCATGCGACTAAATACCTTGGGCATTTATCTTTGAATAAGAAGTGAAAATCGATCTACGAAAGGTAGAAATTGCCCTACCTTGGTGTTCAAAGTTTCTAAGGTGGCTCGCTCCTTGCTAACGCAAATTGTCAATGATGGATTATTTTCAATGCCTATGGGAGAAGTGAGGGCAAGAAGAAGCCTTAATAGTACTTTGAATACTTTATATGAGACTAGTAATATTTTTTGTAAAGGTAGAGCATTTCTAAAAATGAAATATTGTGTCAAATAAAGTATTTGTGTTAAATAATATATTTATATTGGTGGAACACATGAGCCTAAGAAAAACATTCTATACAAATGTCAATATGGGCATGGTGCAAGGTATCCCAGATTTTGAAGAGAGCCATTCCTCTACACTTCAACTAAGCAATTGCTATGTAAAATTGGTCAACAAGCTAAGGCTCTCTCTGGAGAATTATAACATTCATCAACTACAATGCCAACCTAATCTGCACAAACAAAACCATTGTAGCTCCAAGCCATATCCATTAACACAGTAATAAAAGATATCTCAACAATCTATATTTGTTGGCCAAATGAACTTTTCGTGCACATGGCATGAATTAACTTTTCATTCCAACTACAGAATCCAAGTCAAGATTGGAAGTAGTTAGGCAAATGAGGCTGCTTATAACTTGTCCATTTTCATTTCCATCTCCTTCCTTGCAATAATCCTTATTTGTCAAATTTAGACTTCGATTAAAAGATATTGCAACTTACAAGATATAAAACTTTTTCAATGAAACATCATATTTTATGACATGAAAATTTCTCCATACTTTTTTTCCCCCCCAAACAATGTTGTATTTGGCCTAAATTCTATGTTTCAAACTCTTGTGCTAACTCTTTCTTATTTTTATACAATTGATTGCTCATTGCAATCTATTAGAATAAGGTCACTTCCATATACAATAACAAAAGTATTGCCACTTGCTTTTTTTTTAACATGGAGTGCCACATCTAGATTGATGAGAAATAGTTTGTTGAGACGTTCGTTTCTTTTTGGTACATGCTCTAGGCACTCACTCAAGACAAAATGCAGCCTTCTTCCAAATTTTCTTTGCCCTTGTCTACAAAACCTTGTGGCTTGTCTATTTCGATCTCATTATCAATCTAACGATTCAGAAAATTGTTGTTGACATTCATTTGATCTTGTCATTCAAAGTGATGTTTCTTCTAATACATGCGTAAATTTCTCATAAAAACTGCGCCTTCCTTTTCATCGTACCTTTCAAAGCTTCAAAAGATGAACGGCTATTAACACATCATATTCACAAAAAGAACTAAGAAGAAACTCTATCATTAGATATTAATCTCTATGTTTCTTTTTGTTACTCCATTTTAATGTGCAGTTTAAAATCCCAATTGACTCTTGATAGCACAAGATTTGAAATTTTTTTCACAAGATATTACTTCCACCATTATCTGATCTTGAAGTTGTAAATTTATTATCATTGACTCTCAAAAACTTTACATTGTTTAAATCAAAAGAAAACATAATCAAACTTCCAAAGAAACACGTAGTTCTTTTTTGAAGAATCATCAACAAGGTCGTGAAATAAGATATGTTAACTACAGAACTTGTTTGAATAACACTACAAATATTAAAATGTACGACCTTTATAGATCCTTAGGGTTTCTTTTGAAAACCTTTTTTTGTTGTACTTGATGCCAAGTATAATTACTTCACATGACTGAAAATTGGGATCTTAAACATCAAATCAAAAAGACCAACATCTTCAAGAATTGCAAGCTTTGAAGCTTCAAAGTTGTAGAACCTTAGTGCCATGGATTAGAGATAGATTTTGTCTGCATAAATGAACTAAAACTGTCACTCTGCAAAAATGAGCTAAAACTGCCACAGGCGACAGTGTCGGCTTTTTGCGAAAAAGGCGACAATATCATAAAATCTCATTTTCTTAATATTGGGGTAGCCCCACACTTTGCCAGAGTCATTATCTTAACATTTGAGGCACTTTGAAGAATGCGAAAAGCGGGTTGCCGACAAGGCCGACAAGACCGGTCAGAAGATCGTGCGCTGCCGATACTGTCTCGTCGAGTTTGCTGCATCCCTTACTCGCCTTAAAGGCCATCTGCTCGGTGCACGTGCCAAAAATGGTGCCACCTTGAATGCTGCCCCTTGTGGTAGCATGACCGTCCCCGACAGGCAGCGACTACTGGACACCTACGGGCCGCGGCTCGTGGCAGGGGAGAACACCATTTCGGAGGGCATTCTTCGATTTTGCACCGCTCCTTATGTGGCTGACCCAGAGTTGCTGCCTGCTTGGCTGGCACGCACGAGGAGAAGGAGTGCATCCTCCTCCAGTTCCTTTGCCCCTCAGACAGTTCCGCCTCACGCAGCCCCATCTGCTCAGATTCCGGTGGATCCCGTCCCATCGCGTCCGCCAGTTGCCACTGCGGTTCCACCACCACCCACTGTTGCTCGCACTCCACCAGTCTACGACTTTCTCATGGACTCTCCGCCACCCGAGCAGGCTGCTATTACTTGGGCCTTTGAGGATGTGGAAGAGATCCGTTCTTCCTTCCCTTCCCATCCGGATGACCTCCTCAGCCAGCCAGCAGTTTTCGTACCCCATGCCAGATGTTGCCCCTCCACCAGTGCACCCCACCTATGCTACTGCACCCATCCCTGCCAGTGCATCCCACTCTCTCCATTCCACGTCTACAGCCGATGCATCCACCAGTGCCCAGCCTATTGCGTCATCGTCCATTCTCGTCACGGTTGGTGCACCGTGCTGGAGGTCCACCACCCGTTGCCCACCAGGGAGAGCCCTTGTGCAGCAGCATCAACCGTACATGGACAGAGAGGCCACACAGGTCGTGGCCAGTCTGATTTACGAGCTGAACCTACCCTTTGCCATCGCCGACTCTGAGCCCTTCAGAAGGGCCTTCCGCCTTGCATAGTCTGTCAGCCCTAGCTGGAGAGTCCCTAGTTCAGAGGTTGTCCACACACACATGTTGAGGGATAGGGTTGAGTCCTTGTCTAGAGAGATGGAGCCTCTGCGTCGGCACTGGGACACTTACGGTTGCAGCATCATCCGATGGCTGGACTGATGTTAGGAGGAGGCCGATCCTCAACATACTGGTCTCCAGCTGCATGGGCACACAGTTTTTGAGGGCAGTGGATTGCAGCAGGGGGGAGAGTCATATTTGCAGAGTTCATGTTTGATGTCATCAGGTCTTTCATCCTAGCCATAGGCCCACAACATGTCGTCACGGTGGTGACGGACAATGCCACGAATTGCATTCAGATGGGTGTACTGCTAGAGGCCAAGTTCCCTTATATTGTTCATACCCCTTGTGCAGCGCACGACATAGACCTTTTGATGGGGGACATAGGAGCACTTCCCTGGGTTAGAGCCATCGTCCGGGAGGCCCTCTTCCTGGTGACCTTTGTCACCAGAAAGAGGCGTGTTCTTGCCATGTTCCGGGTATTCAGCCATCTGGACCTCCGTAAGCCAGCCCCCGCATTTGACTTGGTGGTCATCGACCGTCTTATCAGGTGTAGGGCGCAGCTTCTACAGATGGTTGCCAGTGATCTTTGGCATGCCAGTACGTTTCAGCACACTGAGGATGGGGAGCACTTCTCTTCCACGGTGAGGGGAGACCAGTTCTGGAGGGATGCACAGACATTGTCAGGACTGCTTCGACCACTCTACATTGTGCTCCGCATGGCTGACAACGAGGGGTCGACACTTGGACTGGTGTATGAGCTCATGGACCGGATTGGACAGTTCCTGCAGCTGCCCATCTTGCAGCCAGAGAGGTAAGCGGTACAGTGTTGTGATTGTTCTTTATCTTTTCTAGTTTGTATTTTTTGTGAATGTTACGGTTTTTCGTAATGCCCTAAACCACATGCCTCTCAACTGCAGGATGACAGAGCTGAAGTTCATATGGGAGACGCGGTGGAACTACTTCCACAGGAGTATCCACAGTGTTGCACACATGCTGCATCCCCTCTTCCTCTCTCCGACACAGATCGCAGACAGGGAACTCGAGGCCGATTGGCTTCAGTACATTCACAAGGTGGGTCCACACATAGGTTTGGATCCTATCAGGCTCATGGAGGAGCTCACTGCATTTCGTTTCGGCATGGGCACGTTTGGTCACCCGGCTGCTCAAGATCCAGAGAGGAGGCAGCTCCCCATTACTTGGTGGACCATGTTAAGCAGCACCTATCCATCCATACAGCGTCTTGCACTGCGGGTCCTTTCACAGGTATGCATCTCATCTCATCCTCCCCTGCTGTGTTTCGTTGACGTTCCACTCGTGCACGTGTGCTGAACCATTTCATTGCACGTACCACAGGACTGCGCTGCCTCCGTGTGTGAGCGTAATTGGAACACATGGGCACTCATTCACACGAGGAGAAAAAACAGGCTATCAGTGAGTCAGTTGGAGCGGTTGGTGTTCTGTAGCACCAACACACGTCTCGCCAGGAGACTGCCGACCATTACGAGCACATTGCAAGTGAAAAACTATTCTCCCATTGCATGTTGGTTTACGTCTCACTAAAATGTAGGTTTCAATTTTTGATCGAGTTGTTTTCCTGACAAGCTCAATTTTGGTCTTGCAGACGAAGATATCAGATTTGGAGCGCCAGGTCGACTTGCCTACGGACAGCACCCATCCCATGCCTATAGATGACCTGGGCACACAGTTGATGCAGAGAGAGAGAGAGAGGGAGCTTGCCGAGATGAGAGAGAGAGAGAGAGCTTGGGCTTGAGCACAGAGAGCCTCCATTGTATGAGGCAGATGAGCCAGTGTCAGAGGATGAGCATGACGAGGATGAGCCCATTCGGGTTGTGTTTGCCAGACCAGAGAGGGATGAGGCAGATTATACAGGTACAGGGCACAAGCCACGGGCAGGGGTCACAGGTGCATCACGTGGCAGAGGCGGGACACATGGCACAAGTTATACCGGCAGATAGGCAGGGCACACAGGGGGGGCCAGTGGCATACCTACCTATGTCGACATGATGGAGGAGGCTCTTGATAGAGGGCAGAGTGGTTTAGATGCCGGTCCCGCAGATGTTTGGATGCGTGCAGCACAGATTCATGGCCGTTACTATGACAACACACCAGAGGAGGCACCAGATGACTTTGATTGCACAGATTGGGAGGCCATGCAGGGTCTACAGGGTGCACATGATGAGGCACGAGATGATTCAGAGGTTGGTGCACATGATGATTTAGTGGATGGTGCATAGGATGAGGCCCAGAGCCCAGAGCATTTGTATTCAGATGCCCAGTTGGACGACCTGATTGCCACATTTGATTCAGAGGCCCAGCAGATGCCGAGTGTCAGGGCACCCCCTTCATCTCTTGCCAGCATGCCATACACAAAGTTCCAGCCAGAGCAGCCGCACGAGGTGCCCACAGTTCCTCCAGCTCCTCAGAGGATATATGTGCGCCGCACAGCTCCTCCAGTGCCACCGACGCCATTCAGGCCTGTAGCCCCTCCATCGACGTCCACTTCTGCAGCACCAGGTCTCCATGGCAGGCCACCATCTGTGCCCAGGTTTTCTCTCGCAGCGCCCACATCCACAGTGGCTCCTCCAGGTGCTCCTCTAGTGGCAGCACCCACTCCACGTCCTCCTTCTTTGGCAGCACTCACTCCACTGGCACCCCCTTTGGCAGCACCCAGGATGTACCAGTACCGGCCACCGCAACGCCCCTTTCAGTACATATATCGCCGCTGTATTTGCCTCCTTCACAGCCAGTCCCTCCACCAGTAGCAGCCCCACGTGCACACACTCCAGGAGCTCATCATCCTCGCTCAGCTGCACAGGGAGTTCCGTCTTTTGCTTCCCTATCCCATCCGGTCTCAGCTTGGGCCCAGCCCAACCAGCCAGGTGATTTGCATGGGGGTGACGAGGCATTGACAGCTCCTCTTGTCCGCAAGAGACCAGAAAGGCCCAAGGGTGCACCGAACAAGAAAGGCAAGGCACAGAAACTGCCAGGGAGGAGAGGACGACCACGCAGGGCTCCAAGTACAGCTAGAGGTGCAACATTATAACGAGATGGAGCAGGTGTTGTTGGTTTGGCTTGTTTGGGGGCTGATGCGGAGGCAGATTGGGATGATGCTAGTGACGAGTCCTCCTCTTCTGATACACAGCCCATGCTAGCTCTAGACAAGCACAAATATCGACTGCGAGAGTCAGCTCGAGGCCCTGAGTTGTCTCCAGAGCATTCGTCTGAGTTAGAGCCAGAGCATTGATTGTGGCTCTGTTGTTTTATTTTTAATAGTTTCATATCATGTTCCGTGTTTGGCGAGCAGTGGTCGAACACTGTATTCAGACCATTTTCCATATTATATTCAGTGTTGGACGTATTCTATTCACTGCACAATGTGTATTTGTCAATTTGTAATTGTGTAAAACTGTAAATGGTGTGTGCGTGTTTTCAATTAGTTTTCACAGAGACTGAGAGCATATGTAGAACACAGAAATACAACCCCCCTGATAGCATTTCATAAACACATACATCAGATTGCAATACACAGGGCACGCATTGCACAAAAAACACACCATACATTAATTCATCAGATATATCAAAATAACAATACTATTCCCGCCACATACGGCTGGAGCTATCTTTTAAACTATGCTAGACACTAAATGCTGCCTCATCTACTGATGAACATTACATAACAATAGTCAGCCACATACGGGTAGACCCCATCTATGCTAAACATTCCTATGGATCTTCCACTGACTCCTCGCCCTCGTCAGGAGCATTATTATGTCGCTCTCGCTCTGCCTCCCGGTTAGCCCGAGCTGCCTCATGGTCAGCCCGACTGCGGGCAGCCCTTTCCCTGACCATGATGAGCTTTCGTCGTGTGAAGTTCATTCCGATCTGCTCATCCAAATCTAGCTCGACAGCGGGAGCAGGGGTAGGGATCTGTAGCTCTGGGTGTCTCTCCCGAGTTTGTCGCAGCATCTCTGCAATGTTTGTCTCTTGCTTCCGATGCCTTTCGTTGTGCCTTCGGACATCTTCCTTGAGCTTCCTCCTGGCTTCGCCCTCAGGCCTTGGTGGTATGCGCTCTGCCATCTCACGACACCCTGTTTCTCGAACTGGCTCTCACAATGCCTCTCACAGTAGCTCTCAAAATGTCTCTCACAGCCTCTCACTGGCTCTCACAGCCTCGTGAGTGCCTATTTAACCCCACACCCTGTTCTCCCATGTGCAATTGTTGATGATCCCTCCATGTGCCCTTGTACCTGTCTCCATTACTTGTGATGTGCTATTGTACTTGCTCCATGTACTTGTACCACATGCTGCACTCCGATTGGGTCTGTGGTCTGCTCCCCCACAGTGCCCATGTGACGGTGTACCTGTCCGGATTTGTCCCATGTGCCTCTATACCTGCCCCCATGTGATGCTCCCCCCCGTGTTGGTCTCCCATTGGCCCCATGGTCTGCTCACCCATAGTGCCCATGTGCCTCTATACTTGCCCCCATGTGATGCTACCCCCCTGTGTTGGTCTCCCATTGGCCCCTCAATCTGCTCACTCGCAGTGCCCATGTGCCACTGCACCAGTTCCCTGCATCATGTACTATACCCTCTTTTTTTACACCGAGAACCCCTTTTTTTTACTTTTTTTTGTCCTTTTTTGACAGTTGATATGCAATTTTTTTTTTAAAATATATATATATTAAAAATGGTACCGCCCTGGTACCGCGGGTCTGAGGGCGGTACCATACCAGCGGTACCACGGGGTACTATGGTGTGTGTGTGTGTATATATATATATATATATATATATATATATATAGGTCATAGTACCTCGTGGTACCGCTGGTATGGTACCGCCGGTACCATATCAGTGGTACCGCTGGTACAGTACCGCCCTGGGATCCGCGGTACCAGGGCGGTACCATTTTTAATATTTTTTTATTTTTTAATATATTTGTAATAATTTTTTTTTGCATATTAACTACCAAAAAAGGACAAAAAAAAGTAAAAAAAAGGGGTTCTGGGTGTAAAAAAAGAGGGTACAGTACATGGTGCAGGGGACTGTTGTAGTGGCACATGGGCACTGCGAGTGAGCAGACTGAGGGGCCAATGGGAGACCAACACAGGGGGTAGCATCACATGGGGGCAAGTACAGAGGCACATGGGCATTGTGGGTGAGCAGACCATGGGCCCAATGGGAGACCAACACAGGGGGGAGCATCACATGGGGACAGGTACAGAGGCACATGGAGGGATGATGGGGATCCACATGGCCGATCAGGCTGTGGGGATAAATAGGCACTCACAATGCCATTGTGGTCGGCATTTTCAGAGGCTGTGAGAGGGCTAGTGATAGACGATGAGAGAGCAAGCGAGAGCCGGTGACAAACTGTGAGAGGCTGTTTGAGTGCCAGGGTGCTATGAGAGGGTGTTCGAGGAGCAGGGTGTTGTGAGGAGAAGGTCGATCGAGATGGCAGAGAGCATACCACCGAAGCCCGAGGGAGAAGCCAGGAGGAAGCTCGAGGAAGATATCCGAAGACACAACGAGAGGCATCGGAAGCAAGAGGTAGGTATCCGAGAGATGCTGCGACAGACTCGACAGAGAAATCCGGAACCGGAGCCACCTGCCCCCGCCGTGGATCTTGTCCCCGCTGTCGAGCTGGATTTGGATGAGCAGATCGGAATGAATTTCACACGACGGTAGCTCATCATGGTCAGGGAAAGGGCGGCCAGACGTTGGGCTAACCAGGAGGCAGCTCGGGCTAACCGGGAGGCAGAGCAAGAGCGACAAAGCAATGCACCAGACGAGGGCGAGGAGTTGGTGGAGGATCAGTGAGGGATGTTTAGAATAGATGAGGTCCAGCCGTATGTGGCGGACTGTTGCTATGTAGTTTTCGACAGTTTATGGTGCAGCAAATAACTAGATGGCTGCTTAAAAAAATGACAGTATATGTGATGTTATCCTGATACAACGGTTGAATATATACATAGTTGTTTTTTGTGCAACGCGAGCCTGGTCATGTAAGATGCAATGTCTGTAATTTTTTTAAATGCAGATGTATTACATGTGTTTATGAAATGTCGTTTGGGGTGTAGGGGTGATTGTTGTGCTCATGATGTAGGTGCATATATGTGAAGCTAGCATTCACTTCAAAGGAAATTAAATGAAAATAGGATTCAGACACGCACATAGAATTCTTCGACATAAAATAAAGCATCACATGTACAGAGCGACACACGCACAATGTGCAGCAAATAATGTAGGCCAAACACTGTATATAATGTGAAAAATCATCTGAGTACAATGGTAGACTGTCTGCTAGAGACAAACTACTGAAACTATAACAACAGAGCCACAATCAATGCTCTGGTTCTGACTCAAACGAATGCTCTAGAGACAACTCAGGGCCCCGAGCTGACTCTCGCAGCCGATATCTCTGCCTGTCTGGAACTGGCATGGACTGTGTATCCGAGGGGGAAGACTCGTCATCCTCATCCTCCCAATCAGCCTCCGCATCAGCCTCCAAGCAGGCCAAACCAACAACACCTGCTCCAACTGGCTGTGATACTGCACCTCTACCTGTACCTGGAGCCCTGCGTGGTCATCCTCTCCTCCTTGGCAGCTTCTGTGCCTTGCCTTTCTTGTTCGGTGCACCCTTGGGCCTGCCTGGTCTCTTGCGGACAAGAGGAGCTGTCAATGCCTCATCACCCCCATGCAAATCACCTGGCTGGCTAGGCTGGGCCCAAGCTGAGGCCGGCTGGGATAGGGAAGCAAAAGAGGGAACTCCCTGTGCAACTGAGCAAGGAGGATGAGCTCGTGGAGTGTGTGCCCGTGGGGCTGCTGCAGGTGGAGGAACTGGCTGTGCAGGAGGCGAGTACAGTGGCGATATGTACTGAAAGGGACGCTGTGGTGGCTGGTACTGGTACATCCTGGGTGCTGCCAAAGGAGGAGGATGTGACGTGGGTGCTGCAACTGGAGGAGCCACTGTGGATGTGGGCGCTGCAAGAGAGAACCTGGGCACAGATGGTGGCATGCCATGGAGACTTGGTGCTGCAGAAGTGGACGGCGATGGAGGGGCTGCAGGCCTAAATGGCATCGGTGGCACTGGAGGAGCTGTGCGACGCACATACACCCTCTGAGGAGCTGGAGAAACTGTAGGCACCTCGTGTGGCTGCTCTGGCTGGGACTCTGTGTACGACATGCTGGCAAGAGATGATGGGGACGCCCTGACACTCGGCATCTACTGGGCCTCTGAATCCAATGTGGCAACCAAGTCGGCCAGCTGGGCGTCCGAATACAAATGCTTTGGGCTCTGGGACTCATCCTGTGCACCAGCCTCTAAATCATCCTGTGCACCGACCTCTGAATCAACCCAAGCCTCATCCCGTGCCTCATCATGTGCACCCTGTAGACCCTGCATGGCCTCCCAATCTGTGCAATGAAAGTCATCAGGTGCCTCCTCTGGTGTGTTGTCGTAGTAACGGCCATGACTCTGTGATGCACGCATCCAAACATCTGCGGAACCGGCATCTAGACCACTCTGCCCTCTATCAAGAGCCTCCTCCATCATGTCGACATAGGTAGGTATGCCACTGCCCCCCCCCCCGTGTGCCCTGCCTGTCTGCCGGTATAACCTGTGCCATGTGTCTCACCTCTTCCACGTGATGCACCTATGACCCTTGCTCGTGGCGTGTGCCCTGCACCTGTATAATCTGCCTCATCCCTCTCTGGTCTGGCAAACACAACCCGAATGGGCTCATCCTCATCAATCTCATCCTCTGACACTGGCTCATCTGCCTCATACAATGGGGGCTCTCTGTGCTCAAGCCCAAGCTCTCTCTCTCTCTCATCTCGGCAAGCTCCCTCTCTCTCTCTGCCATCAACTGTGTGCCCAGGTCATCTACAGGCATGGGATGGGTGCTGTCCGTAGGCAAGTCAACCTGGCGCTCCAAATCGGATATCTTCGTCTGCAAGATTTAAAATTTGCATGTCAGAGAGACAACTTTATCAAGAAATAAAACCAACATACCAGGAGTCAACTAACATGCTATGAAAGATTAGCTTATCACCTGCAATGCGCTCGTAATGGTCGGAAGCCTCCTGGCGAGATGTGCGTTTGTGCTACAAAACACCAACCGCTCCAACTGACTCACTGACAACCGGTTTCTTCTCCTCGTGTGAATGAGTGCCCATGTGCTCCAATTACGCTCACACACGGAGACAGCACAGTCCTGTGGTGCGTGCATTGAAATACTTCAGCACATTGTGGCAGAGGTAAAACTTCAACGAAACACAAAAAATGGAGGACAAAATGAGATACATACCTGAGAAAGGACACGCAGTGCAAGACGCTGTGTAGATGGGTATGTGCTACCGAACATGGTCCACCAGGTAATGGGTAGCTGCCTCCTCTCTGGATCCTGGGCAGCCGGGTGGCCGAATGTGCCCATGCCGAAACGAAATGCAGCGAGCTCCTCCATGAGCCTGATAGGATCCAAACCTATGTGTGGACCCACCCTGTGAATGTACTGAAGCCAATCGGCCTCGAGCTCCCTGTCTGCGATCTGTGTCGGAGAGAGGAAGAGGGGATGCAACATGTGTGCAACGCTGTGGATACTTCTGTGGAAGTAGTTCCACCTCATCTCCCATATGAACTTCAGCTCTGTCATCCTGCAGGTGAGGGGCATGTGTTTTAGAGCATTACGAAAAAGCTTAACTTTGACAGAAAAACAAACTAGCAAGTACTGAAAAGATAAAGGTCAATTGCAACACTGTATCGCTTACCTCTCTGGCTGCAAGATGGGCAGCTGCAGGAACTGTCCAATCCGGTCCATGAGCTCATACACCAGTCCAAGTGTCGACCCCTCGCTGTCAGCCATGCGGAGCACAATGTAGAGTCGTCGAAGCAGTTCTGACAATGTCTGTGCATCCCTCCAGAACTGGTCTCCCCTCACCGTGGAAGAAAAGTGCTCCCCATCCTCAGTGTGCGAAAATATACTGGCACCCCAAAGATCACTGGCAACCATCTGTAGAAGTTGGGCCCTGCACTTGATCAAACGGTCGATGACCACCAAGTCGAATGCAAAGCGCGTGGGGGCTGGCTTACGGAGGTCTAGATGGCTGAACACCCGGAACATGGCAGAAACACGCCTCTTTCTGGTGACAAAAGTCACCAGGAAGAGGGCCTCCCGGACGATGGCTCTAACCCAGGGAAGTGCTCCAATGTCCCCCATCAGAAGGTCTATGTCGTGGGCTGCACATGAGGTATGAACAATATGAGGGAACTCGACCTCTAGCAGTACACCCATCTGAATGCAGTTCGTGGCATTGTCCGTCACCACCGTGACGACATGTTGTGGGCCTATGGCTAGGATGGAAGACCTGATGACATCAAACATGAACTCTGCAGATATGACTCTCCCCCCCTACTGCAATCCACTGCCCTCAAAAACTGTGTGCCCATGCAGCTGGAGACCAGTATGTTGAGGATCGGCCTCCTCCTGACATCAGTCCAACCATCGGACATGATGCTGCAACCGTAAGTGGCCCAGTGTCGACGTAGAGGCTCCATCTCTCTAGACAAGGACTCGACCCTATCCCTCAGCATGTGTGTGCGAACAACCTCTGAACTAGGGACTCTCCAGCTAGGGCTGACAGACTGTGCAAGGCGGAAGGCCCTTCTGAAGGGCTCAGAGTCAGTGATGGCAAAGGGCAGGTTCAGCTCGTAAATCAGACTGGCCACGGCCTGTGTGGCCTCTCTGTCCATGTGCGGCTGATGCGCGCCGCGAATGGTCTGCTGCACGAGGGCTCTCCCTGGTGGGTGACGGGTGGTGGACCTCCAGCACGGTGCACCAACCGTGACGGGAATGGACGATGACGCGACAGGCTGGGCACTGGTGGATGCATCGGCTGTAGACGTGGAATTGGGAGAGTGGGATGCACTGGCAGGGATGGGTGCGGCAGCATAGGTGGGGTGCACTGGTGGAGGGGCAACATCTGGCATGGGGTATGAAAGCTATTGGCTGAGGAGGTCATCCGGATGGGAAGGGAAGGAAGAAGGGATCTCTTCCACATCCTCGAAGGCCCACCCAGTAGCATCCTGGGCTTGCTCGGGTGGCGGAGAGTCCATGAGAAAGTCGTAGACTGGTGGAGTGCGAGCAACAATGGGTGGTGGTGAAACCGCAGTGGCAACTGGCGGACACGATGGGACGGGATCCACCGGAATCTGAGCAGATGGGGGTGCGTGAGCTAGAACTATTTGAGGGGCAAAGGGACCGGAGGAGGATGCACTCCCTCTCCTCGTGCGTGCCAGCCAAGCAGGCAGCAACTCTGGGTTAGCCACATAAGGAGCGGTGCAAAATCGGAGAATGCCCTCCGAAATGGTATTCTCCCCTGCCACGAGCCGCGGCCCGTAGGTGTCCAGTAGTCGCTGCCTGTCGGGGACGGTCATGCTGCCACAAGGGGCAGCATTCAAGGTGGCACCATTTTTGGCGCGTGCACCGAGCAGATGGCCTTTAAGGCGAGTGAGGGATGCAGCAAACTCGACGAGACAGTATCGACAGCGCACGATCTTCTGACCGGTCTTGTTGGCCTTGTCGGCAACCCGCTTGACAATGTCTACCTCGTCCCACAGACCGGAAAGGTCGGATTGCACCATTGCAGATGAAATGAGGGATGGATTGCTGGAAAAAAAACAGCAAGGTTCACTATTGAAGAGACGCTGAAAATGGGCGAATGCAGGGCAAAGAAAATCAGATGCAAGGCAGGGCGTTGCGTGGGCGATGGGCGACGCAAGGAATCAAAGGCAGGCAGGAAAAACCAGCAGCGATGGCAGGGCGGAGAGGGCGCAAAAAAATTTCAGAGGAAACGCGAGTGGAGCGGGTAGGTTTAGGTAAATTAAAATCTAAAAAAATATTTAATAGTAAAAATATTATTGTATTGTGGTACCGCAGTACCATCATGGTACCGCGGTACCGGGATCCGCGGTACCCAGTACCGCGAGACCTATGATATAGGTATATATATATATTAGATCCCACGAAGCCGGTTCCGTGGGATTTCATGGTACGGAACTGTTTCGTACCGTGAAAGTACAAAAAAAAAAAAATTTAAAAACCAAAATGTTTCCTTTCAGAGCTGATACTCCTTGTACAGCTCAAAATTGCAAAAAAAATTGTCTAGAGCCCCAAAAATCAAGCCCTAATCTCAAAAAATGTGTAAAAGTAGACTTTTACGAAACCGTACGGAACAAATTTTATTATAAATTTTTTTTTTACCAAAATGTTCGGTACAAAACCGTTTGGTATTAGTTGTATGATATATATATACACACACACACACACACACACACACACACACACACACACACACACACACACACACACACACACACACACACACACACACACACACACACACACACACATATATATATATATATATATATATATATATATATATATATCATAGTACCCTCTGGTACCGCTGGTATGGTACCGCCGGTACCATATCAGTGGTACCGCCGGTACGGTACCGCCCTGGGATCCGCGGTACCAGGGCGGTACCATTTTTAAATTTTTTTTTTTTTTAATATATTTTTAGTAATTTTTTTTTGCATATTAACTACCAAAAAAGGACAAAAAAAAGTAAAAAGAGGGGGTTCTGGGTGTAAAAAAAGAGGGTACAGTACATGATGCAGGGGACTGTTGCAATGGCACATGGGCACTGCGAGTGAGCAGACCGAGGGGCCAATGGGAGACCAACACAGGGGGGTAGCATCACATGGGGGCAAGTACAGAGGCACATGGGCATTGTGGGTGAGCAGACCATGGGCCCAATGGGAGACCAACACAGGGGGGAGCATCACATGGGGGCAGGTACGGAGGCACATGGAGGGATGATGGGGATCCACATGGCCGATCAGGCTGTGGGGATAAATAGGCACTCACAATGCCATTGTGGTCGGCATTTTCAGAGGCTGTGAGAGGGCTAGTGATAGACAGTGAGAGAGCAAGCGAGAGCCGGTGACAGGCTGTGAGAGGCTGTTTGAGAGCCAGGGTGCTGTGAGAGGGTGTTCAAGGATCAGGGTGTTGTGAGGAGAAGGTCGATCGAGATGGCTGAGCGAATACCACCGAAGCCCGAGGGCGAAGCCAGGAGAAAGCTTGAGGAAGATATCCGAAGGCACAACGAGAGGCATCGGAAGCAAGAGGCAGATATCCGAGAGATGCTGCGACAGACTCGACAGAGAAATCCGGAACCGGAGCCACCCGCCCCCGCTGTGGATCCTGTCCCCGCTTTCGAGCTGGATCTGGATGAGCAGATCGGAATGAATTTCACACGACGGCAGCTCATCATGGTCAGGGAAAGGACGGCCAGACGTCGGGCTAACCAGGAGGCAGCTCGGGCTAACCGGGAGGCAGAGCAAGAGCGACAAAACAATGCACCAGACGAGGGCGAGGAGTCGGTGGAGGATCAGTGAGGGATGTTTAGAATAGATGAGGTCCAGCCGTATGTGGCGGACTGTTGCTATGTAGTTTTCGGCAGTTTATGGTGCAGCAAATAACTAGATGGCTGCTTAAAAAAATGACAGTATATGTGATGTTATCCTGATACAACGGTTGAATATATACATAGTTGTTTTTTGTGCAACGCGAGCCTGGTCATGTAAGATGCAATGTTTGTAATTTTTTTAAATGCAGATGTATTACATGTGTTTATTCAATGTCGTTTGGGGTGTAGGGGTGATTGCTGTGCTCATGATGTAGGTGCATATATGTGAAGCTAGCATTCACTTCAAACGAAATTAAATGAAAATAGGATTCACACACGCACATAGAATTCCTCAACATAAAATAAAGCATCACATGTACAGAGCGACATACGCACAATGTGCAGCAAATAATGTAGGCCAAACACTGTATATAATGTGAAAAATCATCTGAGTACAATGGTAGACCGACTGCTAGAGACAAACTACTGAAACTAAAACAATAGAGCCACAATCAATGCTCTGGCTCTGACTCAGACGAATGGTCTGGAGACAACTCAGGGCCCCGAGCTCACTCTCGCAGTCGATATCTCTGCCTGTCTAGAACTGGCATGGGCTGTGTATCCGAGGGGGAAGACTCGTCATCCTCATCCTCCCAATCAGCCTCCGCATCAGCCCCCAAGCAGGCCAAACCAACAACACCTGCTCCAACTGGCTGTGATACTGCACCTCTACCTGTACCTGGAGCCCTGCGTGGTCGTCCTCTCCTCCCTGGCAGTTTCTGTGCCTTGCCTTTCTTGTTCGGTGCACCCTTGGGCCTGCCTGGTCTCTTGCGGACAAGAGGAGCTGTCAATGCCTCGTCACCCCCATGCAAATCACCTGGCTGGCTAGGCTGGGCCCAAGCTGAGGCCGGCTGGGATAGGGAAGCAAAAGAGGGAACTCCCTGTGCAACTGAGCGAGGAGGATGAGCTCGTGGAGTGTGTGCCCGTGGGGCTGCTGCAGGTGGAGGAACTGGCTGTGCAGGAGGCGAGTACAGTGGCGATATGTACTGAAAGGGGCGCTGTGGTGGCCGGTACTGGTACATCCTGGGTGCTGCCAAAGGAGGAGGATGTGACGTGGGTGCTGCCACTGGAGGAGCCACTGTGGATGTGGACGCTGCAAGAGAAAACCTGGGCACAGATGGTGGCCTGCCATGGAGACCTGGTGCTGCAGAAGTGGACGGCGATGGAGGGGATGCAGGCCTAAATGGCATCGGTGGCACTGGAGGAGCTGTGCGACGCACATACACTCTCTGAGGAGCTGGAGCAACTGTAGGCACCTCATGCGGCTGCTCTGGCTGGGACTCTGTGTGTGGCATGCTGGCAAGAGATGATGGGGGCGCCCTGACACTCGGCATCTGCTGGGCCTCTGAATCCAATGTGGCAACCAAGTCGGCCAGCTGGGCATCCGAATACAAATGCTCTGGCTCTGGGACTCATCCTGTGCACCAGCCTCTAAATCATCCTGTGCACCGACCTCTGAATCATCCTGTGCACCAACCCCTGAATCAACCCAAGTCTCATCCCGTGCCTCATCATGTGCACCCTGTAGACCCTACATGGCCTCCCAATCTGTGCAATGAAAGTCATCAGGTGCCTCCTCTGGTGTGCTGTCGTAGTAACGGCCATGACTCTGTGCTGCACGCATCCAAACATCTGCGGGACCAGCATCTAAACCACTCTGCCCTCTATCAAGAGCCTCCTCCATCATGTCGACATAGGTAGGTATGCCACTGCCCCCCCCTGTGTGCCCTGCTTGTCTGCCGGTATAACCTGTGCCATGTGTCCCACCTCTGCCACGTGATGCACCTGTGACCCCTGCCCGTGGCGTGTGCCCTGCACCTGTATAATCTGCCTCATCTCTCTCTGGTCTGGCAAACACAACCCGAATGGGCTCATCCTCATCATGCTCATCCTCTGACACTGGCTCATCTGCCTCATACAATGGGGGCTCTCTGTGCTCAAGCCCAAGCTCTCTCTCTCTCTCATCTCGGCAAGCTCTCTCTCTCTCTCTGCCATCAACTGTGTGCCCAGGTCATCTGCAGGCATGGGATGGGTGCTGTCCGTAGGCAAGTCAACCTGGCGCTCCAAATCAGATATCTTCGTCTGCAAGGTTTAAAATTTGCATGTCAGAGAGACAACTTTTTCAAGAAATGAAACCAACATACCAGGAGTCAACCAACATGCTATGAAAGATTAGCTTATCACCTGCAATGCGCTCGTAATGGTCGGAAGCCTCCTGGCGAGACGTGCGTTGGTGCTACAGAACACCAACTGCTCCAACTGACTCACTGACAACCGGTTTCTTCTCCTCGTGTAAATCAGTGCCCATGTGCTCCAATTACGCTCACACACAGAGGCAGCACAGTCCTGTGGTGCGTGCATTGAAATACTTCAGCACATTGTGGCAAAGGTGAAACTTCAACGAAACACAAAAAATGGAGGATAAAATGAGATGCATACCTGAGAAAGGACACGCAGTGCAAGACGCTGTATAGATGGGTATGTGCTACCGAACATGGTCCACCAGGGTAATGGGTAGCTGCCTCCTCTCTGGATCCTGGGCAGCCGGGTGGCCGAATGCGCCCATGCCGAAACGAAATGCAGCGAGCTCCTCCATGAGCCTGATAGGATCCAAACCTATGTGTGGACCCACCCTGTGAATGTACTGAAGCCAATCGGCCTCGAGCTCCCTGTCTGCGATCTGTGTCGGAGAGAGGAAGAGGGGATGCAGCATGTGTGCAACGCTGTGGATACTCCTGTGGAAGTAGTTTCATCGCGTCTCCCATATGAACTTCAGCTCTGTCATCCTGCAGGTGAGGGGCATGTGGTTTAGGGCATTACGAAAAAGCTTAACATTGACAGAAAAACAAACTAGCAAGTACTGAAAAGATAAAGGTCAATTGCAACACTGTACCGCTTACCTCTCTGGCTGCAAGATGGGCAGCTGCAGGAACTGTCCAATCTGGTCCATGAGCTCATACACCAGTCCAAGTGTCGACCCCTCGCTGTCAGCCATGCGGAGCACAATGTAGAGTGGTCGAAGCAGTCCTGACAATGTCTGTGCATCCCTCCAGAACTGGTCTCCCCTCACCGTGGAAGAAAAGTGCTCCCCATCCTCAGAGTGCGGAAATGTACTGGCACCCCAAAGATCACTGGCAACCATCTGTAGAAGCTGGGCCCTGCACCTGATTAAACGGTCGATGACCACCAAGTCGAATGCAAAGCGCGTGGGGGCTGGCTTACGGAGGTCCAGATGGCTAAACACCCGGAACATGGCAAGAACACGCCTCTTTCTGGTGACAAAAGTCACCAGGAAGAGGGCCTCCCGGACGATGGCTCTAACCCAGGGAAGTGCTCCAATGTCCCCCATCAAAAGGTCTATGCCGTGGGCTGCACAGGGGGTATGAACAATATGAGGGAACTCGGCCTCTAGCAGTACACCCATCTGAATGCAGTTCGTGGCATTGTCCGTCACCACCGTGACGACATGCTGTGGGCCTATGGCTAGGATGGAAGACCTGATGACATCAAACATGAACTCTGCAGATATGACTCTCCCCCCCCTGCTGCAATCCACTGCCCTCAAAAACTGTGTGCCCATGCAGCTGGAGACCAGTATGTTGAGGATCGGCCTCCTCCTGACATCAGTCCAGCCATCGGACATGATGCTGCAATCGTAAGTGGCCCAGTGCCGACGCAGAGGCTCCATCTCTCTAGACAAGGACTCGACCCTATCCCTCAGCATGTGTGTGCGGACAACCTCTGAACTAGGGATCTCCAGCTAGGGCTGACAGACTGTGCAAGGCGAAAGGCCCTTCTGAAGGGCTCAGAGTCGGTGATGGCAAAGGGCAGGTTCAGCTCGTAAACCAGACTGGCCACGGCCTGTGTGGCCTCTCTGTCCATGTGCGGCTGATGCGCGCCGCGAATGGTCTGCTGCACGAGGGCTCTCCCTGGTGGATGACGGGTGGTGGACCTCCAGCATGGTGCACCAACCGTGACGGGAATGGACGATGACGCGACAGGCTGGGCGCTGGTGGATGCATCGGCTGTAGACGTGGAATGGGGAGAGTGGGATGCACTGGCAGGGATGGGTGCAGCAGCATAGGTGGGGTGCATTGGTGGAGGGGCAACATCTGGCATGGGGTACGAAAACTGTTGGCTGAGGAGGTCATCCGGATGGGAAGGGAAGGAAGAAGGGATCTCTTCCACATCCTCGAAGGCCCGCCCAGTACCATCCTGGGCCTGCTCGGGTGGCGGAGAGTCCATGAGAAAGTCGTAGACTGGTGGAGTGCGATCAACAGTGGGTGGTGGTGGAACCGCAGTGGCAACTGTCGGACGCGATGGGACGGGATCCACCGGAATCTGAGCAGATGGGGGTGCATGAGGCAGAGCTGTCTGAGGGGCAAAGGGACCAGAGGAGGATGCACTCCCTCTCCTCGTGCGTGCCAGCCAAGCAGGCAGCAACTCTGGGTTAGTCACATAAGGAGCGGTGCAAAATCGGAGAACGCCCTCCGAAATGGTGTTCTCCCCTGCCACGAGCCGCGGCCCGTAGGTGTCCAGTAGTCGCTGCCTGTCGGGGACGGTCATGCTGCCACAAGGGGCAGCATTCAAGGTGGCACCATTTTTGGCGCGTGCACCGAGCAGATGGCCTTTAAGACAAGTGAGGGATGCAGCAAACTCGACGAGATAGTATCGGCAACGCACGATCTTCTGACCGGTCTTGTTGGCCTTGTCGGCAACCCGCCTGACAATGTCCTACCTCGTCCCACAGACCGGAAAGGTCGGATTGCACCATTGCAGATGAAATGAGGGATGGATTGCTGGAAAAAAAACAGCAGGGTTCACTGTTGGAGAGACGCTGAAAATTGGCGAATGCAGGGCAAAGGAAATCAGATGCAAGGCAGGGCGTTGCGTGGGCGATGGGCGACGCAAGGAATCAAAGGCAGGCAAGAAAAACCAGCAGCGATGGCAGGGCGGAGAGGGCTCAAAAAAATTTCAGAGGAAATGCGAGGGGGGCGGGTAGGTTTAGGTAAAAAAAAATTAAAAAAAATATTAAATAATAAAAATATTATTATATTGTGGTACCGGTACCATCATGGTACCGGTACCAGTATGGTCCCGCGGTACCGGGATCCGCGGTACCCAGTACCGCGGGACCTATGATATATATATATATATATATATATATATATATATATATATATATATATATATATATATCATAGTGGCCTCTGGTACCGCTGGTATGGTACCGTCGGTACGGTACCACCCTGAGATCCTCGGTACCAGGCCGGTATCATATTTAATATTTTTTTTTAATATTTTTATATTTATTTTTTGCCTATTACCTACCAAAATAGGTCAAAACAATGAAAAAAAAAAGGGTTCTAGGTGTTAAAAAAGAGAGTATAGTACATGGTGCAGGAGACTGGTGCAATGGCATATGGGCACTGTGGGTGAGCAGACCATGGGGCCAATGGGAGAGCAACACAGGGGGGGATGATGGGGATCCACATGGCCGATCAGACTATGGGGATAAATAGACACTCAGAATGCCATTGTGGTCGACATTTTACGAGGAGAGCAGAGATGCTGCGATGACTCGGCAGAGAAATCTAGAACCGGAGCCACCCGCCCCCGCTGTGGCTTCTGTCCCCGCTGTCGAGCTGGATTTGGATGAGCAGATCGGAATGAACTTCACTCGACGGTAGCTCATCATTGTTAGGGAAAGGGCGGCCAGACGTCGGGCTAACTAGGAGGCAGCTCGGGCTAACCGGGAGACATAGCGAGAGTGACAAAACAATGCACCTGACGAGGGCGAGGAGTCGGTGGAGGATCAATAGGAATGTTTAGAATAGATAAGGTCCAGCCGTATGTGGCGGACTGTTGCTATGTAGTTTTTGGCAGTTTAAGACACGATAAATAACTAGATGGCTGCTTAAAAAAAAAGACAAGATATGTAATATTATCTTTATACAACGGTTGAATCAATATATAGTTGTTTTTTGTGCAATGCGAACCTGGTCATGTGAAATGCAATCTTTGTAATTTTTTTAAATGCAAATGTATTACATGTGATTATGAAATGCCGTTTGGAGTGTAGGGGTACTTGTAGTGGGTTTCTTTCCTTGCCTAACCTGAATCCAAGATCTAGTCAATCTAGCATCAAAGAGACAGAGTTAGTTGTCACGCGTAAGTTCGTTCCCATGAGAGCGATAATATAGTTCAGATTTCAACATGAATGGAAGATCTAACACTAACATCCATTAACACTAAGTATTAACACTACATCCATCAACCCTACTTCCATTAACTCTAAATCAACAACAATGATAGAAACTTACTCTTATCTCTCTCCCTTTCTCTCTCACAAAAAGCATAAGAAATAGCAATCCCAATAAAGATCAGATCCAACAATTAGCAAAATCCAAAGAAAGCATGAGAAATGGAGGAGAAGAGAGGAAGAGCAAGGACATTCATCAATCCATTTCTAAAGAGAATCAATCTGCTTTATTGAAATGAGGAAATGAACATGAGGAACAACTCGAGTTGGTCCCTTTTTATAGTAGCGAGGAGGACCCCGGCCTCTGAATCCTTTTGGTCCAGTCTTGTCTCTCTTTTTATTCAAATTTAAAAAAGTGTGAGAACCATCAAAATTGGAGGGAAACCCAACTTTATTCACTAACTTGACAATTAGGCCCTGCGACATTAAAAGTCCCAAATCAAATAACTATGTGGTCATCGGGTTGGACTTACACACGCAGGGTGCCAAATCCCTCTCACGTATTAACTAGGGTTAGGGTTGCCTTGGGATCCGCAAACCCTCCAACAGTATCCCCCACCAAAACTGGTGGCGGTCCCACGACACCTGCAATATGCAGTTATTGGAGACTTTTATTGGCTTCGCGCCGAATCTTGATTAAATGGTACTGCACCTTCTTCATAAAGTCGAGACGTGCAGTATTAAAATCCAAATTGTGTGGCAGAAAACAAGGGTGGGCTCCGGCAATTCACTTGGAGGTTGTCCATAATGTGAAGCGTGATTCCCAGGAGCCTCCCATCATTGCCGCATCCATAGCCAATTCCAAATCTTTCCATTTTTGTCTTCACGACATTGGCACGTAATAAGGATCTACCCGAAACTAGCGAGGGCTGGCGACGTAACTCCTAATTGATTCCGGAGTTTTCTCAAAAATCGTGATTCTCCATGCCGGCTGCTCTCCCAGTGCAGGTATTTTGTCCAATTCTTTGCCGGCCTCGATCTCGGAGGTCTTAAATTTGAGAACCCAGCCACCACACGAGGACTCATGTGGATGCTGCTTTAAGAAGGTCTGGATCTGGTCCTCGACGCTGATGGGTCTTCTAAATAAATGGCTTGTCCTTGATGAGGATGGACCCGCTTGTACTGCCGGTATAGTTGGCGGTTGATCTGCTAGATCTGGAGCTCCCCCCTGGTCTATGCTCGAATCAACCCCTGTATCTATCTGTACAACATCTTGGCGCGAAGGGGAGAATTGCGGCATGACCGGGACGGGGATTTGTGGTCCGACTTCCAACACTTGAACGACGGCTTTTTCATAGGCGTTGATGGTCTCTTTTGCCTTTGCCAACTCGGTTGAAGCTACTCCTTTGAACTTATCAAAACGGCCTTGGAATCCCTGAAGGGCCACTTTGTATGTTTCCACTTTCTTGAATAAATATGCAATCTCCGTCGGCGTGACCGGATGATCGGGTATTTGTGTTTGCAGATATGCATTACGCTTAAGGGTGGTCACATCCAATTCACCTTGAAGCCGTGTGCGATCTTGTTCGGCCATTTGTAATTGCCCCTTCAGCAGCTGCACCTGTTGCTTGGCATCTTGCACTGCCTTATCTATTTGATCATGTGCGGTTGTCAGGGCGTTTTGCAGGGAGCTGATGTAGGTTTCCAAGCGATCAACTTGTTGCTGGGCCAATTTCTTTTCGCTTTCAGCCTTTGCTGGACAATTTTCTGGCTGATCAGAGTGTTTTCGGATCCTGAATCAGAGATCCTCTGCTCCATTTCCTTCTTCTTATCCAGCATAGACTGGATCACTTGCCCAAGGCTTGAAACTAACCCAAGAGCATCACCAGAATCGACAGTCGTGGAGGTGGCAGCAGCAGGAAACCCTGATGGTACTATCGTTGGTAGTCGTGGAATAGGTGCCAAGGTCTCTTCTTCTTTAAAAATATCCTCGTCTTCAAACCCTTCAGGCACCATGGTGTCGAACTGCTTTGGTGACTTTACAGTTGTGTCGACCTGAAGTGTGGCTGGGCTACCCTGTGTGGGTGGTTCCTGACTAGCATCTTCGACAACAATAGTAGCTTCATGGATATGCCCGAATCCTCTTCCAGGGGATTGGGGTTCAAAGGGCGCTAGGCTCTGGGGCATTTCAAAGATTTCGGTGGCCCCAAGGGGGTCGGAATCATCGAACATATCCATGAAGAACTATGTGTTGGGTGAGGTTGCTTCGGTGTGCGGAGGTGAGGCGGCTTGGGTAGTCGTGATGAAAATGGTAGGCCCAATGGTCACAGACTGTCCTTGTATGGGAGAAGAGGCGAGGAAAGCATTAGACGCGAGGAAAATGGGAAGTTCAGTGCGAACAGCAGCAGGGGGTGGAAGTGCAGCTGATGAGGTATGCCTAGTACGTCGTCGTGACGCGGAAGGCAAGTCAGGAATTACGATCTCGCTGCGTGGACGACAATGACTATGAGAACTTGAGGCCTGGTGAGATGACTCGGCAGGTGCTTCTTTGTAAACCGAAAGCACAGAATCCAGGTGGAAGCCATGGATTCTGTTATCTAAGTGAGAAGCGGCTAAGAAGGACAATAGAGAGCCAACGACAAACTGCTGCTTTGTATTGGCCTTAATAGCTCGCTTGAGCTCACCAGAAACAGTTTTGAACCAGTTATATGGTTCAAGAGGGGCTTTGGCCAACTTTATGTGGGACTCCACTATCCTATGAAGGATTTGAGATGTGATGCGGTCTTTCCTGAGGTTGCCAACCATCAGAAAAGGATTCAACAATTGGGCAGCGGCGTGGATGGAAGGCTCAGTGATGGCTTCCAGAAGGTAGCCATCATTAGTCCAGTGCAGATTGTTGGTGAGGTCGATGTATGACTTGATGGCCTGTTTGGCGTGCTTGTGATTGGGTGAGGCTTGCGTACCGGATGATATTCCTATAGCTGCAAGTGCGGCCTCAGTGACGCGCACCTTGTGTGTGGCTCCTTGGAAGGTGATATAGAACTTGGATTTCTCTTCCTTCCACGTACTGAAGGCAAGGGTGATAAAATCCATATTGATGCGTCCCGAAAAGGCTCTCTCATGAATACCCATTGCAGTAAGTAGAGGCTCTGCAAGGGTCATCCACTGAGTGACCATGCTTGTGCTAGGAAGAATCATGATGTCCGTTGCAATGGGACATCACGATGGATAGTATGGCGTAGAGACTGGGAAGTATCAATAGAGGACATGATGATCAGAAAGGAATTATATATCATAGTGGCCTCTGGTACCACTGGTATGGTACCGCCGGTACGGTACCGCCCTGGGATCCGCAGTACCAGGGCGGTACCATATTTAATATATTTTTCAAATATTTTTATATTTATTTTTTGCCTATTACCTACCAGAATATATCAGACGAACGTTTTCCAGGGCTGACGAAAGGTGAACCTTCGCCCAGGTACTGTCATAAATGTTTTTTTTCACAATCTGAACCTATGGACAGCCTAATTTTGACATTTTAAGATCATCTAGCAGGTCGACGAAGGTTCATAATGACGTTATGATACTCGACGAAGGTTCCCAAAATGGCATATCACTGAACATTCGCCTGACTCAAAAATTGAATTTTCTCTAGTCAGAAACCTTCACCCACCTCAATTTAGATAAATCAAGGGTGGATGTACAATCTGAGAGCTCAGCGAAGGTTTTTGATACTGTATTGGCCAAATCTGCCCAAAACAGTGGTTTTCTAAGTCATTTTCCATAGAAATATTGTGCTTCCTTTCCCTTATGCTAATGACTTCCTGACTTTTGCTCATCAGTCTTTTCTTATTTTTTTTTAAACTGTCTTTTTTCAAAAAAAAGTCAACAGATTAATTACTGAAAACAAAAAATTAAAAACAAATAAAATGAAAAATATATTGAGATCAGGCTTGCTGAACTGGCGGAGCAGACTGCCGAAACTTGCGTAATCGGTTGCCATTTACCGGAGTATCAAATCGTTTTCCATCCAAGTGCTCAAGAATTACTGTGCCATAGTTCAGGATTTCCTTCACTTTATACGGGCCTTCCCCAATAAACTTCAACTTACCCTTGATCAGCTTGGTTTTGTACATCAATGCAAGATCTCCTGCTTCCAGATCTTTCTTGTGCAATCGACGATCGTGCCATGTCTTGCGGCGGGCTTTCTCTGCTGCTAAGGCATGAACTGCCATCAATCGGGTTTCACATAATTTGTGCAATGCTTCATGACAAAGTTGTAAAGACTGATCATCATTTAATCGTTCCGTTGCTGCTATGCGTAAAGATGGGATTAAAAATTCAATTGGCATAACAGCATCTTGACCATAAACCAATTGAAAAGGTGTTTGATTTGTACTATTTTTGTAAGCAGTTCTGAATGCCCATAATGCTGCATACAGTTTATGTTCCCAATCAGAGCGACTCGCTTCAACTGTCTTTGTAATAATGGTGCAGAGAATCTTATTGGAAGATTCAGCTTGGCCATTCCCTCTGGGATAATAGGGAGTACTAAATCTGTGTATAACAAAAAAAATTTCCAGTAAACACTTTATTGTTTGATTAACAAAGTGTGTACCCCGATCATTGACAATTTCGATCGGACATCCAAATCTGATTATAATATTTTCATATAGAAACTTGGCCGTAGATTTCGCATCAGCCACTTTGACAGCTTTGGCTTCAACCCACTTGGTCATATAATTAGTTGCGACGATAATGTAGCGGGCCTGAGATCCTTGAGCAGCGGGATGAATAGGACCAACATAATCCAGTCCCCATTTTTCAAACGGTGCTTGCGATAAAACCAGATGTAAGGGTTCATAATTCTGTCGAGTAGGCCGTCGTGCTCGCTGGCAGACATCACATGTCTGAATAAAATTTTCTGTGTCCTTATGAAGCGTAGGCCACCAACAACCGGATTGCAAAAGTTTGCGAATAGTAATATTTGTAAAGAAGTGTCCTCCACCCATGCCATCATGTGAAAACATGATTAGATCTGGTACTTCATGCGGTAAAACACATCTTCGTGAAATATTATCTGATCCACGACGATACAATTGTCCTGCAGTTAATTGATAAGGTTGAGCCTTGTGAGTCAATTGTCTTTTCTGTACTTTTGTCAAAGAGTCATTCGGTTGTCCTAGCATCAGGTACTCAACAATATCTGCCGCCCACTCAGGTATTGCTTCAACATAGAACAACGCAGCATCTGGCAGTTCATCATCCACTTCAGTATTAACTGGTGCGGATTCAATTCGCGAAACGTGATCGGCTAGATAATGTTGCTTCCCCTTTCTGACCACAATTCGAAAGTCAAATTCAGTCAATAATAATAACCATCTTGCAATACCATAACACATAAACTCCTCGAATTGTTGCTAGCGGTGGCAATTCCACAATAACTTTGATCTTAGAGTAATCGGTGGCAATACCATGTCTTGATATCACATGTCCAAGCACCACTCCCTGAGAAACCCATATTTGGCATTTTTCTGGATTTAGAGAAGTCTGATATTTGCGGCATCTTTCAAAGACTTTCTCCAATCGATCCAGGTGGTCTGTATCTGTACTATGAACTCCCAAGTCGTCCAAGTAAATTTCAAGGAATTTCTGCAGATAATCTTTAAAGGCAAATTGCATTACTCTTTGGAATGAACTTGGTGCATTACAGAGTCCAAACGGCATTACTTTGTAAGCATAGGTGCCCCATTCTGTTGCAAAAGCAGTTTTGTGGCGATCGGCAGGTGCAATCTTAACCTGGTTGTAACCACTAAATCCATCCAGGAAACTATAAGCTTCCGCTCCAGCAAGGCAATCCAAAATGCTTTCAGTAAAAGGTAACGGAAAGTGATCCTTCCGTGTCACTTTATTTAATGCTCTGAGATCCACACAGATTCGCAATTTCTCATTTTTCTTAGGAACAATGACAATCGATGAAATCCATTTGGTATGCTCGATCTCATAAATGAAATCGACGTCAAGCAATCTCTGAAGTTCTTTCTTTATCAGATCTGCCACATTAGGATTACAGCGATAGAACTTTGTAACCTTTGGTACTGCATCAGGTACTAAAGGTATGGTATGTTCAATGACTGATGTCGGAATACCCTTCAAATCTTGATAAGTCCATGCAAAACAATCTTGATACTTACTAAGCAGCAAACGGAGTGCTTGATACTGTTCAGGAGTAAGTTGTAATCCCACTTGTACAATCTTTTCCGGTTCTCCTGGTTCTGCAAGATTCATTGGCTGCGTCCTAGCTGGGCCATCGTAAACCTCTTTAGATTCCGGCATGTGTTTTTCAGGTTCACGATGTGTTTTAGGTAACATGATAACCACATCATCCAGTGTATAACGTTTAAAATGCTCTGGCATATCATGATGGACTACATTTGCTTGTTCTTTTTCGAAAGGACTTGTCTTGGCTCTTCGTTTAGTCTTCTTAGCAGGAATTGATCGTGGAGGTGATGACTTTCGGGATGATAAATCTTTCTTCACAAGTGAAGACTTCCTAAACGATGATGTCTTGCTGGAGATCTGACTTGAAGAATCATTCTTGACTTTTCCTTTGCCTTTATCCAATAGAGGTGGCACTTCCTTAAAATCGATCTTTTGAGGGGGATTTTTCCATTTAAGGACCGTATTATAATGTTGCTTTGCTTGTTTCTTTGTCAGCGAACCTGTCATCCTGTCTCCCTTCAATATAACTGCTTTGGGCGATTTGATTGTTGGTTCATCAGGAACATTACGCACTCCAAATTTGGTCGGATCCATATGATGTAGAATCTGTTCATCTGTAAGTTCTGCAATGCCATCATAAGTTAAGGCATGGCTCATTGGTATGAGATCATCCTCAATTGGATCTGATATAGGTTCCGTTGATATCCAGGCTACATTCAGCACATTTAGTGAAAACGTGATTGGCGTATCCAAAGTTCGATCTAACAAGGAAATCTCGCTCATCTCTGATTGAATATCTTATTGACACATATATCCTGAACTCGGTAGACATTTGGTGCTTCTGGAAGTCCATCACGATGAAAGTAATGACGAATTGTACTCCTGCAATCCTGACAGGTATATCTTCCACCATTTCTCGTGGACGAACCGTCGTTTGATCAGCTATCTTAATAGCAAAAATAGCAGGCTTAATCTTTGTAAGGCCCCATTTTGTACATAGCTTTGTAGAAATCAGGTTAACTCCTGAACCGCCGTCTATCACGGCTGCTTCTTTAGAAAATTGTCTATGTTGTATCGGCAGAGTGATATTCTTTTGTTCACTTTCCCAAGCGGCTCCAACATGGAGTACATCGTTAGATTCTTCAAATCCAGCACAAAAAAGAGACTCTTGATGGTCTTCTTCTTCTTCTTGAGTTTACTTTTGCGCTAAGACTTCTTTTGCTTTTGGCACCAACTTTAGGAACTCTCTCAATAAAATATTGATCTTGCTAGACAAAATATTCATGAGTAATTCTATATGCGGTGCTTCAGGTTCAGTCATCTTGAAGGGTTCTTCGTGATGATGTAATTGATCATTCATATCCGTACGTAAATTTCTTGGAGGCTGCAATGGTGAAGACCGAACTTCAGCTGTTACTTTAGCAGCTTCAAGTTCCTCTTCTTCTTGCAGATGTTTAATCCACTGTCTCATATCCTGATATCTTCGTTTTTCTGCATTAAGATTTGGATAGACTTCCGATGTTGTTGGTGTATCGTTCAATGGTATAGAATCAGCAGATACTGAATCCACTAATGGTTCTTTTTGCTTTTGTACTCTGGTGACCACCATCAAGGGTGCACTTGGTTTATTATGAGCTACCGATCCTTGCTTGATTGTTATCAAATTTACAAGTGCTGTAGCTGGTGGTGGCCTCGGTCTTGCTGGACAGTCTTTATAGCAATGCCCATATCCACAGTCACGACAGAATGGTACAAGGGCATTCTGCAACTCTGTGATTTTCTCCATATGCAAAGCATCCAAGTGGTGCTCTGGCCCAATTTCTCGAGGCTTGTTGTTGAGCGGCAACATAAATGGCATACTGTTCAGAAGATCCACCTTCCTGATCATTACCATAGCTCCATTGCTCAGCACTTCCGTAAGGTTCTGGTTCCATCAAATTGGCAGGAGGAGCGGAGTGTTTTGGTGGAGTAGGCAAAGCTAGACGATCCGAGTATCTAAGAGTAGATTGTCGTAGTTTTGCTGCTGGATTGCGTCCATACTGTGGATCTCGATATCCCATCTGGGCATACCGTTGCTGAATTATCCGAGGGTTGGAAGTTGCAAAAAGCAGTCTCATGGTCAGGTGAATTACACAGATGGCAAACACTGATTTCCATTCGTTTTTTCAATTGAGGACACTCGTTCACTGTGTGATTTCTTGTACAAATAGAACACTTTTCTGGTAGGAAAAGTTTTTGCAAACTTCTCAGATTCCTTGTTCGCTTCTCCGTGGAAAATTTTCAATGCTTTGATCTTCTCATCAAATTGCAACTGCAACTTTTCCATCTATTTCTACTGGGTCTTCCCAAGTTTCTCGAACTCATTGAGCATCATTTCTGCAGTAGCATTGGCATTCGTTGATGCAATAGTGGTGGATGTCGTAGTAGTCTGCCCTGCTGTATAAGGCAACATACTGACATTCTGCTCATCATCTGAATCTTCATCCTCCTCCCGAATTGCATCGTCCATCACATTTTGCAAAAGTGCGTACTCATTATGGCGTTTCAGTTCACGTCTGATCCGTTTAGGTAGACCTGACAAAAACCACATAATCATGGCATTTTCATTAATCAGCTCAGGCTCACATTCAGATCTAAGACGTTTCACCCTTTCGATGTAATCTCGAACCATTTCTAGCTTTCCCATTTTAATTTTACTTAAAAGTAGGAAAGGATCTTCCATAAACTTCCGCGGTTTGAACCGTGTGATAAGGGCTCGTTCAACAACCTCCCAATCTGTACACTCAGTTTCATCTTGGTTATAGTACCAATCTTGTGATGCGCCTGTTAAGGCCATAGGAAACAGCTTAAGTTTATCTTGAGGATAGATCTCACCATAGACCTCACAGGATTCAGCATAGATTTGAAGAAATCTAACTGGATCTGTTAATCCATTATATTTGGGTAGATCCAATCAGGATGCTCTTCTAACAATAATTGGATTGACCTCTTGTGGAGCACCTCCAAGAGCAGCTCCAGGGGCAGCCATCTTACAAACTTAGATCAAATCGATAATGTGATTGGATATAGATTTTTCCAAAAAACTATCTCAGATTAGATCTGCTGGCTCTATTCCACTTTTCAAGAATCTGATTCTATATGATGAAAAACTACCCAAAATTCGATCAATCGATACTTCTCAAAAATGATAAATCTCTCAGTGTCTAATTCAGAATATATCAGATTTGATCCAAATTTTGACAGAGACTTGATTTGGAAAATCGAAAACTAAAAATAGGACTGGCGAAGGTTCTCTAGGCGAAGGTTGTCTCGACGAAGGTTCAACAGTGCTAGTTTGGGATAAAAACTCTCTGAACACTTTTCTGACAATTTCTTGGGAAATAACCTTCGTCGACTTCTCAGATGGAAGGTCTGACACAAATAAAATTATGGACAGCCGGACGAAGGTTTCTGACACAAGAAAATACAAATTTTGTAATCTGGCGAGTGTAAAAATCAAGATTTTTTGTGATCTGATCAAAATGAATGTTCGCCGAACTCAAAAATAGTAGTTTACTATAAATAGAATATTTTGGAAACTCGACGAAGGTTCTGGCGAAGGATCAAGAGTAATATTGGTAATTTTGCAAAAAAGTGACAATATGACAAAAATATGACAATATGACAACTGATCCTCTGAAAACCTTTCTATTTTTGGTATTATTCTTCGTCGACCTGGCAGTAGATAGATCTGAATCACATCTAAGCACAGTGAATTGGGCGAAGGTTCTTTTTTTGTATTGTTTAGGGTTTTGATAATTTTTGGTGTTTTTTGGTGGTTTTTCTGATGTTTCTGGAAATCTGCTGGGAATTAATCTTCACCCTTCAAACTGAAGGTTTTGTAAACAAAACCGAAGGTGTCTGCAATTCGCCGAAGGTTTCTTGAAAGAGGGTAAAAAGTTCTGAGCTCTGATGACGCTTTTTGTCTCTTTTTGACCAAATTTGACAGATTTGACCGATTTTTGTTATTTTCTCTGATATCTCAGATCCAAATGGATCTTAAGATTGGTGATCTGAATAGCTTTCCCTGTTTAATAATCAGATTAGATTTCAAACGAGCAAATCCACTCAAATCTAGCAAAATCAATTTCAAACTAACCCTACAATGCAGTTTTAACACTATTCATGCCACGACAAGATGCCTAATGCAAGCTAACCATCAACCAAAACATGCTGCAAACTGAAAAATTGGCGTAGCTCCCCGGCAACGGCGCCAAAATTGTAGTGGGTTTCTTTCATTGCCTAACCTGAATCTAAAATCTAGTCAATCTAGCATCAAAGAGACGGAGTTAGTTGTCACGCGTAGGTTCGTTCCCATGAGAGCGATAGTATAGTTCAATTTCAACATGAATGGAGGATCTAACACTAACATCCATTAACACTAAGCATTAACACTACATCCATTAACCCTACTTCCATTAACCCTAAATCAACAACAATGATAGAAACTTACTCTTCTCTCTCTCCCTTTCTCTCTCACAAAAAGCATAAGAAATAGCAATCCCAATAATGATCAGATCCAACAATTAGCAAAATCCAAAGAAAGCATGAGAAATGGAGGAGAAGAGAGGAAGAGCAAGGACATTCATCAATCCATTTCTAAAGAGAACCAATCTGCTTTATTGAAATGAGGAAATGAACATGAGGAACAACTCGAGTTGGTCCCTTTTTATAGTAGAGAGGAGGACCCTGGCCTCTGAATCCTATTGGTCCAGTCCTGTCTCTCTTTTTATTCAAATTTAAAAAAGTGTGGGAACCATCAAAATTGGAGGGAAACCCAACTTTATTCACTAACTTGACAATTAGGCCCTGCGACATTAAAAGTCCCGCAAAAAGGCCTAAAGTCCTTTTATTGACTTTTAACTAATCAATCAAATAACTATGTGGTCATCGGGTTGGACTTACACACGTAGGGTGCCAAATCCCTCTCACTTATTAGCTAGGGTTAGGGTTGCCTTGGGATCCGCAAACCCTCCAACATTAATTGTTGTGCTCATGATGTAGGTGCATTAATGTGAAGCTAACATTCACTTCAATCGAAATTAGTTGAAAATAGGATTCACACATGCACATAGAATTTGACATAAAATTGAAAATACAGCATCGCATGTACAGAGCGACATATGCACAATGTGCAGCAAATAAAGTACGCCAAACACTGTATATAATGTGAAAAATCATCTGAGTACAATGGTAGACTGCCTGCTAGAGACAAACTACTGAAACTAAAACAACAGAGCCACAATCAATGCTCTGGCTCTGACTCAGACGAATGCTCTAGAGACAACTCAAGGCCCCGAGTTGACTCTCGCAGCCGATATCTGTGCCTGTCTGGAATTGGCATGGGCTGTGTGTCCAAGGAGGAGGACTCGTCACTAGCATCATCCCAATCTGCCTCCGCATCAGCTCCCAAGCAAGCCAAACCAACAACACCTCCTCCAGCTGGCTATAATCTTGCACCTCTAGCTGTACCTGGAGCCCTGCAGGTCGTCCTCTCTTCCCTGGCAGTTTCTGTGCCTTGCCTTTCTTGTTCGGTGCACCCTTGGGCCTTCCTGGTCTCTTGCGAACAAGAGGAGCTGTCAATGCCTCATCACCCCCATGCAAATCACCTGGCTGGCTAGGCTGGGCCCAAGCTGAGGCCGGCTGGGATAGGGAAGCAAAAGAGGGAACTCCCTGTGCACCTGAGCGAGGAGGATGAGCTCGTGGAGTGTGTGCCTGTGGGGCTGCTGCAGGTGGAGGAATTGGCTGTGCAGGAGGCGAGTACAGCGGCGATATGTACTGAAAGGGGCGCTGCGGTGGCCGATACTGGTACATCTTGGGTGCTGCCAAAGGGGGAGCGAGTGGAGTGGGTGCTGCCAAAGGAGACGGATGTGGAGTGGGTGCTGCCACTGGAGGAGCAGCTGGAGGAGCCACTGTGGATGTGGGCGCTGCAAGAGAAAACCTGGGCACAGATGGTGGCCTGCCATGGAGACCTGGTGCTGCAGAAGTGGACGGCGATGGAGGGGCTGCAAGCCTGAATGGCATCGGTGGCACTGGAGGAGTTGTGCGGCGCACATATACCCTTTGAGGAGCTGGAGGAACTGTAGACACCTCGTGCGGCTGCTCTGGCTGGGACTCTGTGTATGGCATGCTGGCAAGAGATGAAGGAAGTGCCCTGACACTCCGCATCTGTTGAGCGTCTGAATCCAATGTGGCAAACAAGTCGTCCAGCTGGGCATCTGAATACAAATGCTCTGGGCTTTGGGCCTCATCCTGTGCACCATCCCCTGAATCAACCCATGCCTCATCCCGTGCCTCATCATGTGCACCTTGTAGACCCTGCATGGCCTCCCAATCTGTGCAATCAAAGTCATCTGGTGCCTCCTCTGGTGTGCTATCGTAGTAACGGCCATGACTCTGTACTGCACGCATCCAAACAGCTGCGGGACCGGCATCTAAATCACTCTGCCCTCTATCAAGAGTCTCCTCCATCATGTCGACATAGGTAGGTATGCCACTGGCCCCCCCTATGTGCCCTGCCTGTCTCTCGATATAACCTGTGCCATGTGTCCCACCTCTGCCATGTGATGCACTTGTAACCTCTGCCCATGGCGTGTGCCCTACACTTGTATCATCTGCCTCATCCCTCTCTGATCTGGCAAACACAACCCGAATGGGCTCATCCTCATCATGCTCATCCTCTGACACTGGCTCATCCGCCTCATACAATGGGAGCTCTCTGTGCTCAAGACCAAGCTCTCTCTCTCTCTCTCTCATCTCAACAAGCTCCCTCTCTCTCTCTGCCATCAACTGTGTGCCCAAGTCATCTGCAGGCATGGAATGGACGCTGTCCGTAGGCAAGTCAACCTGGCGCTCCAAATCAGATATCTTCGTTTGCAAGGTCAAAATTGAGAGTGTTAGGACAACAATTTTATCAAAAATTGAAACCTACATTTTAGTGAGACATCAACCAACATGCTATGGGAGAAAAGCCCATCACCTACAATGCGCTCGTAATGGTCGGCAGTCTCCTGGCGAAACGTGCGTTGGTGCTACAGAACACCAACCGCTCCAACTGACTCACTGACAGCCTGTTTTTTCTCCTCGTGTGAATGAGGGCCCATGTTCTCCAATTACGCTCACACACGAAGGCAGTGCAATCCTATGGTATGTGCAATGAAATGGTTTAGCACACGTGAACAGGTGGAACGTCAACGAAACACAACAAGGGAGGATGAGTGGTCGAAGCAATGTCTGTGCATCCCTCCAAAACTGGTCTCCCCTCACCGTGGAAGAAAAGTGCTCCCCATCCTCCGTGTGCTGAAACGTATTGGCACGCCAAAGATCACTAGCAACCATCTGTAGAAGCTGTGCCCTGCACCTGATCAGACGGTCGATGACCACCAGGTCGAATGCAAAGCGTGTGGGGGTTGGCTTACGGAGGTCCAAATGGCTGAACACCCGAAACATGGCAAGAACACGCCTCTTCCTAGTGACAAAGTTCACCAGGAAGAGGGCCTCTCAGACGATGGCTCTAACCCAGGGAAGTGCACCTATGTCCCCCATCAAAAGGTCTATGTCGTGCGCCGCACAGGGGGTATGGACGATGTGAGGGAACTCGGCCTCTACCCATCTGAACACAGTTGGTGGCATTGTCCATCACCACCGTAAGGACATGATGGGGGCCTTTGGACAGGATGGAAGACCTAGTGCAGATATGACTCTCCCCCCCCTTCCACGGCTCTCAGAAACTGTGTGCCCTTCTGAAGGGCTCAGAATCGGTGATGGCAAAAGGTAGGTTCATCTCGTAAATCAAACTGGCCACGACCTGTGTGGCCTCTCTGTCCATGTGCGGCTGATGCGCACCGCGAATGGTCTGCTGCACAAGGGCTCTCCCTGGTGGGCGACGGGTGGTGGACCTCCAGCACGGTGCACCAACCGTGACGGGAATGGACGATGACGTGACAGGCTGGGCACTGGTGGATGCATCGACTATAGACGTGGAATGGGGAGAGTGGGATGCACTGGCAGGGATGAGTGCAGCAGCATAAGTGGGGTGCACAGGTGGAGGGGCAACATCTGGCATGGGATACGAAAACTGCTGGCTAAGGAGGTCATCCGGATGGGAAGGGAAGGAAGAAGGGATCTCATCCACATCCTCGAAGGCCTCACCAGTAGCATCCTGGGCCTGCTCGGGTGGCGGAGAATCCATGAGAAAATCGTAAACTGGGGGGCATGCGAGCAACAGGACATGGTGGTGAAACCGCAGTGACAACTGGCGGACGTGATGGGACCGGATCCACCGGAATGGGTGCAGATGGGGGTGCGTGTGGTGGAACTGTTTGAGGGGGATGAGGGGCAATGGGATGGGATGAGGATGGACTCCCTCTCCTCGTGCGTGCCAGCCAAGCAGGCAGCAACTTTGGGTCAGCCACATAAGGAGCGGTGCAAAACCGGAGAACGCCCTCCGAAATGGTGTTCTCCCCTGCCACGAGCCGCGGCCCGTAGGTGTCCAGTAGTCGCTGCCTGTCGGGGACGGAGATGCTGCCACAAGGGGTAGCATTTAAGGTGGCACCATTTTTGGCGCGTGCACCGAGCAGATGGCCTTTAAGGCGAGTGAGGGACGCAGCAAATTAGACGAGACAGTATCGACAACACATGATCTTCTGACCGGTCTTGTTGGTCTTGTCGGCAACCCGCCTGACAATGTCTACCTCGTCCCACAGACCGAAAAGGTCGGATTGCACCATTGCGATGGAGAAAACTAGGGAAAAAATGCAGATGAAGCTAAAACTGGAAGGATGGGTTGCTGGAAAAAAACAGCAGGGTTCACTGTTGGAGAGACGCTGAAAATGGGCGAAGGCAGGGCGAAGCAAGTCGGATGCAAGGCAGGGCGTTGCGTGGGCGAAGGGCGACGCAAATGCAGGGCGAAAACAGCAGCGATGGCAGGGCGGAGGAGGGCGCAAAAAAATTTCAGAGGAAACGCGAGGGGGGCGGGTAGGTGTTTAGGTCAAAAAAAAATTAAATATTAAATAAAATTTATATTGTGGTACCGTGGTACCAACATGGTACCACCAATATGGTCCCACGGTACCGGGATCCGCGATACTTGGTACCGCGGGACCTATGATGATATATATATATATATATATATATATATATATATATCATAGTACCCCATGGTACCGCCATTATGGTGCCGCCCAAAAATCCGCGGTACTAGGGCGGCACCATTTTTTGATTTTTTTTTAAATTATTATTATTATTATTATTATTTAAATTTAGTGGGCAATATGGGTATCAGCTTGAAGCTCTTGACGAGAGCAGTGCATTTATGCAGGTTGCCGGTGCTTTCAACTACAAAATGTGTTAGACAACTAAATAATGCACCTCTCAATTTAGTAGTCATTAGTGAACCGTGAGCTCATATCTGTAAGGCCCCCGTTATGAGGAGAAGCCATTACTGAGCACGGTTGTTAGTATAGGGTCTAATGTGAGACCATGATGGTTATGAGATGGCTAAATTACAGTTTCTATATAGCAGCAAGCCTTGGAGGGTTTGGGGGGCAGAGCCCCCCAACGGCAGGGTCCGGGGGCCCCGACGGTACGACCTCTTCATGATTTGGCCTTCCGACTGCCTGAGCAAAAACACACTTTTTGGTGTTTTGCATCCCCTTGGTCCTTTGGCTGTTCGCTCTCGTCAAAATCGGCAACCTGCATAAATGCACTGCTCTCGTCAACAAATTCAAGCTCATACCCATATTGCTGTAGCGCAGGCATCCCAAAGGGAGCCGGGAACCACCACTTAGCTTCCCAGCCTTCAACTTTTGCCATCCAAACCCACTTGACATACAAGCAGCCAACTCGCCAACAACGATCAGACTTAACCAACTTGAAGTTCCGAAAACCAACATTGAGATCCAACCTGGCGCCATGCCAGATCGGGGGTCCCGATATGGGTGACTTCCCTCCAAGCAAGCCGCCCGACATACATCAAACTTAACCAACTCGAAGCTTCGTTACAAACGAGTAACATCCATTCCAAGCAAGCAGTCTGACTTACATCAGACTTAACCAACTGAAAGCTTTGTCACGAGCGCTGGAAGCCAACCTGGCGCCACGCCAGACTGGACAGCCATAAACAGGTAACGTCCACCCAAGCAAGCCATCCAACTCCGCCGACAGGTTAGAGCCCGTTCCCCAAGAGCTTAACCCATTCACGTTCATGCAAGGAACACTCAGAACCACAAGCCGCGACAGATATGGAAACAACCAGTTCCTGGACCAAATGGTCCCGACAGCATACCGCTGGCGCCACGGACCGAATGGTCCCGACGGCATACCGCTGGCGTCCCGGGATACGATCCTCAGCTATGTGCCAACTTAAAAATTTGGAAGCGGCCTTACAACTGGCGCTTTTACCGAACACTGAAACCTAGAAGGTAATCAGAGTCAGTTTGAGAAAAATCCCACTTTATTGATAAATCTGAGAAGGTTACATTTCAAGTGTGTGACTGTAGCGCAGGCATCCCAAAGGGAGCCGGGAACCACGACTTAGCTTCCCAGCCTTCAACTCTTGCCATCCGAACCCACTTGACATACAAGCAGCCAACTCGCCAACAACGATCAGACTTAACCAACTTGAAGTTCCGAGGACCAACATTGAGATCCAACCTGGCGCCATGCCAGATCGGGGGTCCCGACGTGGGTGACTTCCCTCCAAGCAAGCCGCCCGACATACATCAAACTTAACCAACTCGAAGCTTCGTTACAAACGAGTAACATCCATTCCAAGCAAGCGGTCTGACTTACATCAGACTTAACCAACTGAAAGCTTTGTTACAAACGAGTAACATCCATTCCAAGCAAGCGGTCTGACTTACATCAGACTTAACCAACTGAAAGCTTCGTCACGAGCGCTGGAAGCCAACCTGGCGCCACGCCAGACTGGACAGCCATAAACAGGTAACATCCACCCAAGCAAGCCATCCAACTCAGCCGACAGGTTAGAGCCCGTTCCCCAAGAGCTTAACCCATTCACGTTCATGCAAGGAACACTCAGAACCACAAGCCGCGACAGATATGGAAACAACCAGTTCTTGGACCAAATGGTCCCGACAGCATACCGCTGGCGCCACGGACCGAATGGTCCCGACGGCATACCGCTGGCGTCCCGGGATACGACCCTCAGCTATGTGCCAAGTTAAAAATTTTGAAAGCGGCCTTACAACTGGCGCTTTTACCGAACACTGAAACCCAGAAGGTAATCAGAGTCAGTTTGAGGAAAATCCCACTTTATTGATAAATCTGAGAAGGTTACATTTCAAGTGTGTGACCGACCCTAGTCTCCGGGGCGCTAGCATGCCAAGGCGAGAGCCATGACAACATTCCAGCAAGGGAGGCTGAGACTTGGTTGGAGCTCGCCCTGAGTCGCAACCCGCACTCCCCTATAGTATTGGTGTGATTCGGCACCCCCCCTCATACCAAGCACTCTACCCAAGCTGGTAAAGCACGTTTTTCTCTCTCTAGGATTTTCTCTTTCTAGAAAGTCATTTTCTCTCTCTAGATTTTATTGATCCCCAGGCTTCCTTTAATCATGCCTAGATCGTGTGAGGTGATTGCACATCGATCTGAGCTCTCTGGACTTCGCTAGAACCGATCAAAGATTTTCAGCCATAGGAACTTGGCGCCGGCTGGATTCTGGTCATAGTGGCGCCGGGAGCGGCGCCGGCGCCGTTGGCGCCGGGAGCAGCAGGGGCGCTGCTGGCGCCGGGGACATAGCTGGCGCCGATGGCGCCGCAAGTAAAGCTTGTAAAGGTAGCTTTACAACATCCACCCCACCTTTATAAAATCTGATGTCCTCATCAGATGTCAGATTAAAGTAAAGGTGTCTCCCAATTAAAATGACTATACATTTAAGCTACTAGGCACAGTACTCAATTTACTGGCCACTTTTTATTAACATTGAAGCTGGCACACCACAAGTCGGAGGCTCAGCTCTTTGTACTGAAAAATTACATAACTTGAAAATATATCTTTGTCTGGGAAAAGCGTAGATTTGATATCGCTTTCGTAAAACCCGAGAACCTTATTAATTGGTGACAGAGGCCTTTCTTTGAAATGTTCGCCCCTGTCGCTTCTGACTTTCGACTTTGGAACTCCTTTGAGCTCCTGATTTGTCCTTGATGCACTTTGTATTGAGCTCCCTGAGCTCCAGGTTTGTTCAGTTCCGCACAGGTATCAAGGCTCCCTGAGCCGAAGGATTTATCGTTTGATTGCCCACTTTATGGTCCACTCCGTGCCTTGTTGCTTCTGCACCTTGATTTCTCTCCTTGTCCAAGCCTGATCTTGATACTTTTCCATCTTGGCTCCTTAAGGTAGGCAAAGATTGAGTACTCCGCAATGCACCTCTCACTTAGCTTGAAGTAGCTCTTTGAATCAGCCCAAATGTAACCATTGACCTCGTGGAAAGCCAAAGTGTCGCACCAGTTTGATCCGCATCCGAACTATCTCTTCGCGTTTGTTTGAAGCACCATGTCCGTCGCGCAAAACTTGACTTTCACAATTCCATCACTGGTCAGTTGCCTCACAGTCAAAACAAGAAGTGTACATCGAGCTTGGCTTCAAGTAGCTCTCTTTGAATCAGACACATGCACCCAGAGTTTGCACTAGTCCGATCTCAACGCGAACTGTCCCTTAGCGTTCGTTCGAAATACCAAGTCTCTCATGCAAGACTCAACTTTCTCAGTTCCTTCATTGATCAGCTGCCTTACACGTAACACAAGCCAGCGTACTCATATGTTTCCTCATCATTGCTGGTCTAGAGAAAGCCTATAACAAACTTTCCTTTCCACAACAAAAACTTGTCAACTTATTAGGTCCAAAGTTCGCCAGTCTCCTCGTGTGAGTATGGCTAGGTCACCTTGAATTTGCCCCCATTTTGATCAACTTTAATTCAAAATTTGCCCCAAGAGAGAGGTGTGTGTGATAGTTCCCCTCCACTTAATAAATCAGCTGATCGGACTTTAGAGTAGAGTTCTTCGGACAAAAAGCCTTTCCAACACTTTGCTTCCCATCTGCTAGGATTATGGCTCGATCCAACTTGTTGCCAATCTCTGAAGAGGATCCTAGTCTTTTCCCCTTTGAGGAAAAACCCAACTGATACTGGATATCACCCATACTCAGTGAGTTTCAGTTCCGAAGGTGGCCGTCCCAAAATGAAGACCAACTGCTCCATAGAAGATCTCCCCTGAAATTGCCCTTTCCAACTTTTGACTTCCTGCTTGCGTCTGGTGGGCGTTGTCGCAAATGAAACTAACCCAAGAAATAGGCTAGCCATCCATCCTTTGCAAACATTGAGTCGTTTCGTTGTCGTTCACGTGTGAGTACTTGAACTGCAAATCCGCCCCACAGATTCTGTAGTCCTCTTTGTTTGATGGTATCAGCCTTCAAAAGAAAAGGTTCCTTCTCGAGCCATCAGCTCCTTGTATCACAAGCAATCATGCAAACCAGGAAAAGCACGAGTACTAAGACTCACCACGAATACATACAAGTAAGACACTCAGGCAGGTTTACTAACAAGTAACAAAGACAAGGTCCCCCTTTGAGATGGTCCTGCCAACGGACCTTTGTCTGGCCGCGCCCATACAAATCGATCACAGAATCAGCCCACATAGGACACCCCTCCAACCATCCGTGCTTTCACCATTAAGCAGCACATTGCCTCAGTCACGCCCCACCACTTTTTGGTCGATAGCCCTTATAGCTAAACGATCGGCAGCTATCCTTGAATATACCACCCCCGTGGACGCACCCGTGCTTTCACCGTCAGGCAGCACATTGCCTCAGTAACGCCCCCACCAAATCTAGTCGATAGCCCTTATAGCTAAACGATCGGCAGCGTACCCCCCAATCGTGGACGCACCCGTGCTTTCACCGTTAGGCAGCACATTGCCTCAGTAACGCCCCCACAAAATTTGGTCGATAGCCCTTATAGCTAAACGAATGGCAGCTATCCTTGAATATACCACCCCCCGTGGACGCACCCGTGCTTTCACCGTTAGGCAGCACATTGCCTCAGTAACGCCCCCACCAAATTTAGTTGATAGCCCTTATAGCTAAACGATCGGCAGCATACCACCCAAATCGTGGACGCACCCGTGCTTTCACCGTTAGGCAGCACATTGCCTCAGTAACGCCCCCACCAAATTTGGTCGACAGCCCTTATAGCTAAACGAACGGTGGTCATCGTGAATATGTCACCCCGCACCCCACAAGGCACAGACCGTGCTTACACCATCCTAATGGCAGCACATTGCCTCATCTGTCCTACGTGCAGACGGCGCCAGGCCCGAACCGCGGAAACTGACCGTGCTTACACCTCAAGGGCAGCACTTTGACTCATCAAGCCCCCGTCCTGCCAACCACCCCGACCGTGGACGCACCCGTGCTTACACTGTGGGCAGCACCTTGCACAACAGTTGTCTTGATGAACCCCAAATCGTGGCCATTTCCGTGAGATCCGCATAGCTGACCGGCCAGTCGGCTCTGATACCACATGTAGCGCAGGCATCCCAAAGGGAGCCGGGAACCACGACTTAGCTTCCCAGCCTTCAACTCTTGCCATCCGAACCCACTTGACATACAAGCAGCCAACTCGCCAACAACGATCAGACTTAACCAACTTGAAGTTCCGAGGACCAACATTGAGATCCAACCTGGCGCCATGCCAGATCGGGGGTCCCGACGTGGGTGACTTCCCTCCAAGCAAGCCGCCCGACATACATCAAACTTAACCAACTCGAAGCTTCGTTACAAACGAGTAACATCCATTCCAAGCAAGCGGTCTGACTTACATCAGACTTAACCAACTGAAAGCTTTGTTACAAACGAGTAACATCCATTCCAAGCAAGCGGTCTGACTTACATCAGACTTAACCAACTGAAAGCTTCGTCACGAGCGCTGGAAGCCAACCTGGCGCCACGCCAGACTGGACAGCCATAAACAGGTAACATCCACCCAAGCAAGCCATCCAACTCAGCCGACAGGTTAGAGCCCGTTCCCCAAGAGCTTAACCCATTCACGTTCATGCAAGGAACACTCAGAACCACAAGCCGCGACAGATATGGAAACAACCAGTTCTTGGACCAAATGGTCCCGACAGCATACCGCTGGCGCCACGGACCGAATGGTCCCGACGGCATACCGCTGGCGTCCCGGGATACGACCCTCAGCTATGTGCCAAGTTAAAAATTTTGAAAGCGGCCTTACAACTGGCGCTTTTACCGAACACTGAAACCCAGAAGGTAATCAGAGTCAGTTTGAGGAAAATCCCACTTTATTGATAAATCTGAGAAGGTTACATTTCAAGTGTGTGACCGACCCTAGTCTCCGGGGCGCTAGCATGCCAAGGCGAGAGCCATGACAACATTCCAGCAAGGGAGGCTGAGACTTGGTTGGAGCTCGCCCTGAGTCGCAACCCGCACTCCCCTATAGTATTGGTGTGATTCGGCACCCCCCCTCATACCAAGCACTCTACCCAAGCTGGTAAAGCACGTTTTTCTCTCTCTAGGATTTTCTCTTTCTAGAAAGTCATTTTCTCTCTCTAGATTTTATTGATCCCCAGGCTTCCTTTAATCATGCCTAGATCGTGTGAGGTGATTGCACATCGATCTGAGCTCTCTGGACTTCGCTAGAACCGATCAAAGATTTTCAGCCATAGGAACTTGGCGCCGGCTGGATTCTGGTCATAGTGGCGCCGGGAGCGGCGCCGGCGCCGTTGGCGCCGGGAGCAGCAGGGGCGCTGCTGGCGCCGGGGACATAGCTGGCGCCGATGGCGCCGCAAGTAAAGCTTGTAAAGGTAGCTTTACAACAGTGACCGACCCTAGTCTCCGGGGTGCTAGCATGCCAAGGCGAGAGCCATGACAACATTCCAGCAAGGGAGGCTGAGACTTGGTTGGAGCTCGCCCTGAGTCGCAACCCGCACTCCCCTATAGTATTGGTGTGATTCGGCACCCCCCCCCCTCATACCAAGCACTCTACCCAAGCTGGTAAAGCACGTTTTTCTCTCTCTAGGATTTTCTCTTTCTAGAAAGTCATTTTCTCTCTCTAGATTTTATTGATCCCCAGGCTTCCTTTAATCATGCCTAGATCGTGTGAGGTGATTGCACATCGATCTGAGCTCTCTGGACTCCGCTAGAACCGATCAAAGATTTTCAGCCATAGGAACTTGGCGCCGGCTGGATTCTGGTCACAGTGGCGCCGGGAGCAGCAGGGGCTGTGCTGGCACCGGGGACATAGCTGGCACCGATGGCGCCGGAAGTAAAGCTTGTAAAGGTAGCTTTACAACAATTGCCCACTTAATTTTTTTTAAATATTTTAAAAAAAATATTATATATTATGGTACTGCGGATCAGTATGGATCCACGGTACCGGGATCTGCGGATCCTAGTACCGCTGGATATATGATATATATATATATATATATATATATATATATATATGATCCCACGGAACCAATTCCGTGGGTTTTCAGGATACTGAATCATTTTGTACTGTGAAAGTAAAAAAGAATTATTTATTTTTAAATTATTATTATTATTATTTTTTGCCAAAATGTTCTCCTTTCCTGCACCACTTCCGCTGCACCACATTTTCACTGATCTCCGACTTGATATTAGAGAGTCTGTTTCTATCATATCTCTACTATTCCAATATCAGTCGCTCATCTCTGAATCCACCAAAAACCTACATGGTATCAAAGCATCTTTTTCTATCAGAGTTCTACTAATCCGATATCATCTCGATTTCTCTGATTTTCCAATACCTCAAACTGGCCAAGAAATCATAACCAATATCCTAACATTATTATGTGTCGATAATCATGTGATGCTCTACAATGCAACTATTTTTGTGGAATAGAACTTCATTAAAAGCTCAAGGGACAATATATGTTCATAGATTTCCATATATTTTTGTACCTACACAATACACATGAATCATGATACACTTGATGAATCAATATTCACTATTTGATTTTGGTTGGTAGAGAGGAATTATTTTTTCCACTTCCCACGCTCACCGGCTAAGACAATATGATTGAACATGCAAGAAGACTGAGTTTTTTTTAACAAACTGATATCTTAGTCGTTTATTCCAACACACCGACAATGGTGTATACAACCATTTGCAGTCTAACAATCTTTCTCTATTTGCCATACTTTTGAATTCTACACATTGTTTACAACAACGATGTTGTTGCAAATCTTCTGCCCGTGACCATCAACACTAAAAAAAAATTGGTCCATAGACATTAATTCTACTATGCCATTAATGTTTATTATGCAAGTCAACAATCTGCTATTGTTATAATTAAATGTATTGTATCATCTACCCTATCTAAACTTGAGTGTTCTACTCCATGGCGTTTGAGAGAGAGAGAGAGAGAGAGAGAGAGAGAGAGAGAGAGAGAGAGAGAGAGAGAGAGAGAGAGAGATGTCTTTTGTCTTATATTGAATGAGTATGCCTAAAACCTGATGCCTAGAACCTAATGCATAATGCCTACAACGTAATGCCTAAATCCTAAAGCCTACTGCCTAAAATCTAATGCGTGAAGCTTAATGCGTAAAGCCTAATGGTAATGTCTAATAATACAGAGCTAGAAATTGAGTATCTAGAACATAACTAGTTACACTCATATGCCATACAGACTTGATAGGAGAAAAAATGTGCACATTCTGAATCAATATGGAGATCAAGATGAGAACTTGTATTAGAGTTGAAGCACAATAATAAAACATCAATGCATCAGTGCAAGAGTGATCCACACAATGGAATGCTTCTTGTATCATCAACTGACAGGGTGACAGAGGATCGTACCTGGGTGGGTAAGCCCGCACAATAGAATGGAAAGAATAAAAGTCTAAGCCTTCTCCACCGTACTGTAACCAATGCTCGCACTTTGTAGCTACCTTTGACAACAATTCTGCCCACATCATATATGACAGATCCAAGGCCCCCAAACTATACAGTCAAAATGCAGATAATTGTGTAGATCCATGGTCGATATCCATGTCCCTATGCACAATATTTGGCCCGTAACTCTTCCACTCCTCTATGTTGCAACTTTACTTTCCTTGTAATTACATTTCCAAATTTTGTAGAAATTCTTACTATTCTTTCATATTCTAATAATTTCCTTTTTTGATATGTCTATCATCTAAGAAGTACTTGGCTTGAAAACCACCCTCCTCCCTATCACGAATCACGATGGTAGGATTTTTTGATTTATAGCATTTTATGTGAAGTAAGCAGACAATAGGAGATACTGTGAACATATACCCACAGGAGATTAACACGTTTTCTTTTTTAAGTAACAGCTATTACAGTAAAAGCAAAGTCCAGGCAAACACTTTGGATAGTATAAGTGCCATGTCCTCGCAACACCCTATTGTGACAACCACTTAATTTACAAAAATCCAACGAGGTTGTATAACATGTTTAAGCTAACTCATGAAAAACAACTTGCAGCAAAATTGACTGGAAGAGCCAATATCTACTAACATTCAACATAAGCCTTGATAGTGGCACATGCACCTCAGTATGTGATTATATTTGGGTCAGAGCTTGTCAACAATAAAAGACCAATGGAGTAAGAAAGAAAGAACATGCTGGCAAAAAGCAAATAACTAATTTCTGCCCAGAATGGTAATGTCTGGTCTTCCATTCACAGCTCATCTTTTCGACCAAGGAGACGTGACATTGATCCACAATGCTTGGAATTATAGCTACATTTTTCACAGCATCTCTCCAAAGCTTCTATCACCTTTCGACATCTGCAACAAGGATGTTAATCTGATTCAGCTACTGTACGAAGTTTTAACAAGACCAAATAGCTTATCTTCCGAGAATATCAGTATCTCAAAGGGCCTTTTCAAAATAGCCCAAAAAAGAATAGTTTTTTAAAAAAAACACTAAAGTTAATTCAGCTAATAGGACCGCAATCAGATTTAGCTACTGTACAACGCCTTAAGTTTTTACAAGGAAATTCTTGCTTTAGGGGTTACAAGGGCATAACTTCCAAGAATATCAGTATCTTGAAAGCTCTTTTCATGGAGGTGAAGCCCCCCACCCCACTCCCCCAAGGGCCTTCCGTCCTGGGAGGCAGATATCTGCCCAAGGGCTCCACCGCACCACGGTGGAAGGCCCACGAGCAGGCGGACATCCCCTTGCATAATGCCACGTGCAAAGGTCCCTTTTTTGGGAATTTTCTTCTCGTTATTGCAATTTTTGCATTTGGTGCCAAATTTTTTACACTCTTATATTTTTTTTCAGCAAAATGTACATTGGCAGCCCGTCAATGGATGAAAAGGCTCACTGAAGATTTTGGCTCTAAATCTACATAAAAATTCTGCTTCTGGAGGTGCCCCCAAATTACAATGAAAAGCTGAGCGCCTGGCATTGAAAAATAGTTGAGAGCAGGCACAAAAAAGAATAGTTTCCTTTAGAAAAAACTAAAAAGAGTCAATCATAAGGATCTTTTCATGCAAAGAATTAGAATGCATACAAAGGAAGTAAAAGCAAGCAGCCTGTTAAAACTTGGATTTGACACTAGATACCATTACATATAACTAAAGACACCAATGAGCGTTAAAAGTGGACTTGAAGCAATGAATGCAATATACATAACAAGCATCAAGCTCCAGTTGAAAGTACTCAGTTTTACTTCTCATATTATCTAAGAAATGCAACTTTCACTACATTCATTGGATAAATTGAATGTATATCTGCACCAGTCCCCTAATTGATGGTTCAAATGTTCACAATGCTGTTTTCGTGGCCCACAGTCCATGACATAAGAAGGCATCATCTTTGATGATTGGATCAAATAGCAAAAAACTAGGAGATTATGGTGCACCCTTGATCTCCATGGTATGGAGCATATACAAACACATTGATTATATCCCGAAGTTTCATACCGAGCACGTTGGCCATTTCGGCGCTTTTAAAATTAAACACATCTTACTTGAGATTTTTAAGCTGTATACAAACAAAAAATAAGGTGTAAGAAACAACAAGCACAATCTTGGACATACAACATAACGTACACTAGCAGATGAGGATTATGTTATGGCCTTTATAAAAAGGTTACATGCCACTATCACTTTCTGATTTGTTCCAGATCCATGAAAGGTGAACCATTTCATAAAGGAAATTTAACAAAACTGTTTCACTCAACAAAATAAGACAATAAAAAGTCCTTCAGCAGTAATGACTTATGATTGATTTCATTCATTGACAAAGTATAAGATGGCTTCAATTTGTTGACGTCATTACAGATAGAGATGTATTATTCTTCATGGAGACACGAAGCCCGGAGCGAGGATTTCCTTCATTTCCTGGATATAGATGGGACTCAGGATTCCAACGAGAGACTAGATCTGCCAACGGCCGAGGTTCAGGTGAGGTCGCCTGCTTGTATAGGGAGACTCTCCATCCCAGTATTGACTTCATCCGACATGATGAGCAGGCCCGCTACATATGGACTCGCATCGTGGGTCACCCCCACGGGTCTATATGCGGCAGAGGCATGGTGTACAAGTCTCCCCCCTCTTCACACTGGGCCAGTCTTTCACGACTACAAACCACCATGCTAGCTCGGTTGATTCGAGCGAAGCCTTCTGTTCCACATGAGATTCTCCTGGCCGAGTTTGCAGTTCCACCTATACAGATTGAGGCAGCTTTCCAGCTCATTACCTATATACAGAGGATACAGGCGTTACCAGAGATAGACAGACGATACATACAAATTGCACTATCCTCCTCAAAGCGTCTTCATGATCAGGGCTACAGATTATCATGTTTCTCTCAGGCATCTCACCTCCTACTTGAGTCATTTGGTATCTCCACCATAGAGCTTCCCTCAGGCACCCATCAGTATATCAGACGATTCCTCTATCGCGCATATCTGGAGTGGACTTGGCATAACCAGTTAGGGGTTAAGCCAGCTTTCTACCGGACCCATTTCTTGGAGCTGGATGCATCAGGGACACCAGTCATGCCACACTATTTAGATTCGGGACTATCACACTGGGACAGCTCAGGGTATCCTATTGAGACTGGGAGGTTCCATGGTATTCCTAGAGAGGAGCAGATTTGCCATTTATGCTCTCTAGGTGAGGTGGAGTCTGAGGAGCACTTTATCTTTAGATGCCCTGTATACTATGAGATCAAAGGACGATATCATTGCCTGTTTCGAGACATGCCTACCACTCTACGCTCTCTCATCGCCTATGAGGACCCACAATGTGTTGCCCTGATGGTACGCGAGATGTTCATCCTACGGAGAGGTTTATACGGGACACCCCAACATTTTACCTCACAGCCACTGATCACTTCATTCTTTACTAGGCGGTGATCGCGTGACTTAGTGCATGAGGACGAGGATTATGACGATGATGATGATGATAGCCGCTCGCATTCTCATAGAGATTAGAGACAGTTTACTTATCACCATCACGTTAAAACCAGGATCACCAGACATCCTATGTAGAGACGTACTACTACACATGCTCATACTCATGCTCATAGACGACGCCGGCAGGCTCCAGTGCCTTCTCATGCTGTGGCTCACATTACATCCCTTTTACAGCAGCAGCAGCAGCAGCACAACACAGTCTTGACATATTGACATAGATACATATGATTATTATGCACAAACACACTCTCGCATACGTGTCTACTTTAGTTTGTACTAGATGTTTTCTTTATTACAATTCTGGAGACGTTTTATACACTCCCATGGTTACCACACACTTGACACCATAGGTATAATGTAGAAGTCCACCTATCCAATAAACTCCCGAATACGATACTCCAACACATGAAACATCTGAGAGCTGGTAAATAAATGAAAACTCACAACCTCAACACTGAGCGTCTATGGAGCAAGAACAGGTGAAGCACGAATCCGACTAAAAATGTAACTGTTGAGAAAAGAATGAGTACTACCAGTGTTGACCAAGGCAATATAATCATGCTCAGTAATGGGCACACGTAAGTGAATATAGCGAGGACCAAGACGCCCAGCCCAAGTAGCATAAGCAAGCTGAGCATGGCATGTAGCAGGTAGAATATCAGTAGTAGGTAAGGAGTCAGAGATACAGAGTTACGCTGATCAATGATCTGAATATAAACATCAGACTCATCCATATCAACGCCCTCATGATAGAAAACAACAGTGGTAGTAGTAGGGGTCTAACGACAATCACATGCAAGGTGGTCTGAGCTCTTAAAATGGAAACAGAGATGGTGCTGCTGAATCTCAGTGAACTCTACAGCAGTATAATGACAAACAAAAGCAGGTCGACATATAGAAGGTTGAAACAAAGAAGAAGGTAAAACAAAAGTCGAGGTAGTAGGAGAAGCAAAAACAGAAGCAAGGGCGGAGGGAACAGAGGTGGGTATGCCACTAGGGAAGAACAGGACAAGCAAGATGAAGTAGAGGTCTCGGGATACTTATGTTGTAGTGTAGTAGCAAGTGGTATAGCATCAGTAAGCGTCATGGGGTGAAAAGATGCAACATCATAGCGTAAGGGACCTCAAAGGCCAGCTATACAACGTAATATGAGCTCAATAGGCTGTAAATCAATAAAGAGAGAGGATAGCTCAATAAAATGGTCAATATATAAAGAGCTAAATCATCCATATGAGAAAGGCTGCAAAAAATATTCCGTTGGCGACTCAACCATCGACATGGTGGAGGTCACAGCGAAAAGTAGTCCACACATGCAGGCTTTATGGCATCAATCTGGGACTGAAGAGAGGCAAAGCCTGTCGTGATGACATCTAAACAGGAAGAGAACCCAGAAATAACACTATCGACGACTTCTTGAATGTGTTCAGCTAAGGCATCCTAAGGTGTCACTGGTAGATGGAGATGAAGCAGCCATCAAAAAAGTAGTGATAAGGTGAAAAGAAATAGACAAAAAACCTAAAGGAGACAACTTTTGTCATCACCCCGACTTAGTCAAATCCAACCACCAAAAATAGCCAAAAGAAGGTAACAATGCTGTAAAAATGGAGAAGCTAAGAAGATATAAAAGCTGGACAAATAATAGCAAAAAAGCAGCATAAGGTAAAGAAGTAAGAACTGTTGTAAATGCTATGTAACAATGCTGGAAAAATACCTCCAAACGTATGGAGACATATCGATAGTGCTAGTTATAAGGCTAGCTAATACCCATTTTGAACTTCTTTGGATGGAGAAAATTCCACGTCATCACTATAAACAAAAATCCACACCATCAAAATTATAAAGGTTCTTTGTCTCTCTCTCGCTGGCACGCGTGCTCCTTCGTGGCCTAATACCCATTCCAAAATACTAGAGCGCCTCACACTCTCTCTCATCTTCTTAGATCCATTTATGACGTTTCGAATACTTCTTTTTCATCGTCTTCGATTTTGTTTCCGTTTTTTCTTCTTTGAGATCTCATTTGTACTCCTTGTTCTCCTTCGCCTTTGTCTTCATTCATCCTCAGTTTCCTGCCTGTTTGATGCATGATCAGGAGGCAAAGGGCCAAGACAGATAGAGTATGGTGGTCCAGGAAAAGATGGGAGCTGGAGCCTGGAGTGGAGCTGCTGTCTGCCCGCGCTATTTCATTCTCTACTTTTGTGCCTCCTCGTTCTCTTTTTCTTCTTCTTCTTCTTCTTCCTCCTTGCTACTCTCTCTGCCAGCTTGTGCCAACCTAGCAGCAGCAAGGGGATCAAGGCGCAGGCGCTCTTCGTCATACCCAACAACAAGAAAAGGAAATTGGCTGCTCCCGGTTGCAGAGTATGGTGTGTCTAACTACTGCTGCCACCGCCTTGGGCATCGGAGGTGTGTAATGGGGATGACGCAGTAAAGCGGGTCTTTTCTGGTGGAGCTGATGCTCCAATTCCCCTCAATTTTGCAAAATTGCTGCTTCAATTTTCATAGATTTTGTTAGAGCATAGGTGCTAGTGCAATGAAAGCAGTTGTACTTACACAATCCTGTTTTTGTTTACACTGAATTGATGTTTTGTATGGAAGAGATCTCTCTATTTTAGGGGCTCAGACTTGGTGTGCTTGTGATCAATTTGTTTGCAATCTAATGCAGATCATGAATAAAGGCCGTTCTCCATTGTTGGATCATTTGAGAGTCGAGACTAAGCTTGATACAGTAACAATTGCGCCCAATTTAGTTTATGTCGAATTCCTTCATCATCAAAACCTCAAAACCTTAATTTTTTGGTTGTCATTCTTGCTGTTACCCTTGAGATTATCATGAATGAGCTTCTAGCCTCATAGACATCATAGGTATGCTGTGGCTTTAAATTATGGACCCCTTGTTGTGGGCCAATTCAAATTAGATGCAACAGTGTATTGCAAACAAAGCTGTTAAGAAGGGTGAAGACAAATTTTGTCATTCTAGTTGGCTAGCCATTCACATCAACTTTGGTCTGAGATTCTTGTCACAATTGCACCATTTTGGAGATCTGGAATCCAAGGCATCTACCTATTAAAATTAGGTTAAAACGATTGAATGAGGATAATGAGGAAGAGGGTAGATTGATGGTGGTTCTGAAAAGGATTGGCTTATTTTGAGGTTTAATGTGTAAGGTTATGCAAGAGTCTCTTCCATTAATCTTCAGTATACCAAAATATTGCAATGTAATGCTTAGGTACCAACGACCTTACACATATGCTAGGCTAATTACATTCTTTATTTAAAGAATTATTTCAGAGCCGCCTTTGCCATTGAATTTTGCCACACGTTTAGTTTGACATTTCTCTATCCCTGTCATTACAATATTTTGTTTAAAATAAGGTTCATGGTGATGGCTTACATTTTATTCATTTTTCATTATGTTATGCAAGCTTGTGCAAGTTTCTTTTAATCTTTTCTTTTGGATTGGTTGCTATTTACTTATTGGATCTTGTGAAATGTAGGCTTGGGCCTGTTGAGTTGCTGATGGCAAATTGTTGATTTAATTGGAGTTTGACTGCATTTCATATGCCACTTAAGAAATGAAATTTTTGAAAAGATCTATGCTTTGTAAAACAAAAGTATGCGCTGCTTTTCACAGATGTTCTTTAAACCAGTAGATCTTTAAGCCTTTGCTCTTTCTGAATAGAGTTGATATTGAACAAGTGTGCGTAGAACTGCAGTTGAGAACTAAATTCAAAAAAATAATGTTTGAGAAAATGCTGCTGCCTTTTCAACACACAACATGCCTATTTTCAATGCAAAACAGGAGGGTGATTATCAGAGTTTCCAGCTCAGACAAGCAGCCAGTTTCTAGCACAAAGTTCCGTAGTCTATGAGGCTGATTATTTAAATTTTTGCGCAAATTTCTACTCAGTTTTCGCTCAGATTGTTGCTGCCAACTTTCACCGATTTTCACAACCAATTTTGCCAAGATTTTCATACATTTTTTCTTAGATTTCCACAGCCAGTTTCCGTAGATTTCCACTTATGTTTTTGCTCATATTCCACACATTTTTGCTCAAAATTTTGCATCCAAAATTCGCCCATCTTTTGCATAAAATCTCTTCTCATTTCAGCCTGAATTTTATGTGCACATCTTCAACCTAATTCCGCCCAAATTTATTGCAGACCCTCAGCCCAGTTTTTTATGTATAACATACAAAGCATATTTTGTATGGAACATGTGATTTTACCCACTCTCCATTCTAAACGCATGCTTTATTTGCTTGAGTTTGTATGATCAATATATTTTGTTTGTAGTATGATAGATATCATAAGAGTTTGTATGGTTGTCTATCACATAAATTCACACCTATTAAAATCATGAAACTTAATAGTTCATATCAGCATTGTCTATAAGAAAAGCTAGTAGGCTATTTCACGAACATAGGAGCTTTTGTACATTTCATATGTTATATTAAATTTTATATGAATTTTGAGAATGACTTTTCATAAAAGGAATGAATTTGAGAAATTAAATAAAAAATTTATATATTTCACTTGTCATATTCTAAGATCTATACATGGATAAATTGCACCAACATGTCAAATGCTTGATTTTACTTAATCATATATTCTCTTTTATCTTAATTTTAAAATTTGGCTATCATCATACGAGGCTGCCCTTCGATTCTAGTTGAAGGTAATAGTTGGAAAAAATGTCCAGAAAGAGGTGCCAAATATAGGTATAGATGGGCGTTGAAAACAGCAGGGATAATGGTGAAAAGCGGACAGCAAATGGGTGAAATGATGATGGGCACCGAAAAGTGGTGGGATAACGGCAAATAATGATAGAATCGAAGTGATTCTCAATTCGGAGTAGACTAATCATATTAGTACTCACACAAAACACCAAACTCAAGTGGAGGAAGAAACTTTATTGAAGAAGAGAAATTACAAGAAGCTATGCTTCATAAACGATGAATTGACTTATTGTGAAGGAGGGCGCCCATCTACTCTTATAGAGACTGGCCTTGCTTTAAAGCAAAAGCTACTATACCATTTGTAAAAGCAATTATGCTAATTACGGTGTCTCAAAAATAGCAATCTATGCTAACTTGATCATAAGATAGTATTCTATACTATTCTACCAAAATTGATACTAACTTAGGTACCTAGTCAACCTTAGACTTTACCTTAATACTAAAAATAGAAATAGGCCTTTGAACTAGCTCGCAAGCTGGCCTCTACAATTAATTAATTACACCTAGAAGTGTCCTGAACTTCTCAAACTTTTCACAACCAGGTCCTTTTGTGAAGATATCTGCAACTTGATCATTGATGTCACAGTAGATCAACTCTACTTCACCACTCTGCAACTTCTCTCGTATGAAATGCTGCTGAACTTCAATGTGCTTTGTCCTGCTATGAAACACTGGATTCTTCGCAAGCTAAATGCAACTCTGATTGTCACACCAAAGTACTGTAGGTTCAACTTGTTCTATATGAAGATCTTTTAGAATCCTTCATAACCAAATTGCTTCACAAGTCGTTGATGTAGTAGCCCTATACTCTGCCTCTGTAGAAGATAAAGCAATCGTTGGTTGCTTTTTACTACTCCAAGATATAGCTGCAGTTCCAAGATTAAATGTATATCCTGTAGTTGATCTTCGATCTTCTGCATTTCCATGCTCTAGGCGCTTGTTTCAACCCATATAATGCTTTCTTTAACTTGCAAACCAAGTGCTCTTTGTCTTCAACCTCATAAACCTGAGGGTGCTCCAGATAAACCTCCTCTTCAAGGTAACCGTTCAAGAAAGCGCTCTTGACATCCATTTGTTGAATATCCCATCCAAAATGAGATGCAAACGCCAAAACACTCCTCAAAGTATTCATTTTAGCAAAAGGTGCGAAAGTATCTTCGTAGTCAATTCCTTCCCTCTGAGCATATGGCTACTAATCTGGCTTTATACTTATCTATAGAACCATCAGACTTAAACTTGGTTCTATAAATTCACTTGCAACCAGTCGGTTTCTTACCTGCTGGATGTTCAACAAGATCCCATGTCTCGTTTTTCATAATAGAACTATACTCCTCATCCGAAGCAGCCTTCCAAACTTGTTCCTTAGCAGCATCTTCATAAAATAAAGGATCCTCAAAATCCAATACTGAAGCCATAAACGCATAATGCGTTTCTTCACCAGCTTCACGATAGTATCCACCTGAACGTGTCAATCTCTTGGCTCCTTGTTGACTCGATTCTCCCTCATCCAACATTTGACTATCTTGTATAGTCTCAGAATACGATTTTGGTAATTTCTTTGTAGGTGACGTAGAAGGAGAATATGTATCAAATACTCTTGACCTTTCCTTTAGTTTACCAAGATCCACCTATGTACTCACTCTTGGTTCAATTTGTGCAAAAGCTGTATCACATGGACCTGTATCTTTCTGAACATCATCTATAACCGAAGTTTTTTATGTAGGAGAAAATATATCTTCCTCATGATCTTCTAGGTTAGAAGACTCACCTTCTTCAAACACAACATCCCTGCTCATGATCATCTTCTTACTGGTAAGATTATAAAGGCGATATGCCTTCTCTTCCTCATCATAACCAAGGAATAAACATTTAATTGCCTTTGAATCAAGTTTTTGACGATGATCTTTAGCAACATGAGCATATGCAATACAACCAAGAACTCGTAGATGACCCACTTTAGGTTTTATACCTGTGAAAGCTTCTTCTGGAGTTCGATTAACGGCTTTTGTAGGACTTCTGTTGAGTAAGTAAACTGTTGTACAAACTGCTTCGCCCCACAAATGATTCTTGAGGTTCTTACCTCGTAGCTTGCTTCGAGCACTCTCCACAATGGACCTGTTCTTTCTCTCGGCTACTCCATTATGCTGCGGTGTATTTGTCGAAGCAAATTGTCTCTTGATTCCATGTTCTTTGCAAAATTCCTGGAACTCTGTAGATGTGAACTCACCTCCCTTATCTGCTCTTTTGTTTGCTTCTCAACAAGTGATTTGAACTGAGTAAAGAACTTAAAAGCTTGACTCTTATACTTAAGCAAGTATATCCATACCTTCCTGGAAAAATCATCCAAAAATCATGAAGTAGGATGCTCCCCTATAGATGTAGTCTGCATGGGACCACATAAGTCTGTATGAACAAGCTCCAAGATCTCCTTGGCTCTATATGCTCCATCTTTAAGAAACTACATACGATGATGCTTGCCCATAACACATCCTTCACATATTTTTTCCGAAGATACAATATTAGGTAATCCCATTACCATATTATTGTCTTTAAGAACCTGTAAGCTTTTATAGTTCAGATGTCCAAACCTTTCATGTCACAGCCTGCTCTCCATGCTATCAAAAGCTGCGTAAACCTGATGATCCGATGTAGACGCATCAAGTTTGTAAAGTCGACCTTCCGAAGAGCCTTTGACCACAACTTTATAACCTTTGTTTTTGTCTTTGATGAGACACTTCTGATCATCAAACTCAACTTTCATATTCTGTTTAGCAATAGCAGAAACTGAAAGTAAATTCTTCTTTAAACCTAGAACATAGAGAACATTCTTAATTTCTCCTATATTCCCTGAAGGTAAATGTACTCTTTTATGTAGTTTGCATTTCGAAATGCAATTTTTCGCTTTCCAACTACATTTCATGGAAACTGTACTCAAGCATAGAATTTCATTCCTACAAACGAGTTCTGATTTTGTTCGGTTCATTTCTAGCCAAAAGACAATCTAGATGTCGTATCGATGGCATAAGTGGCACGCAATCATTAGAATCCTTCATAAGGACTGAAAAACAAGACGTACTTTCCTTAAAACCATTAACATACAATACATTGTATGGAATCCAGGCTAAATTTGTGAATACCATTCAAAAAACCATAAAATTCCAAGTGAGATACAATCACGGCTACGGAGAAAGTCCATAATATTGATCCTTAGGCACGATCAAGATCCTCAAAAACCAGTTACTTGAAGATCAATACCACCACAAGGAAGAAAAAGCAAAGAGATACTACCAAAAAGCTGCAAAAAGCAAAAAGCGTCTCCACCCTCTAATCAATGCAAAAAATGGATTTTACATGAGATTCAAGTTATGGTGATTATTGCCTTTGATATGAATAAGCCATTCAAATTTAAAGCTTCAAGATCAAATCCCTATGTTATTGAACATATTATCATATGACATTTCCTATCACCACAAAGATGCTACAAATAGAGGCTTGGGAACTAACCAATTTTTCTAAAAACATGCAACCTGAAACTAGGTTAGTTAGTTTATTCGACAAATATTGGCTATAGTAGAACCATTTTATTGGACTCATTACGAATACCCAAAAGGCCAAGTGACAAGCTAAGGAGCTGAGATATGTGGGAGGACCTAGAGGCCCAAACCACACTCTTTAAGGCTGGGCCTTTTTTTAACAATAGCCATTCATTTACAGCCGGTGACTCATTTGATTTTGTTTATCTTGATAGACCTTTTCTCCACTCATGAGAGGAGGGAGAGATAGAGAATTGACTATGTTCGAGGGCTTTCTCTAGAAATTGGTATATCAAGAGGAAACCACATCCATTGGATGTCAAGGATTGAATGGTATGGTTTGCTTATACGTAAACTTTTTGCAACCTTCACTTGCAATAGTATACCATGATATCTAACTCAAGAGATATGTGGATCCATCTTACAAGGAGAGATATTAGGTTGAAACATTGTAACAAGTTGCTTCCGCCATAGGTGTCATCGTTCTTTAAGGACATAGGTACTTCTCCATACGTAGATCTCTGAGACTATAATTTCTTCCTGAGGGAGAGGTCATGTTCAAACTGAGTTTCAAGAACACGTCATTCTACCCATTAGATTTGTTGAGCTGTTTGAAAATCCGAAACCATAGTGTCCAAGGGAATTAACATGTTCCCACCC